>JAOTOM010004740.1:167500-405000 GCA_034440615.1 Ashinkailepas kermadecensis | reverse complement strand
ACGGAGTTCTGGCCATGCAAGGTCATTAACTCCGCCGGAATTGGGCAGTTTGTCACCTTCGAATGGCACGGAAAGGAGTTGTTACGACGCCCTGGGAATTCCAAACATAGCAGGTTAGAGAAAGAAGACAAAAGCCCGCGTGCACGTTGCAACAGAATCTTGCGAGCGACATCAAGCATGATTCTGGGGAATCATTTATTAGCCTCAGAAGCGAGGTCGTAGGTCAGATTTGTCATCAGTCGAGTTTTATGATATATCAGGCCATATCAGGTCAAATTATTTATCACATATTCGAACCTTCACTCAATATTGTCATTTTTTATTTCGCTGGGGCGCAAATGGTCGCCAAATTCGAATTCCACACCCAAAGTAATCCAAGAGTGGTACTAAATTCGATAATTATCATCCGAAATTGCCTAAGGTTGATGATCTTGGCACAAAATGACAACAGAAGATCAAGACACTAGGCATATGTGCAATTAGCGAAGCATGAAAACTCCTTCCATGTCATCGTTGAAGCATTTTAATACTACAACTGGAGAAATGTTGCTTGACCCGCGGACCAACGCCTGCAGAGCCTACACGTACTTCTGCCTGGAGAAGGAAGCACATTTGATCTCCTCGAACTTTTGTTCTAGACCACGTAGATAAACACGGTTTTCATAGCGCGTTGCGTTATCCTTCATCTGATCAGTGGTGTCAATTTTTATTACTGCTACCTTTACTGTTGATCCTCCAGGTTGGGTGGGAGAGGCCGAAGTCTGGGTGTCCGGGATGGACAGGTTGATATTGTCGGTTTTCTATTCCTAGACCTAACCAAATTATATTTTCGGATAATAAGCTTCTGGTGAACACCACAAAATGGAATTCAATGTCAAGATCATGCGTGGGATGCGTGGGAAGCAACATAGTTTTTCCGTGTTCGAACGTAATTGTACCTTGACTTTCAAACTACGAAGGATCAAGCGATGACACGAAGACAGGTGGACTTGGAAAATGCGCCTGAGCATGGATGCAAAAGAAAAGTTTTGGGTTGGATCTGAATTCTGACCTGATCTGAGATCACCAAAACTATTTTGGTGTTTTGCTTTCAAACAGTAGTCGGTTTTACAGCGGAACTTTGCTCCCAGGTCACGTGGTCTCAGGAACGAGATAGAGGGAGAAGACCCGGCATAGTAATCTGCATAAATTAAAAGCGACCAGCAAATATAATTCTCACATCAGTTTTGATAACGAAATAGGTTTTACTATTGACGCTGCTGAAATAAGTAGAATTAAACTTACGAATATCAGCAAATTGCAATACGCTTTCTAATTCACGTCGAGACTGCACTCAGCTCTACGGCATCTGGCAGCGGACGGATGACTGCCAGATGACAAATTGGCGCTGTGGTTAAATTAGCGAAGGATGCGGTTATAAGCCAACTTCCTGAGCAACAGTAGAGAAAATGATAACAAAAGTACACTTAATCGATGTCAACCAAGTTTATAAATCCATACCTGATACTGCCGACATGCTCACGCCGCACAACTAATAAATAATCACAACACATCCCACGAGTAGGACGCTCGTGCACAGACTGATTTGTTGCCTGCCACGTACTGGGATATAGGTTTCGGAATATAAATTGGTTTAAGGAACATTATACTAAAACAATCAGTCTAAAATCGTTTTATTCTCACCACCAAGAAACAAGTTTTGTCAATGAAAAACTTCAGAAAATTGAGTGAAATCAATTCTTGTTAATAATAAATGTTCTTCAATGTACTTTTTAGTTCATGTCTGGAATGTTTAGTTGAAGCAAGGAATGACTTGGAAGGATGTAAAGCGACTAGACGGGAGAGCAAATTGCCGCTGTAAAACCGACTAGTATCTACACATTCATGTGCAAAGCTTTTAGTCCGTCTGAAACATTTTTCGACACCTGGAAAAGTACCCCAAAAATGACACTTTCCGAAACCAGTGACCTGGCATTGACCTCGTCTAGATCGGTAACCCTGGCCCCCAGATAAAAATTCAAGCACTACGAGATTCACTATTCAATTGCCAGACGGTATGCCACATTTAAGCACGATTTTACTGTACGTTCGGAGGCTATCCTTGAAAAAGAACAGGAGGGAGGTAGGGAAAAACTTGTCAAAAAAACTGGTTAAAGTAAAATATTTGGGTGAATTGCCTGTATGACGGCAAAGCAATCGTATCTGAGCATGCCTATTTAGCTTACTCGTCTCAGTGCGCCACATACGCGACTAAGCAACAATCAAAAACAATAAATTTAAATAAAGCATTCCGTTCATCTATCTCAATCCTTCGGCATCAAAGCGGTGAAACCAGAACGCAATGGGATGGAATGACAAGCCATCCTGATGCAAAAGGCGTATGGTGCACGTGCACGCTTCTATTCAAGTGTACGAGTATGTCGAGCAAAACACGACAGGGTGGCGATCTGTCTGTATTATTCGCAGAATAGCCTGCGCTGACCAAGGTGCATTACTCAACCCTCGCCCTAATCATAGACAGTTGGCCGAGATCAGAGTAGTAACAAGGAATGCGATTGGTGCAACTCAGCCAACCAGCGAGTGCCTTTGCGGTCGGTCTGGTGCCGGTCCAACAGATACCCCACTTGGCAGGCGGGGCTGTTACACACACGACTTGTCACCGTTTGGAAGGAGAAGTTGGCCGGTCGATTGGTGTGGTAGAAACAGTCAGGTTTGCCAGGACTAGTTCGATTCGACTCGAGTCAAAGCTGCCCGCCATGCTGTCGATCCACCATAAAATGACCACTGGTTAGCTTGATCATCACCACTTCTCCCACGGTAGTTCACCGGCGAATATCTCATCAGATGCAGGGGATTCACAATGCATTTTGCATCACAATCATATATTGCGAACCGCGCCCTTAATGCTAGCTCAGTTTCAAATCAATCGAGGGTGAAGAATCCCATCCCCTGCCCGGAAATAGTATGTTCACAATATCTAACTTGTCTGTTCACGCATGCTTGCTCCACCATGTTTCATAGCAGCCATTAGGGTATGCACTAGAATGTGCTCCATGTCCTCTCCAATTCCTCTGGTCCTCCGTGGGTAATGTTCAGCAGACTACCTACATGTCGATACCAGACTATCATCGAATCCGCTTCCTCCATCACGTCCCCATTGCTTCTTCCAGAGTTCGGTCCTTGTGTTGCCCTTTGATCCCGATCTCTTCAAATTATCCGTTCCCATTGTCTTGCTCCTCTTGGATCCTCCAATACGTCGCTCCAATCGTCCTCTTCTTTCCAGATCGGCTTTCAGTCTGCTCTCGGGCACTTTCCTCCCCGGCACGGTCTTTTTGTCCCCCCCCCCCCCTCCTCCGACATCCCCTCTCTCTCATCCGGTTCTTTCGACCTCACTTTCCGCTTCCTCTCCTCTCGCCCAGTCCTCTCAACCCCCTTTCCTCAACCCCCACCCATCCTCCCGGTACCCTTGGTCTACCTTGTCCGATTTCCCCTCCCCTCCCGATATCCTTGGCTTTCCTTCTGCGACTCTTCCCCCGCCCGTTCCCGTCCGCCTCATTTCTCCAAATCCCTCTTTCCTGCCCAGTCGCCTCGGGCTCCCCTTTCCGATTCCCTCTCCCCCGATAACTCCCCTCGGCCCAACCTCTGCGATCTCCTCTCTCCCGCCCGGTCCCATCGGGCTCCCCTTTCCGACTCCCGCTCGCCAACCCGGTACCCTCGGACTCTCCCTCCGATTCACTCTCCAACTCCGCCCTCGGGGACGAGTAATCTAGGGGTAAGTTTCCCGTCTCAAAATCGAAAGATTGTGGGTTCGAGTCCGACCTGTCGCTACTCTTCACCCGCGGCCAATCGGCGTGAGAGATTAGCGACGCTACATGACCCAATGATCGATGTGTCGTAAAAAAAACAATAGCCACCAATAGCCACCACCAACTCCGCCCTCTCTCCCAGTCCTCGGCGATGCGCGTTCCGTCAGACACCCTGTCGCACATGTAGCTGTGGCCCAATTTGGCGGCGGCAGCGGCGGCGGCCGTGTCGGACCGACCTGACGGGGTACGCTGCGGTGGCGGCGGCGGCCGTGTCGGACCGACCTGACGTGGTACGCTGCTGCGGCGGCGGCCGTGTCGGATCGACCTGACGGGGTACGCTGCGGCGGCGGCAGCCGTGTCGGACCGACCTGACGGGGTACGCTGCGGTGGCGGCGGCCGTGTCGGACCGACCTGACGGGGTACACTGCGGTGGCGGCGGCCGTGTCGGACCGACCTGACGGGGTACGCTGCGGCGGCGGCAGCCGTGTCGGACCGACCTGACGGGGTACGCTGCGGTGGCGGCGGCGGCCGTGTCGGACCGACCTGACGTGGTACGCTGCTGCGGCGGCGGCCGTGTCGGACCGACCTGACGTGGTACGCTGCTGCGGCGGCGGCCGTGTCGGACCGACCTGACGTGGTACGCTGCTGCGGCGGCGGCCGTGTCGGACCGACCTGACGTGGTACGCTGCTGCTGCGGCGGCGGCGGGGGCCGTGTCGGACCGACCTGACGGGGTACGCTGCGGTGGCGGCGGGGGCCGTGTCGGACCGACCTGACGGGGTACGCTGCGGTGGCGGCGGGGGCCGTGTCGGACCGACCTGACGGGGTACGCTGCGGTGGCGGCGGCCGTGTCGGACCGACCTGACGGGGTACGCTGCTGCGGCGGCGGCCGTGTCGGACCGACCTGACGTGGTACGCTGCGGCGGCGGCGGCCGTGTCGGACCGACCTGATGGGGTACGCTGCTGCGGCGGGGGCCGTGTCGGACCGACCTGACGGGGTACGCTGCTGCGGCGGCGGCCGTGTCGGACCGACCTGACGTGATACGCTGCTGCGGCGGCGGCCGTGTCGGACCGACCTGACGGGGTACGCTGCTGCGGCGGCGGGGGCCGTGTCGGACCGACCTGACGTGGTACGCTGCGGCGGCGGGGGCCGTGTCGGACCGACCTGACGGGGTACGCTGCTGCGGCGGCGGGGGCCGTGTCGGACCGACCTGACGGGGTACGCTGCTGCGGCGGCGGCAGCCGTGTCGGACCGACCTGACGTGGTACGCTGCGGCGGCGGGGGCCGTGTCGGACCGACCTGACGGGGTACGCTGCTGCGGCGGCGGGGGCCGTGTCGGACCGACCTGACGGGGTACGCTGCTGCGGCGGCGGCGGCCGTGTCGGACCGACCTGACGTGTACGCTGCTGCGGCGGTCGGTCGGTCGACTGGTCGGTGGACTGGTGTGCCGCCGCCGCCACCATTCAGGCCACGCTTCCTGCACCGGCCCGGACCGGCCGGTCGCCGACCACCGCCGGCCACTGCGCCGCTCGGTGGTGACCTATTCTTCCAGCGGTGATGATGAGCTGCCGGTCTGCACGGCGTCCAGTCGTCTCTAGCCCGGGGCCGGCGACGCGTGACGTCAGATGTCTCGGGCTGATGCCGCGTGACAGGTGTTGCGGGCCGGTGTGGCGCGACGTCAGATATCCGGAGCAGGTGTCGCGCGACGTCAGATGTCTCTGGCTGATGCCGCGTGACAGGTGTTGCGGGCCGGTGTGGCGCGACGTCAGATATCCGGAGCAGGTGTCGCGCGACGTCAGGTGTCTCGGGCTGATGCCGCGTGACAGGTGTTGCGGGCCGGTGTGGCGCGACGTCAGATATCCGGAGCAGGTGTCGCGTGACGTCAGATGTCTCGGGCTGATGCCGCGTGACAGGTGTTGCGGGCCGGTGTGGCGCGACGTCAGATATCCGGAGCAGGTGTCGCGCGACGTCAGATGTCTCGGGCTGATGCCGCGTGACAGGTGTTGCGGGCCGGTGTGGCGCGACGTCAGATATCCGGAGCAGGTGTCGCGCGACGTCAGGTGTCTCGGGCTGATGCCGCATGACGTCAGCTATCCCATGCCCACACCGCGTGACGTCAGATATCCCGGACCGGTGTCGTCGGTCACAATATGGAACGGCACCGAACCACCACGGGATAGTGCATCGAGTGATGCTGGGATCTACGGAGCGACACGTGGGCGGTGTCAGGCGGCCACGAGCCGTAGACGGTGTTCCTCTCGGCCAGCGATACCTAGAAGCTACACTGAGCCATACGGGTCAGTGTCAGGGGGCCACGAGCCGTAGACGGTGTTCCCCTCGGCCAGCGATACCTAGAAGCTACACTGAGCCATACGGGTCAGTGTCAGGGGACCACGAGCCGTAGACGGTGTTCCTCTCGGCCAGCGATACCTAGAAGCTACACTGAGCCATACGGGTCAGTGTCAGGGGGCCACGAGCCGTAGACGGTGTTCCTCTCGGCCAGCGATACCTAGAAGCTACACTGGGCCACACGGGGCGGTGTTAGGGGAGCACGAGCCGTAGACGGTGTTCCCCTCGGCCAGCGATACCTAGAAGCTACACTGAGCCATACGGGTCAGTGTCAGGGGACCACGAGCCGTAGACGGTGTTCCTCTCGGCCAGCGATACCTAGAAGCTACACTGGGCCACACGGGCGGTGTCAGGGAGGGACAAAGGTAAAGAGGTGTATTAGAGCTACTGGCATAGGGTCAGGGGACACGAGCCGTAGACGGTGTTCCTCTCGGCCAGCGATACCTAGAAGCTACACTGAGCCATACGGGTCAGTGTCAGGGGACCACGAGCCGTAGACGGTGTTCCTCTCGGCCGGCGTTACCTAGAAGCTACACTGGGCCACACGGGTCAGTGTCAGGGGAGCACGAGCCATAGGGAGTTCCTCCGGGCCGGCGATACTTGCAAGCTACACTGACCCACACGGGGCAGCCCTCTCAGCGGATAACATCTGGTCGAAGCTACACTGACCCACACGGGGCAGGCCTCTCAGAGCGGATAACATCTGGCCGAAGCTACACTGACCCACACGGGGCAGCCCTCTCAGCGGATAACATCTGGTCGAAGCTACACTGACCCACACTGGGCAGGCCTCTCAGAGCGGATAACATCTGGCCGCGAGCTACACTGACCCACACGGGGCAGCCCTCTCAGCGGATAACATCTGGCCGCGAGCCAACCGACAGTGACAATTTGATTGATGTGTTTATGGGTTGGAGGGGCATGTTGAGATGGAGTGGGTTGATTGTCACGCATGTGCAGCTATCATAAGGCTACAACAGATATATGGTTGGGCTTCGTCCAGAGCCTCCTCTAAGGAATTTTCACTAGGTGGATTTCTTGCTCATATATAATCAGCATAATATGGCTTTATGGACGGATCTAGCCCACCTGCTTCAGGAGGCCAACTTTCGGCGCGGACCCAGTCGTAATCCCCCCCCCCCCCAGTGCGTAACTAGGGTTTGCGTCATGGAAGGGGGAAACCGGATTTGGAGGGCGCTCAGCTTACCACTACTTTTGGTTTAAATACACCGGATTTCGACCACAATTTTTGCAAAACGGAATTTTTTATTTTCTTAAAAAAGAAAATGATCAGTGACCAACTTAACTGTCCTGTGGAGGATGCACAATCAATCACCATCGTTTCTGAGCCACAGGATGTCAGCCCTAACTCCCCCGACCTGTTCAATGGTTTTTCGTTTGGTATCCCTTGACAAGTCACCTCAGGCTGCTGGAGTTACACCTGTACAAATCACTTTAAAATGCAAAATTTTCAAATTTCAGATATTCCAGTTCATACTGTCCGGTCGCCACCACGCCAACGTTCGTGCACCTGTACGCTCGCCTTCCACATTCGGCGTAATCGCCACACTTCGTGCGAGTCTACGGTTTCTGCTAGGCCTCCTACGATTTGCTAATTGCTACAACACGATAGTCTGGCGCCATATTTTACGCGATTGAATGCTTCGCATGGGGGTTCGCTGGGAAATTTCAATAAATCCAATTCTATGATTAGTTTTCTTTCCCACATTTTCTGGTGGTTAAGAAATCCGGATACCCGCTCAGCTTTGATACCTTTTATCTCTTTGGTAAAATATGTTCCCAGATTGGCTATCGAACCGAGGTCCTGGCTGGGTGTTCTTTTTAGATCTGTTGCGTTTTTCCTCGGCTACGGATTTGCTTTAGGGCGCCAGCCAATTTTTGTCAGGGGCCTGGCGTATTTTTAAGACCCCGTCTTTACCGAATTACGGGTTTGCTGCTTTTTTTGTGCACCAATGAATTTTGTTATATACCGGCGCGTTTCCGAACACCCCAATGTGCTTATTTAGTGCCCAGCCTTTTTGTTCTTTTTAGGTCCATGGCGCTTTTTACGAGCCCAGTCTGTTTTTAAGCCCTCATGCGGTCTCATGGCCGCAGTGTGCTTTGAAGGCCTCCGGTGTGTTTTTTTAACTCCCGGTGTTTTTATTTAGGGATGCAACGTATGTTTGAAGGCATATGTAATCAGCAAGCAATAGAAAAAGCAAGCAAAGCAATATAAAAGCAAGCAAGCAAGCAAAGCAAGCAATATAAAAAGCAAGGGTATTGCTTTTTGTGAGATTCGGTGCACTTTGTGCGTCTTGTGCTGTTTCGGCTTCCCGTTGTGCTCTGAGGGTCCTGCTGTATTTATTTAGAACTTTCGACGCACATTTGTGGGACCCCAGCACGACTTTGGGGGTTCCGTAGACTTTTCTGGCCCAGACGCGTGGCTCTGGGGACCAGACGCCAGTGCTCTGCACTCGACTCGATTGTTTGAGACTTCTGATTTTTTAAAATGTCATGTCCGAATCTCGGCTTCATTTTTTATCCCTGGCGCCATAATTGTGTGTCCCGCCGCGATTTTTCAAGAGCCAGTGCGTTTTTGCTGGGCCGTACACGATTTTTGAAGGCATCTGGTGTTATGTTCAGAGATCCAGAGCGATTTTCCTGGCTCAGATATATATATATTTTTTTTTTGGGGGGGGGGGGTATCACTCCTTATTTTGGAGGGATCTAGCTTGCTGTCGGGTCCCGATACGACTTTTTGGGCCACGCTGTGATTTTCTGGGCCCTCGACGCCAATTTTTGGGAGCCCCAACGGGAGTTCTTGATGCCACGATACAATTTATTGGGACTACCGACGGGGGTTTTGGGCCCCGAACGCGATATTTGGGGATCCGCCGGGAGTTCGCGGGGCGCGTTGTACTTAGCTGGGACACCTAGCGAGATTTAGGTGGGCTCCGGTGCAAATTTTCCAGCCCCGGCGCGAGTTTTCGGGGGCCCGCTTTATTTATTGGGAGCTACTAGGCGAATTTGGAGGGCCCGATACAAATTTGTGGAGCCCCAGTTGGATTTTTGGGGATTCCGGCACGATTCTTGGGAGACCATCCCACTCAGGATGTAGGGGAGGGGCATTTTCCCCTTTGGTACGCCACTGCGGCTGCTCATCGAATTTTTGTTCAGCCGATGCAATCCTTCAGAGTAGAAAGACCCTTCGGATAATTTTCTTTCGGGACCTGGTCTTAACCCTCCCTGTCTTTCCGGTCACATCCTCGCACCCCGTCTCGGGGGGGGGGGTTGATACATATCCCCCCTTCTAATCTCCAAACTAAGCGTCTCACGAAAACGAAAGAGGTGTCATCGGAAAGCGTTCGACGAGTAGGGTCAGACACCATCCCCAAAATGTTATCCCAAAAAATGACGTCACTAGGGGGCCTAGGTTTTCACGACTTACATCATGTATTTGGCTCTGTGGAGTTCATTTTGGGGGAGATTTGAAGAAGAAAAATGATTTGGGATCAGGAAAGAAAGGCGAAATCGTCCATGGCCCTAAAAGTTTTGCCCACCCAAAATTAAAAATGTTATTTTTTGAAATTTCAAAATTTTGAGTTTTCAATTGTCCTTAATTTTTATTTTATAATGGGTGGAGCGGACCGAAAAATGTTGTTCGAAGTGAACTTGGTAATAAAAATGCTTACTTTAGCCAGAATCTTCGATTTTATCCATAATTGGCAAATATGCAAAACTAATAAGTAATCAAAAACGGAATTTTAAAAAAAAATCCTCTGGTGCGTTTTGTTTCGTCACTAAAGCTCAGCAAGCACTGAAAGTTTCATTAAAATATCTTTATCCGTTCAAGCGTGACGACTGGTTGAACTTTTCTGGAGGTGACCTTACTTGACCTTGCCTAACTCGTTGACCCAAGATGACCTGACGTCAAATTTTTTGACACAACATACCAAATCGATGTGGAAAAAAGGTATGCCAAATTTCCACGTGCTGCCGCGCGCCCTTCTTTCACTATGTTCTTTCAATGGCAAAACTAATAAGTAATCAAAAACGGAAATTAAAAACAAAAAATTCCTCTGGTGCGTTTTGTTTCGTCCCTAAAGTTAAGCAAACGCTGAAAGTTTCATTAAAATATCTTTATCCGTTAAAGCGTGACGACTGGTTGAACTTTTCTTGAGGTGACCTTACTTGACCTCTCCTAACTCGTTGACCCTATATGACCTGACCTCAAAATTTTGACACAACATGTCAAATTGATATGGAAAAAGGTATGCCAAATTTCCACGCGCTGCCGCGCGCCCTTCTTTCACTATCCGCGGAAAACCTTAAGGGGAGCATATCAACCGCCCCTCCCTCCCCCGAGACGGCACGGGTTAAAATTTCGATGTTCGGGTTGATTCGATCGAGTCGCAGTGTCATTTTTGGAGGTAGAGTTATATTTTTTGCAAGGCCCCTGCACGATATTTTGGGCCCCGGTACGATTCTTCGGGCTCCAGTGCGATTTTTTTCGGTGGCTCGGTAAGTTTCTTTTCCGGGGCCCGACGTTTTTTGGGGGCCATTGACGCCATTTGTGAGACCGCAGAGTGCCTTCTGGGTAAGAATTGATTTGTGTGGAGCAGCTGCGACTATTGGAGCCCCTTGATTTCCCCCCCTACGCGACATTTCGGTTCGAAGTGTGATTTTCGAGGGTTGTGACGCGACATTTTTGGGTCCCAGTACGATTTTTTACCCTGGCGTCATTTGTTTGGATCCCTATTGCGAGGTTTAGCGGCCCCGACACATTTGGGGGCCCGATACGTTTTGGAGGCTTTTGGCGCGATTGTTGGGGCCGCAGAGTTATTTTTCATGCCGGATTGTTTTTTTTTTCGTTGCCCCGGCTTCATTTGTTTAGGGTTCCGGTAATACTTTTGGTCCCCGATGCTACCTGTCGAGCCCGTTGTGTGATTTTCAGGGGCCCCGACGCGAATTTATGGGGTCCCAATTAAATATTTCGGGGACCGACCTGTCTTTGTCGGGCTCCAGCGTGATCTTCAAGTACACCGACACGACTTTTTTTCCTCAGCGTGATTTTCAGGTGGCCAGGCGCGAAATTTTGAGGCCACCAGCGTGTTTCAGGGGCCCGGCCAGTCTGTGTGGCCTCCCAGCGTCATTTTCAAGGGCCCGGCGAGACTTCTTGGGCCCCAGCGTGATTTCCAGGGGCCACGGCCCATCCTTTTGGTGCCCGCAGCGTGGTTTCAAGGGGCCCCAGCCCGACATTTTGGGGTCCACAGCATGACTTCCAGTGACCCCGGCACGACTTTTCGGGCTCCCAACAAGATTTTCAGGGGCCCGGCCAGACTTTTTCAGTTCTGAACGCTATTTCGGGGGCGCCGGCCCGACCTTTTGTGGCCCCAGCGTGATCTTCAGGGGCTCCTGCGCGACATTTTAGGAGCCCCGGTTCCACATTTTGGAGCCCAAAGTGTCATTCCTAGAAGTCACTGAGCGATTTTGTACTCCCCAATGTGATTTTCATGGGCCTGAGTGCAATGTTGGACCCCTGGCAACATTTACAGTGGCCATGTGCGACATTTTGGTGCCCCCAATGTGATTTTCGTGGGCCTGAGTGCAATGTTGGACCCCCTGGCAACATTTACAGTGGCCATGTGCGACATTTTGTATGCCCCAATGTGATTTTCATGGGCCGGAGTGCAATGTTGGACCCCTGGCAACATTTACAGTGGCCATGTGCGACATTTTGGTGTCCGCAATGTGCTTTCCAGGTGCCCCGGTGTTAATTTTGTTAGCCCCAGCGGGATTTTTATGGGGTCAGGCGCAATTTATTCCGAACCACGGTGCGGTTCTTGGGGCCCCACAACCCCTCGGGGGGGGGGGGGCAACTTCCCCCTTTGCCCGGTGAAAGGGGGTTAGTGTCACTTGGGGGAGAAAAATCGGGCGACATTCAACCTCATTGTACACCTTGTCTTTTTTATGAAGGCATCTAGCTTCGTCTGTTTCTTGATTTTAGCAACATGGAAGAAAAGACCACAAATTAATATTTGGCTCTCGTCACTCATGTCATGCGGCCTGGCTGGCGTCGCCCACTCTTCTGTGGTGTGCGTAGATGTGTTTGTGGTGTCGTCATATTTCAGTAATACCACCGTTAATAAACCCAATTTTGTAACATACATTTTTTAAAAGCACCATTTCACACTTGACCCTTCTTCGTTGCTTTGACCTCAGTATAAGTGCTGCCAACTTTCTTCCCTTTTTTCTTCATGATAAAATTGCACCGTTCCAAGGAAACAATTACTTCCGCTACCGGAACTATACGAAGATTGTATTTGGTTACCTTCTCCATTGAATCTCCCTTTGACTAGGTTGGATTTTTCACTCCACCAGGTGGGATTTCACGGCACTAGGTGAGACGCATCCCACCTAGTCAACATGTTAGAGGCCCTGGCTTCGTCTGTTTCTTCTAATGTTTATTTTTCGGTATTAAATAAGCGTGCACGAACAACAAAAATACTCCAACAGGCCATTCAATTCTGACAGTTACGAGACATAAATTTGTATTTCAGAACATATGCAGTCAAACAGCACTTGCATTTATTAATAGTAGAACATCACTTAGTGTTCATAATGACAAGTTGACGGACTGCAACATCACGGGCTAACGAGTTGTTGGTCTGGCGGCCTAACAGATTGGTGGGAAGACACGTGGCATCCGGTCTCATTTGGACGAAGAGATGGCACGCTTACTAAATCAAGCGGAGTTTCTTCAGACTAGCACGTAAAGATCACATCCTACCCAACTTGGCATGGCAGACAATACAACCACTTGTAGCAGCGTGAGAACTGCCTACTCAGCCGACTCTACTCCCGACAACGCACCATAGCCACGGACAGCAGCTGAGTGGGCTGCTGATGTCAGTCGCCGACCCTAGTACATTCTCCAAATTAAACTTTACCACTCACTGGCAGGTGCACGAGACGCCATCAGCTAATGTCAATATCTCAGCAATGCTCATCCCAACCAGCGATGCTATCCAGTGGCCGATACACCACCCAACCAACCGCTACCAGTGGCTGCCAGTGGCTACCAGTGGCTACCAGTGGCTACCAGTGGCTACCAGCGACTACCAGCGGCTACCAGTGGCTGCCAGTGGCTACCAGTAGCTTCCATCGGCTACCAGCGGCTACCAGTGGCTGCCAGTGGCTACCAGCAACTACTAGCGACTACCAGCGGCTACCAGTGGCTGCCAGTGGCTACCAGCGGCTACCAGCGACTACCAGCGACTACCAGCGACTACCAGCGACTACCAGCGGCTACCAGCGACTACCAGCGGCTGGGCGGCGGCCGTGCGTCAGCCGAGCTGCCCCGACGCCCGGCGTTGCGTTGTGTGGCGTGGTCCTCGGGTCGTCCGCTGAGGTCGCTCGTGCCCTCGGGGCGTGAGCGATCGACGGCGAAAGCTGTTCAACGCCATCTATCTCCGCCGACACTGCCTTCCTCTCCCTCCCTCTGTGTACCTGCCTTGTGACATGACGTCACTGGCCATGTCATGCGAAACTACTGACAATGTCGCGTGACGTCACTGGACAGGTGATGTGACGACACCGGACGTGACGTCACTGGACAGGTGATGTGACGACACCGGACGTGACGTCACTGGACAGGTGATGTGACGACACCGGACGTGACGTCACTGGACAGGTGATGTGACGACACCGGACGTGACGTCACTGGACAGGTGATGTGACGACACCGGACGTGACGTCACTGGACAGGTGATGTGACGACACGGACGTACGTCATGGACAGGTGATGTGACGACACCGGACGTGACGTCACTGGACAGGTGATGTGACGACACCGGACGTGACGTCACTGGACAGGTGATGTGACGTCACCGGACGAGCGTTCAGTCGAGGGACGTGTTGTAGGCTGAGCCTACATCCGGGGGCGTGCCTGACCGGACGTAAAGGCCCGCTCGATGTTGAATTAGTCGGCGGTGTTTGGATTTCTTCGTGATAGCTACGCACCCTTGACTCATAGGAAAGGGAATGGTGCCTGTGGCAGTTGTGGGCCACGGTTCTGGAGCTGCTATTATGCGCGTGCCCGCCATCTTACCAGAGATCTTACCACTTACACTAGCACACTGCACTGTTTACAGTATTACAGCATCAATACCACCTACACCACCACACTGGACAGCTTACAGCACCAGTACCACTTACACTACCGCATTGCACTGCTTACAGTATTACAGCATCAATGTCGCCTACACAACCACACTGTACTGCTTACAGTATTACACATCAATATCGCCTACACTACCACACTGGACTGCTTACAGCACCAGTACCACCTACACTACCACACTACACTCACATTGCTTACAGTACCAGTATTGCAACTTCAATTGTTCCAAGCTGTTGCACTTGAACTAAGAATATAAAAAATTTGCATTCGGACATTATATTGATACTTGATTTAGCTTAGCCTACCATGAAGTCGATTATGGTCTACAGATATCACTGACTTGATGGCACAATATATGGGCTAAATCGCGCTACAACCGTACAGTTTAAGTTATCAGTTGGACGCAGAACATTCATTCGAACAGCAACTCGACAAACATGGGATCTTCCATAATGTGATAATCGTTGACTATTGACTCCGAAATAAAAATTGGGACTGGCTGAGGAATTATGTTCGATGCACTGGAATGCGAACATCAGTAGTGTTTTTGTTCCTTTTTTCGGGGGAATGTAGATATTTCCGAGGTGAATATTTCCTTCAGTGAATGACTGGTTAAAAGCCAATAGCTTTTGGTTGAATGGGACCTAAATTTGTTTCGTCGAGATAATAGTGGCTGCAATCCGCTAAGAAGTGCTCTTCTCTGCTTTCCTATGGCACTGCAACGGACTAGATTTGTGCCACTTGCCATGCCAGACGTCTCTCGGTGTGACTTGGGCTCAACATGTTCAGTGAGTTATCTCAATTAGACACTGTTGGCACGGATAAGTCAAGAAAATAAAGCTGTATTGCAGGTCATTGCCAGTAAATATCCAGCTGTGAAATCTTTACCGCTCCAGTTAAGCTGGTTCTGCTGCTGCAATTACTAAGCTAAGCCATGCTTGGCTCCAGTTCACTGCAATTAAAGCCTGCAGCTATTCTTTCCAGAACGACATCTATATCTGGAATTCGTTGTTACACAGCCTCCCACAACCACATTCAGGTTCCTGCTGTGCACATAAAATGCCACCACAGCCACATTCAGGCTCATGCTGTACACATACAATGCCACTACAGCAACCTTCAGGCTCCTGCTGTACACATACAATGCCACCACAGCCACATTCAGGCTCATGCTGTACACATAAAATGCCACTACAGCCACCTTCAGGCTCCTGCTGTACACATAAAATGCCACCACAGCCTATTCTGTGTTCTACAGGTCGCCGCGGCTTTATATGACTGTAGTGTTCACAGTGATCACTGAGCCGAAGCAACACTGCGCTCCGAGCATCGTTACTCGTCCTCCTCCAGTCAGGAATTTAAATTACCGGAGAAAGTAGATGGCGATCAGCCACTTTCGTTTTCCTCGGGTGGGCCGGGAATTTTCTCACTGGCGCCGTTGCCGGTCGTGTTTGGATGGCGCTTTCGTTGGCCTGCTCCGGCACGCTGTAGGCTGGAGAGCCGCTGCAGGTGGATGTCTGTTGGAGAGCCGCTACAGGTGGATGTCTGCTGGAGAGCCGCTACAGGTGGATGTCGGCTGGAGAGCCGCTACAGGTGGATGTCGGCTGGAGAGCCGCTACAGGTGGATGTCTGTTGGAGAGCCGCTACAGGTGGATGTCTGCTGGAGAGCCGCTACAGGTGGATGTCTGCTTAAGAGCCGCTACAGGTGGATGTCGGCTGGAGAGCCGCTACAGGTGGATGTCGGCTGGAGAGCCGCTACAGGTGGATGTCGGCTGGAGAGCCGCTACAGGTGGATGTCTGCTGGAGAGCCGCTACAGGTGGCTGTCGGCTGACACTGTCGGAGGGTGTCTATGGTGCCTTTGTAGTCGGCTGTCTGCTGGAGAGCCGTTACAGGTGGATGTCGGCTGACACTGTCGGAGGGTGTCCATGGTGCCTTTGCAGCCGATTGGTGGCTAGAGGTCTGCTTCGATAGGCTGGCGTCTGGAACCACATCACGAGCTGCTGCCGTCTTTGGCGGTTTGCAGGGCCGAAGTGTCTGCCCCAGACGGGTGTAGGCTGTGATTCAGTCCGGGGCCTATTGCTTCCAGACTGAAACTACGATCAGCTTACCTTGTCGCATACTGAGAACTTGGCGTGCAGTAGACGAGTTTGGCGCAGTGTTCTGTGGGCTAAGACTCTCGTTCCTCGGGAGGCAGTCTCTGCGGTTGCACTGCGGTGCACTGCGTACTACGATCTCTGTAGTCTGGGGTGGGTCTGTGCTGCAGTCTGGAGTGGGTCCGTGCTGCGGGGAGGCATCCTCTGCGGCCTGGAGTGGGTCTGTGCTGCGGGGAGGCATCCTCTGAGGCCTGGAGTGGGTCTGTGCTGCGGGGAGGAAGTCTTTGTGGTCCATGCTGCGGAGAGGCAGTCTGCGGTCTGGGGTGGGTCCGTGCTGCTGCGAGGCAGTCTGCCGTCTGGGGTGGGTCCGTGCTGCGGGGAGGCAGTCTGAAGTCTGGAGTGGGTCCGTGCTGCAGTCTGAGTGTGAGGCAGTCTCTGCGGTCTGGAGTGGGTCCGTGCTGCGGCGAGGCAGTCTGAAGTCTGGAGTGGATCCGTGCTGCAGTCTGAGTGTGAGGCAGTCTCAGCGGTCTGGAGTGGGCGCTGGGCGGCAACAGACCACACGGCGACACCACGCCGCCGCATGACTCGGGCCGCCCCGTTATGCAACGACCATCCGACGGCCGACGGTCAGCGAAAGTGGCGGCTTTCTGTGCGGGAGGCGGCGGCGCGTGTCCTGCCGGTGGCTGGCGAGAGACGGTCAGGCCGGCCGACACCACTGCGCTGCCGGCGGCACAGGCCGCGCCAGCAGGGACCGAGCCGGGCCGAGCCGGAACTGCACTGCCGCAGGCGTCAGTAGCACCAGAGACTGCGACGCCCACGGCCGCCGGCACCTGCCGCTGTTACCGTGTGGTGGAGCGTCGAGCTCACCGTCGCCGACCGCTGTACGTCGACCTCACGACATTGAATGGGTCGTCTCACTCGATGTTGGCAGGCAGCAGCCGGTGTGCCGTTTCTCAGACGTGCTTCACGCGACGACTGGCCACTACCTGGGTGGCGTGACGTGAACACCTTGTCGGGCGGTGGCGATGAGATCGAAAGTTAACGTTCGTCGACTCATCACGGCTCGTGCCGAGTGTTAATCGAAACATCGCTCCATCGAGGTGGCTTTCCTTTTTCATATCGTCTGCTCTGGCAGAGCACTGATGTAGCACAGATGCTACAGCTTCTGGACGGCGTGTTTAGCGTGTGTCACGCAGCGTGACCGCTACCTCCCGTCTGCTGTTGTCCACTGATCTTCTGGACGGCGTGTTTAGCGTGTGTCACGCAGCGTGACCGCTACCTCCCGTCTGCTGTTGTCCACTGATCTTCGACGGCGTGTTTAGCGTGTGCACGCAGCGGACCGCTACCTCCCGTCTGCTGTTGTCCACTGATCTTCTGGACGGCGTGTTTAGCGTGTGTCACGCAGCGTGACCGCTACCTCCCGTCTGCTGTTGTCCACTGATCTTCTGGACGGCGTGTTTAGCGTGTGTCACGCAGCGTGACCGCTACCTCCCGTCTGCTGTTGTCCACTGATCTTCTGGACGGCGTGTTTAGCGTGTGTCACGCAGCGTGACCGCTACCTCCCGTCTGCTGTTGTCCACTGATCTTATCAGCTTGCCACGGCCTAGAAACGAGCACTTGGCGTTCTGTGTGGCCGAACTGTGACTGCGATACAGTCCTGGGCCACAAGACCGCCTGGTCTCAAGCCAGGCCATGGTACGATTGTGGCCCAGAATTGTCGTGTGCATAGTTCTAGGTGAGCGATCGCGCCTCATTGTTGATTTAACCTCAACCCCATTCAAATGTGTCAGAATATCTCATATGGCGTCCTATGGCGTCCTATGGCGTCATATGGCGTCCTATGGATTTGTTCCGCTCCCGCATTCTCGGGAACTTCATGGATAATATGCAGATTTTCCCAACCTATATATAGAACATCATCTGCGTTATAAGCCAGTGCATTTCATTTTTCCAGCACTTCTCTACGGTGAAATGCCACAAATATAGCACATGTAACCGTTTCATCAAATGAATATCAAACATTGAAACGGAAACAGTCTTCACCAGCCAGCTGTGATCTGGACCACTGAAACCTGTAGAAACTGCGACGAGGCCGCCACAGGCACCGACCAATTACCACAGACCAATAAGGCGGGCCGGCCGCAGCAGCTGGGAGAGCGGCAGAGCGGACGGTTTTTGTCTGACCCGATCAGGAGAAACCGTGCCGTGACGACAGGACGTCCTGCTTCCAGGCGCTTCCCGAGCAGGACGTGCGTCAGCGCCACGCCGTACAGTGCTCCAGTCCTCACGTAGGCGTGGCGCCAGCAGCGAGCCACAGCGCCACGCCGTACAGTACTCCAGTCGTCACACAGGCGTGGCGCCAGCAGCGAGCCACGTGTGACGAGAGCTGTGGCTCAGCGGCTCAGCGGCTCAGCGGCTCAGTGGCGGTCGGCGCTGGGGATCCGCTGAAATGGCCTCTGGAATGTCAAACTTCAACATCAAAAAGTCGTTCGTGTGGAAATATGGTCTGTCAAGGCTTCACAAAAAGAAGGTAAGCACTGTAATGGTGTGCTGTGTTAGTTGCGCTCTTGGACTCGCTTACGTTAGTTGCATATTTTGTCATGGTGGGACGGAAGTGGCGTGATTAGGTGGCCAGTGCCATAATGTATTGAAGGCTGTAATAACCCTTGCGGAGAACTCCTAAAAAATAATAGGGTATGATGCCGGATATCTTCCTTACTCTTGTGACAAATAAAGTTGTGATGAATTAAATAGCACTTCTTACGCATGTGTTTACAACTCAGCAGCAGAGTTGTCGGAGTCTATCCCATTGTTATTCAGCAATAACCAATATGAACATATAACTAGGAGTGATATTTAATCTTTACCTGTTTTTGAATTATACATAGCTGCAATTATACCTATAAGACTACGTATAACTCGGCTTTGGTCCCGACAGCACGTAGCTGACTGATGACTATGCCCCTCTTAGCCAGATTTTCGGTAATTGTGCCGAAGCAGCTAGCACTCGCTACAGCTACCAAGCTGCAGTATTCGGCACATTTCGGACATCTAAGGTATTGTGTGATAAAGCATAAGATTCCTGGTCGTTTCTGTCACGCCATATGTGATTTGTCGCTTTAGGGCTCGCCGACTATTGAACCACATTTTACAACTATATCAAGCCATAATGGGGGCATCAATGGATACATTTTAGCTCGCGCGGGTGCCGGGTGAAGTTGCGATCACTCCTGTTGACCTGTGGCTGGTGTCAGTACAAGAGATTCACGTGACATGCATTAATGCTTACTTTGTACACATGCAAAGTGATGCTATTTATGCTATTTATATTATTTTCCGTATGCACTGCATACGGTCTTGCTGGATACATCTGGCATGTGCAATGGCCATGACCGGTCCCGGTGTGATAGGTCAGTTGTATCTTTTGCTGTTTCTTCAAACAAACATGTCTGGGGAACCGTCGATTGCGTTGCGTCTTAGCAGGATGAATACTCCACAATAGACAGAGACAGTTTGGACCAACCTACCACAACCACATTCGGCCCGGTTGGATTCTGAATCCATTTTGCGCGCTGATTTCAGAACTGTTTTTGTGTTTGCTCTAGGGTCATTAGAAATCAAAATGCTTAACTTTTGAGCCTTCATTTTGTCATATATGTAATCCGCCTTCTATGAAGTATTGTTTAATCCATGAGTTGAAAGCAAAAGTGAATCCTTTGACAGACCGGGGAAGTGGCGGTGTCCAGTCAATGACGGGCAGTCTAACTGCTGACAGCTGGCAGCACGATGAGACGCCCAAAGGGGAGCAAAGCTCCTCCTGCCAAGCTTAGATCTGGACCTGACAAGATATTCGGGATCAGGAGGCCCCTGCCCATCAACAAGCTGCCTCTGAATAAAGAGATAGGAAGTGCCCTGGCTTTCGAAGCTGAGCAGGAGAGGATGAAGAAAGGGAAGAAGGATATTGAATGCAAGGACGCCACTGAGAAGGTCACTGAGAAGGTTGTAGAAGTCTACAAGACTGCCAACATCCCTACAATAAGCAAGAAGAAGGTGAAGGAAAAGATGCATAAGATGTGGCAGATGAGGAAAGAGAGTCTGAATGAGATAGCCAAGGGCCAGACTGGTATGGACAGGAAGAGAAGGAAGAAGAAGAATGGCAAAGTGAAGAGGAAGTTCAAAGATATAGAGGAGGAACTGTTTGATGTAGCTGATGATGACAACGTTCCTGAGATGGAGAAGGAGTTTCTGGTCACCCAGAGGAAGCGTGGGAGGGAGGGCTGTATTGGAGGAGTAGACATTATAGAGTCCGCCAGGCTGCAGAAAACTAAAGAGAAGGAAGAAAAAGCAGCCAAGAAAAATGCTGAGAACAAAGAGAAGACAGAAAAGAGGAAGAGGAGAAGTGATGATGATGTGAAAATAATGATGTCTAAAGTGGCAGTGGAGAACAGTGAGAGCAAGGATGACAATGAAAAAAAGGATGTGAATGACAATGAGTACAAATGCCAGGTGAATAAGAAAGAGAAAACAGAGAAAAAGAAAAAACAGAAGGAAGCGGAGGCTAAACTCGGTGAAACAGCAGATAGGTTCAAGATATCCAGTGATGCAGTGGCTCATGTCACAAACACCATCAGAGTGGCAGACAACACTATAACTGCAGGGGATAAGAGTAAAGTGATCAATTCCAAAACAGTTGAGAGAGTAAGGAAGAAGTCTAGGGAGCAAAAGAAAGACACATTTCGGGGGTTTGAGGCTAAAGGTCTGATGGTGGATGAAAGGATCAATGACAACAAAGTAGAGGTTGGTGTAGGAGAGAAGAACCATAAAAGGTTTGCCACTGTAAGGAGTGAGGACTGTGCTGTCATCGGGTACCCCGGCGAGGAGTTCCTGGGTCACGTGGCCCCGGTGGGGGGGGGGAGGAGGGTGGACCTGGTCACCAGCCTGGTGGGGTTCGTGGAGGAGCGGGGCATCAACATCGCCAGCCTGCAGGTGGTCTTCAGCGATGGTTGCAGCAAGATGGGCGGCTACAACCATGGGTTCATCGCTGAGTTCGAGAGGCTGGTGGGTCGCCCCCTCCTCCACATCCACTGCATCGTCCACAGCCTGGAGAAGGTGTTCAACCACCTGTTCATCCACTACGCCGGCCCCACCACCGGCCCGGCCTCCTGGAGTGGGGAGGAGGCCAAGAGGCTCCAGGGCAATGTGTGGGACCTGCAGGTGGAGGAGTTCGAGGTCATCCCCAGCCCCACCCTCAGGGCCCTGCTGGACGTCATCCCCCCCGCCGTCATGAAGGAGTTCAACCATGATACCAGATATCTGTTGGAGATGGCCGGGGCAGTGGAGTCTGGACAGCTGCAGGAGAGGTGGGCCAGGGCACGGGCTGGTGCAATGACCAACGCCCGGTGGCAGAACACGGGGTACGGCTGCGGGTGTACATGAGCACGGTCACCCCCAGCGAGGCACAGAGACGCATGACCTCCTTCATCATCCACGTCTACGTGCCCTCCTTCCTGGAGATCAGGCAGAGGAACCTGCTACTGGAGGGTCCCCGCCACCTGCTCACCATCGTCACCCGGGTCGTCACCTACTACACCAAGGAGGAGGAGGACATGCTGAAGCCCTACCTCCAGTTCAACGCCTACTTCGCCCAACATGAGGTAGTGCTGGCCTCCCTGCTGGCCTCCAGGGAGAGGGAGGACAGGGAGCAGGCCTTGGCCATCGTCAAGAAGCTGAGGAAGAAGGAGCAGAGGAGCAAGAGGAAGACTGTTAGGAAAGTGAGGAACCCCGAGATCAACCTGGCGGCCACCAAGTTGTCCGAGCTGGTGGACCTGCAGAAGGCGACCTCCTCTCCTCCCATCCTGTTCCAACACACAGACCAGGAACTGGAACAGTTCCTGGAGGAGCCCTACTCAGAGCCAGGACTGCCCTGCACCACCACTGCAGTGGAGAGGGGTGTGAAGATGACCACGGAGGCGGCCACCATGGCCAGCGGGGCCTGGCAGCAGGACATGGTCACGTGGAACAGGCAGGAGGCCAGGAACAGGAACAAGTACAGGGGCAAGAAGGAGGAGTTCAACTGCTGAGTTATATGGATAATGATTTACCAATGTTTTTTTATGTATTACACAATATATGTGCCTTCTTGCTACTCGATAGATTACAAGTTAATACTTTGCCGAATGACAAAAGTTAAGCATTTTGACTTTTAATGACCCTAGAGCAAAAACAAAAACAGTTCTGAAATCAGCGCGCAAAATGGATTCAGAATCCAACCGGGCCGAATGTGGTTGTGGTAGGTTGGTCCAAACTGTCTCTGTCTACTCCACAAGCATCAAGCGATACAATCTCGTTACGGATTTCGATCCATATTGAACTCCGAGAGCACCATATTCTGGTTTGATTAGCCGACAATTGAGGTCAAGTTGTCTTAATTTGGTCCACATATGACCAAAGGTATATAACTGAGGCCTGTTTTGGATGGAATACAACCGCCTAAACATCTGACTAGCGTGACAATCTGGAAGCCTACTTTATGCTCATGTCTCAGATGCAATATGTAAAATAGCGAAATATTTCGAGCTTACCCGCACCGTGACCTCTAGTTTCCTTCACAACAAGTTTGGTTTACCATGTTTGTACCTTCCAGTCATCTAATCCTGGGCTATTGATTGAGGCTCAAGGCTGTGAGGTCCGGCAGCCGATTTTAGGGATGGCCTTCAGCGGGAGGTGAAATAGGACCCAGCCTGTCTCGGATGGGCCAAGTACCGCATCAGTGTAATTTTAGGGATGGCCTTCAGCGGGAGGTGAAAGACCCAGCCTGTCTGGGACGGGCCGAATGCCACATCAATGTAATTTTAGGGATGGCCTGCAGCTGGAGGTGAAATAGGACCCACCCTGTCTCGGATGGGCCAAATACCACATCAGTTTAATTTTAGGGATGGCCTGCAGCTGGAGGTGAAATAGGACCCAGCCTGTCTCGGATGGGCCAAATACCACATCAGTGTAACTTTAGCGATGGCCTGCAGCTGGGGGTGAAATAGGACCCATCCTGTCTGGGATGGGCCAAATACCACATCAGTGTAACTTTATGGATGGCCTGCAGCGGGAGGTGAAATAGGACCCAGCCTGTCGGGGATGGGCCCAGTACCACATCAGTGCAACTTTAGGGACGGCCTGCAGCCTGTCGGGGATGGGCCCAGTACCACATCAGGTAACTTTAGGGACGGCCTGCAGCGGGAGGTGAAATAGGACCCAGCCTGTCGGGGATGGGCCCAGTACCACGTCGGTGCCGGGGCGCTTCAGTGAACGTCATACCGATACAAATACATGGATATTTTGTACATACATGTACAATGTACATCCATGAACAGAACGGTACACTGACGCTTGTACAATCATGCATTGCAGAGGTACATGCGATAATTTTGCATGACATTAATTTCATAGAAGAACAGCACATGTATTTGTCTGGCACACATATACTTGTGACACGCGGAGTACAGTTCAGCACCTGCTCTCCACGTTTATCCCTGGTATGCATAAGGTGTGATCCGATTCGTGGGCACCACCAGGTGACATTGAGCTGGAAGTGTGAGCTTGCTTCAAGTGAAATGCACGCTATTTGTCTAAACAGCGCCCAAGTACGGTGACCGAGGTTACATTTGAACCATGACGAGACGTTCGTAGCAAGTCTGGCCTCTGTACCTGCTTTGAAAGTTGTAAAATCTGCCAAGCTGGTCGATTTGTTCTTTTGTCCAACAAGCCATGGGAAGGAGAACAAACCGTGGGTCTTTTGTCGTCACTATGATGTCGCTACTGTCCTTACTATGATGTCGTTATTGTCGTTACTACTATCATACAACTTAGATGCTGCCGCAATTTTTCCTTGCAAAACGAACGAGCCTTGCGAGCTTCAGGGACAACAGGGACACACACACATACACATACACACACACATATATATATATATATATATATATATATATATATTTCACGTTCGATCGCAGTAAGTATGAAGATTCGTCCAGTGTGCGTGTGCCACTCCCCTCCCCTTCCGCATAATAATTGTGTCTACACTTCGGTTCCTGGGATCCAATTCGAAGCCAATGATCGGAATGCAAGGCAATACATGTGTGCATAGCGTTAAATATAAACAAGCTAGCTTCAGCAAATGGTCCCAAGCACACCGCCACAGATTCCTACGAGTTCCTCCGAGAAGGTCTCCAGCGATCCCCATGGATTCCCCAAGAGGTGGTACCACATTCCAAGTGCGGGTGTCCTTGACCGTGACGCAGCTACATGCCACCTTTGTTTGAGCACGTGGTGTGTCTCAATAGTGACAGGGTACGACCTCGACGTGCCAGCCAGCTGTCTGGAGACGGCTTGGATCGCCGTCATTTCCCCTCCCCACCGTCACACAGACACAGCAACACACACCGCCTGGCCCACAGCCATCTCCCCTCCCCACCGCCACACCGACACAGCAACACACACCGCCTGGCCCACCGCCATCTCCCCTCCCCACCGCCACACCGCCTGGCCCACCGCCATCTCCCCTCCCCACCGCCACACCGACACAGCAACACACACCGCCTGGCCCACCGCCATCTCCTCTCCCCACCGCCACACCGCCTGGCCCACCGCCATCTCCCCTCCCCACCGCCACACCGACACAGCGATACATACCGCCCGGCCCGCCGCCATCTCCCCCCCCGTCCCCGCCACACCGTCTCACCTCCACCTTACCGTCATACCGGCACAGTGATACACACGGCCCGGACCAGACGACCTCCGACAGCACGAGCCGGATTGAAGACCTCCGACAGCAAGGACATGGGCCGATAAATTTGCTCCTCTGGTTACCAGTACGGGGCTCGGAATAACTTAGCAGTGTCTGGAGAGTACTGCCTATGGTACCGATTGTACCACTGTGCGCGTAGTGTTTGTGTGTGACAAACTTGAAAGCTTGCGAGCTTGCGATGAACGACACTGAAAAA
Organism: Ashinkailepas kermadecensis; assembly: GCA_034440615.1. Classification (NCBI taxonomy): domain Eukaryota; kingdom Metazoa; phylum Arthropoda; class Thecostraca; family Neolepadidae; genus Ashinkailepas; species Ashinkailepas kermadecensis. The sequence goes on along the minus strand of JAOTOM010004740.1, from coordinate 379,577 downwards.
CGCTGAAAGATAATCTGGCGATGACCCCAGGAACACACCGAAGGGGCAGAGCGGAGCGTGCCGACCAGTTCAGCAACGTGTTGGCATGGTGTTGCATCGAGTGGCCGGTACAATGGGCGGACTAGCAGAGTGGCCGGTACAATGGGCGGACTAGCAGAGTGGCAGCCCTGTGCGTCTGCCGGTTGACAATCCTATGACGCAAGTAGATGGCTTCAAACCTGAGATTGGCTTATTGCGTGTCTGACAGAGGATGTTAGTGGTCTTATTACTAGACAGGCTAAGGTTATGGACATCAGTGTTGACATTTCACGTTGGTTCGCGAGCAAAAACATTCCCTGCAGTTCCGCTTCATGCTTCTTTCTTTTTCTTTTTGTTACATACCGTAGTGACCTCATAAACTGATGGTGTCACGGTAGTTGTCATGTAAGTATCAGACCCTGTCATGCCAGCACGGGTCACAAACAGTGACATGCGGATATGAAAATGCAATGCGAGCACACCTGAAACCAAATCAATATGTACATCAACAATGACGAAATCAATGCAAGTACACCTGGCAACTTTAAGAAATGAGGCTGATCCAACCAAATTCAAGAGGATTGATTGTCAACCGTAATATCACCAGAACAATATTGTATGTGTCCTGGTGGTGTCCTGGTGGTGTAGTGTCCTGGTGGTTTAGTGTCCTGGTCGTATAGTGTCCTGGTGGTGTAGTGTCCTGGTGGTATAGTGTCCTGGTGGTGTAGTGTTTGGTGGTGGTGGTGTCCTGGTGGTGTGGTGTCCTGGTGGTGTGGTGTCCTGGTGGTGTAGTGTCCTGGTGGTATAGTGTCCTGGTGGTGTAGTGTCCTGGTGGTGGTGGTGTCCTGGTGGTGGTAGTGTCCTGGTGGTGGGTGGTGTCCTGGTGGTGTGGTGTCCTGGTGGTGTGGTGTCCTGGTGGTGTGGTGTCCTGGTGGTGTGGTGTCCTGGTGGTGGTGGTGTCCTGGTGGTGTGGTGTCTTGGTGGTGTGGTGTCCTGGTGGTGTGGTGTCCTGGTGGTGGTGTCCTGGTGGTGTGGTGTCCTGGTGGTGTGGTGTCCTGGTGGTGTGGTGTCCTGGTGGTGTGGTGTCCTGGTGGTGTGGTGTCCCGGGTGGTGGTGGTGTCCTGGTGGTGTGGTGTCCTGGTGGTGTGGTGTCCTGGTGGTGTGGTGTCCTGGTGGTGTGGTGTCCTGGTGGTGTGGTGTCCTGGTGGTGGTGGTGTCCTGGTGGTGTGGTGTCCTGGTGGTGTGGTGTCCTGGTGGTATAGTGTCCTGGTGGTGGTAGTGTCCTGGTGGTGTGGTGTCCTGGTGGTGTGGTGTCCTGGTGGTATAGTGTCCTGGTGGTGGTAGTGTCCTGGTGGTGTGGTGTCCTGGTGGTGATGGTGGTGTCCTGGTGGTGGTGGTGGTGTCCTGGTGGTGGTGGTGTCCTGGTGGTGTGGTGTCCTGGTGGTGTGGTGTCCTGGTGGTATAGTGTCCTGGTGGTGTAGTGTCCTGGTGGTGTGGTGTCCTGGTGGTGGTAGTGTCCTGGTGGTGGTGTCCTGGTGGTGTGGTGTCCTGGTGGTGATGTTCGGAAAATAATCCGGAGACGCATAGGGTGGCAGCTCCGACACAGTTACCATCTGAGGTCGTGTTGTGTTATTTTGCCAGGAGGTGCATGGAACTAAGGTGGCAGCTCCGACACAGTTACCATCTGAGGTCGTGTTGTGTTATTTTGCCAGGAGGTGCATGGGACTAAGGTGGCAGCTCGACACAGTTACCATCTGAGGTCGTGTTGTGTTATTTTGCCAGGAGGTGCATGGGACTAAGGTGGCAGCTCCGACACAGTTACCATCTGAGGTCGTGTTGTGTTATTTTGCCAGGAGGTGCATGGGACTAAGGTGGCAGCTCCGACACAGTTACCATCTGAGGTCGTGTTGTGTTATTTTGCCAGGAGGTGCATGGGACTAAGGTGGCAGCTCCGACACAGTTTCCATCTGAGGTCGTGTTGTGTTACGTTGCCACCCGATGGCATACGCAGTGGCGTCGCCACGAAATTCTTCCAGGGGGGGGAAATGTTGGAAGGGGGCCTCCTGCTCCCCGAAAAGGGCCTCCTATTTTGTTTGGGCTCTTGGTATCGTTCAAGAATGGGAAATATGATTTCATATTGATGTCTTGTTTGTTCTTGGCATGGTGCATCATTTACGCAAAACGCAATAGCAATAATCTTTTTTTTCGCTGAGAACTGAGCCATGCCAGGGTATAAATAAGTAAATGTGGATAATACCTAAGTGCCAAAACAAACCAATGTCTTAGTGCTTTCTCGACCAGAAGAATCTTCCCGTTCGCCCTAGATTCCAGCGAGCTGGCTAGTGGAGCTGGCTAGTGCTGAACATATCTTAAAGATATCTCCCATTGATCAACCCACTTCTATGTCCACCAAGTCTAACTGAATATAGCTAGGTTCACCACTACTGTTAGTCATTCCCACCAGCTTGATGTCATAAGTAAGCCTAAACGATCATTTATCAGTCCTAGGACGATAATTTTGCAAAGGTGACAACGAGAAGTGGATTGAATTGATTTTCGTACCGCCATCTTAGGGATTTATTTATTTTTTATAACATTTGGTGCTGGCTGTAAGGCATCTGGCACACAACCTAAAATAATAAATCGTCAGCGAATAAATTCACGGCAAGAACAAGCATTGAACAATAGTGCATGAATGACAATGCAACAATGACAGAATGGCAATGCAGAAATATTGCAAAACTTTCAAATTCCACGCCGTCACGCCCATGGTTTTCGCTGTACTGCACCGTTTTGTAAATGACGTCGTTGAGAAGGTATTGAAGCCGGGAAGCTCTAATCATGCAGGCTGCAATCACAGAAGACAAGTTGGTAGGAAGAAAATGCATTTATAAACATCACTCATGCAAATTTGTATGGGGCATGGGTGTTGTTTTGTATGCTTGTGAGGGGGAATTTGCCCTCTCAATGTTGACTTTGCCCCATGTTTCTGAAAATTATTGGGAGACCAGTGGCGTACCTATATTTGCGTCAAGGGGGAGGGTGGGAAACGTATTTGGAGGGGTCCACCTACCCCATTAAAAAAGTCCTCGGATTTGGAGCACTATTTTGTCAAAGGGGACCTTTTCAAATAAAATAATTGGTGATCAACTGAATTGTCATATGGAGGAGCCTAATCTACCACTATCGCTTCTGATTCGTCGGATTTCAACCCTAACTCCCCCATCCTGTTAGAATGTTTTCTTTTAGTATTCCTTGATAAGTCACCTCACACTGCTGAAATTACATCTATACAAATCACTTTAAAATGTAAAATTTCCCAATTTCAAACATTTCAGTTCATAGCGCCCGGTCGCCACGACGCCAATGTTCGTGCACATGCACACCCATCTTGCGCATTCGACGCATTCGCCACACTTCGTGCGATGCTACGGTTTCTGCTAGGCCTGCTACATTTTGCTAATTGCTGCCACATGATAGACTTGCGCCATATTTGACGTGATTGAATGCTTCGTATGGACGTTCGCTGTGAAAATTCGATCAACTGAATTCGATCTTTAAATTCCCTACTTCCAACATTTTATGGTGGTTAAGAAATGCGGAAGCCCGCTGAGCTTTGATGCATCTCATATCTTGGATTAAATATGCTCCCAGATTGGCTACCGGACCGAGGCCCTGCCTTGGTGTCCTTTCTTGGACCCGTTTCGTCTTTCTTCGTCTACGGATGTGTCTTAGGGCTTCAATCCATTTTTGTTAGGAACCCAACACACTTGTGCAGTCCCATGGCCCCTGTGTGCCTTGAGAACTTCAGGTTTTTTTAGAGCTCCCGGTATGCTTATTTAAGGATGCAACGCATGTTTTATGGCCCTGTCGCTTTTTGCGAGTCTGTGCGCTTTGGAGGGGCAGTTGTACTTTCGGCCCCCGTTGTGCTCTTAGGGTCCCGCTGTGTTTATTTGGGGCTTCTGACGCACATTTGTGGGGCCCGAGTGCAATTTTGGGGCTTCGGTGCGATTTGTCTGTGTCCCAGCGCGACTTATCGCGCCCAGGCGCGTGGTTCTGGGGACCCAACGCTAGCTTCCTGGGCTCAACGCGATTTTTGTGGATCTCTTCTGAATTTTCTTTAAAGTCCGAATCCCGGCATGATTTTTCGAGCCCCTGGCGCCATGTTTTGTATCTCACCTCAATTTGTTTTCTCGAGCTCCGATATGTTTTTCTGGACCGTACGTGATTTGTGAAGGCATCTGATGATATGTTTGGTGCTCCAGAGCCATTTTCCTGATCCAGACAGTTATATTTTGGAGTCCCTCCTTATTTTGGAAGGCTCCCGCTTGATTTTTTTGGGATACCGATGCGATTTTGGGGGTCACACTGTGTTTATGTGGGGCCCTAGGGGCCAATTTTTGGGAGCTCCGACGTGAATGTTTGATGCCCAGACCAAATTTTTGGGACTGCCGATGGGAATTGTGGGTCCCGAACGCAATATTTGGGGAACCAGTTCGAGTTTGCGGGGCGCTTTGTACTTAGCTGTGACCCCAACGCGATCTTGGCGGTTCCTGTTGCAGATTTTCGCGCATCGGAGCGAATTTTCTGAGCCCGCCATATTTATCGGGTCAGCCCCCTGCGCGAATTCTGGTGGACCGACGCGAATTTGTGTAGCCCCAGCGCCAATTTTTTGGGGCCCCGGCACGATTCTTGGGAGCTTATCCCTCTTAGGAGAGAGGGGACATTTGCCCCTTTGATATGCCACTGCGCCCACCGAAGGTTTTTTTTTCAGCCGATGGCACCTGTCGGAGTGCAAAAGCCCTTCGGGTATTTTTTTCCGGACCTGTTCTTAATTTGCCGGTGCTGGGGTCGATTCGATCGAGTCTCGGTGTTAACTTTTTGGACATCGAGTTCTATCTTTTTAAAGGTACTTATGTGATATTTTTTGGGTCTCGGTACGAATCTTCGGTTTCCTGGTGCGATTTTTTATCTCTCGATGCCATTACACGTTTTTTCCGGTGCCCAACGGATTTTTGGAGGACTGACCCGATTTTTGAGACCGTAGAGTGACATTCCGGTTGCGAATTTATTTGTTAAGGCAGCTGCAACTTTTGGGGCCTGGCGCGGCCTTTTGAGCCCCCAATTTGATTTCCAAGGGCTGCGACGCGACTTTTTTTAGTCCAATGCAATCTTTTGTGACCCGACGTCATTTGCTTCGATCCCTAGCGCGAGTTTTAGCGACGTCGACACTTTTTGGGCGTCCAACACGTTTTGGAGGCTTCTGGCGTCATCGTTAGGGCCCCTGAGTGATTATCTATGTTCGGATTGTTTTTCGTCGCCCGGCTTCATTTGTGTCCCAATGAGACTGTTAGGGAACGGTACGACCTGTCGTGCCCCTAGCGTGATTTTCATGGTCTGGGCGTTACTTTTTGGTATTCCCAGACTCAGCGTGATTTTTAGGGGCCCCGGCCGGCTCTTTTTGGGACCATGTCGTGATATTCAAGTTCCCCGGCACGACTCCTACAATTTATTAGGGGCTTCTTGCAAATTATAGGCCTTCTCTCGCGTCTTAGGGGTCTCGTCCCATTTTCTGGAGCCTCTTTACCGGTTTGGATGTCTTCTCGTGTCCTACCCTCCTCCATATTCAATGGCCCCCTCTCCCGTCTTGGAGGGCCTCCTCCTACATCCTGGGCCCCTTTAACATGGCTTGGGCCTCCTCTCATGTTCCAGGGGCATCCTCTGTCAAATTAGGGGCTTCCTGCCACGCATCGTGGGCCTCCTCCTTTGTCCTGGCAAAGCCTACCCGTCTTGGGGGCATCTTCAATTTTGGAAACCTCACCTCCTTCCATACCTGCTACTACACGAATCTTAAGGGCCTCCTCTCATTTCCTGGGAACTCATTTCGGTCTTCGGGGCCTCATTCGGCCCTGGAGACCTCCTATTCCGTCTTGAGGGACTCCACCCAAGTCCGGCAGGTGCCTCCTTTTCTCTTCTAGAGGTCTTCTTGTTTTCAAATTAGGGGCCTCCTCTCACGTCTTCGGGGCCTCTTGCTCTGTGTTTTGATTCGATCTTTGCCCATTTTAAGGGTGGCCTCTTATCTCCTGGTGGACTCCCCTTCTCTCCCAGGTGCCTCCTCTTCCAAATTATAGGCAACCTTTCCTATCTCAGATCCTTTGTCATTTCCTGGGAACCTTCTTACCCGTATTGGAGCATTCTTTCTCGCCTGGGAGTCATCCCTCTTATCTAATGGCCTTTCTCTCCTATTTTAGGGGCCTCCTCGTTTATCATGGGGTCTCATTTCCAATCTTGTGTCGTCCTGTTCCGAATTAGGTGTCTCCTGCCACGTTTCTGGATCATCCTTTTCTATCTTGGTGGAACCTTATCCGTTTTGGGGCATGTTTTTGCGTCTCCGAAACCTCATTTCATATCCACTGGCTTTATCTTCCGTCTTAGGGCCTCCTCTCATTTTCTGGGGCCTCTTTTCCCGTATTTGGGCTTCCTTTTCAATCATGGGGGCCTCCTTTGCAATCCCTGAGGCCTCCTTTGCAATCATTGGGGCCTCCTTTGCAATCATGGGGACCTCCTTTGCAATCCTGGGGGCCTTCTTTGCAACCATGTGGGCCTCCTTTGCAATCATGGGGGCCTCCTTTGCAATCTTTGGGGCCTCCGTGCCAATTGTCGGCACTCTCTTGATTTCTGGAGCCTCCTATCCTCTCCTAGGCGACTCCTTTTTCAAATTAAGGGCCTCCTCTTACGTCTTGGAGGCCTCATCACCTGTGTTTCGAGCCTCATTATCCTCTTAGCAGGGTGCTTTTGTGTCATTGTCCCCAAATCTTCTCTCCTAGGGTCCTCCCATTCCAAAATTTGGGCCTCATCTGACTGGTCTCATCTCTGGTCTCTTGTCTAACCTAGGTGGCTTCCTGCCCGTCTCGGTGGCATCCTTTTCGTCCAGGGACCTCCTCCCAATCTCTGTCCTGCGTCGCTTATTAGAACCTGATTAGATTTCGCGGGGGCCTCGTTGCCAGTCTTGGGGCCTCCTTGACAGTATGATCTTCTGTCTCGTCGGCCTCCTTGCTCACCTTTTTTCCTGTGCATTTCCGGATAGGGGCCTCCTCAAATTTCAGGGGGGGGGGGGCCCCCCCAGTCTCACGGCAGGAGGGGCGACTGCCCCCCCCCCCCCCCCCGGTGGCGACGCCCCTGGGCACACGCCATAAGCCTGGTCCGACTGCCCCCCCCGGTGGCGACGCCCCTGGGCACACGCCATAAGCCTGGTCCGACTTGACAGGGCAAGAGTAACAGCGTATCATTGCAAAATCAGGCAATGCTTTTGAGCTCATTGACGAAGGCGAGTGGTTGATTGAAGCATATTCCATGTATCGCTCGCCATATGAAGAAGCATCCTGTCCATAGATTACAGATATGGAGGAGAACCTCTAATTTTGCTTTTCTGCATGATTGTGCTGTGCGTGATGGTTCTGATTTGTCGAAAGAAAATTATGATGGGTATCTCGCCGGAACTTTCACTGTGTTTATGCCATCACTATGAGCATGGCTTAGTTCTCTTATTCGTCGTAAAAGAAAAAATTGTTAGCACTCAGCATGCTTTAATTACTTGCATTATTTAGTGTTAAAAATATCGCCATGAAGATGAATGCAAAGTATGACTGTTTGACATCAACACCTCTGAAAAACTCAATGATTGACCAATATAGCTTCTCACCCAGACAGCTCTGAGTTAACACCTCCACCGGTATACCCACGCACATTCCAGGATGGCAGTTTAACTCATTCTTAGTTGTGTGTGAACTTTGTCCACACGGTTTGCGATCTACCCTCAGTTGTGTGAACTTTGTCCACATGGTTTGCGATCTACCCTTAGTTGTGTGTGAACTTTGTCCATACGGTTTGCGATCTGCCCGCAATATCTCACGCTTCCCATGCACTAGTGTCTTCATTTTCCTTTTATAGGCTGCTCTAATTTTTTACGATTTCACCCCGTTGGGCTACTGTTCAGACCCATCCCTTGATGACTTAGCGCCCACCCAGGCCCCAGTATCCAGCTGTATGTGGGTCCCTGCCTTGAGCCACCATAGCATCGTTCCCCTAATGTTCTCTGTTGTCAACATGCTCCGCACAGTCATACTCATTCGTTGCCGCGGGGTCTCCAATGACCCCACGTGATGCAAGCCGTACTTCATTCCCACAGTTACGCCGTGGGAGAAAGTGATGGCTCAGCACTTACGGCATCACAGCTCGGCAGTCAGTGTCCCAGGATCGATCCCAGGTTGACGGTTGCGTTCTTCACTCTTATGGCTCAGGAATGTAGCCGTGCAACTTGTGATCACGTACAGTAGATACAACTGTGTACGTCTAAATAACTGTAAGCTAAGTGAAGATAGTTCCGTCGGGAATGGCAAAGCTAAGCTGACCAGTGACAGGTCCGTCATTTACGCTATTTACTATGCAATTTTGAAAAGTACTTGGTCCTGCTGCGTACCCAAATATACTAGTTCGTACTATTCTAGGAAGCTATTATTATCTGGCAGTAATTTGGTTGCATCTAAATTTGGTAGCAGAGTAAGCAATGCAGCATTGGCACCGAAGGGACAATAGAGAACACCGTTCATTTCGAGTACCCCTGCAGAATATCAACAGCTGTAATGACAATTAAGGACGTTTTACCAAATCAGTTCAGCTGAAGCATTTTACCGAATTTTACAGCGTTTTACCGAATCTGCTCTTTTCGGCTCCGATCCACCTGCAATGGCTTAGCATGAACCTGATAGGCTTTGCAAAGAAAGCAGAGACACAGTCAAGGGGGCCCGCCCCTCTTAGGAACCAAAAATACGCTGGATGAAACGATACATTTTTAGATTTTCACCACGCAGAACCTAAAGCTGTCGGTCCGCTTCGCGCGACGAAAGCTATCCCTTTCCATTACACTTTTTTGGTCGCCCCTCTTTAAAAAGTCCTGGCTGATGATAGAAAGAATCGACTTCAAAATGACTCTTCCCTGTCCCCCCCCCTCCACACAACTTTGAGACAGTTCCCGTGCCACTGCACTGTACTCAGAACAAATATATGTCTAAGCTACCAAATATCGATGGATTATCACAGCGGGAAATTCGAGTAGTAGTTTTCCAATCGGAGAATGGCGCGCCTCCCCTCATAGGAACAAGGCGTCCCTCGTAGAATCCCAACTACGCCCCCTGGAATTTTACAGCCAAAGCCGAATGGTTCTGGTAGGTTCGAATGCGCCTTGTCACTAGCGAATCCAGGAGCATTCCGACCATGCTCCCCCACCCCCGCCCACCCCACGGCCTGATTTTAGGAAGTCAGACTTTTTCGGCGTGTTCTAAAATTCCAGACACATTTTATTAGTAAAATATCGTTAACGTTCAAAATATTAGTAATGCGTCTCGCCACCTAAAGCTTCAGCAGGTATCACCCCTCCGGAGAAGTGCGCCCCTTGAAGACGGGTTCAAGTGCACCCAGTTAAAAATGCGTGGCTCTTACACGGACACGGTGAGATAGTACCCACAAGATAGGTACCCAATCCGAATGAAATGTTTTGTGGACCAGGGGTTACGCACATCATACCGACGAAGGAGGTGGGGGGGGGTGAGTGTGCTGGGATTTCACGGTTTTTGTTAGATGTTTCTTGATCGATAGTTAGCTCTGCAACATCTAAATGACATCTTGGTGCATGTATATCTATCTGCCAAAGGCGGAATATTTCCAATATGATTGGGAGAGACAAATGTTTTTTTCGTGTAATTATTCCCAGTCAACGCCCATAAACCCATGCTAAAGCTCAGCAACATTTTGGGAGGGGTAAGTCACCTCCCCCCCCCCAAAATAAATAGTGAGAAGCCCTTTTTATTTCCGGCAGTTAATTGAACGCACATGTTGATTGTAGACTATCAAGGTTACCTTCAAGGTAAAGCGAATGGTTTTTAGGTGATTTACAGAAACTGCACTATCACACTGACACCAGCTATTTACTAAATTTTTATTATTCGCATATATCCAACATAGAAGTATATATTTTAACACAGCAAGTATTTAAAAAATGTATTGCATTCACACAAGCCCATCCAATGTGATACTCTATTGATGAAGAGACTTACTTTTGTACAATGGAGTTAGCATCACCTGCTATTTATGTGCAAATATTCCATAGAATACACCCTCACCCAGCTTTGCATTTTCTTTGAAGGTATCAAAGGTCCCGGTCGGCGACAAGGACCGATATTCTAGCAGGAAAGTTACCAAAAAGATGGCAGCATGAGTGGATGCGTTAATAAGTGTACGTAATTTAGGATATGGGGGGGGGGGGCAGCTTAATGGGACAATATTTGCAAATTTTTAGCTATCTGAGATATTTCAATCTGCAACATGGCATCTATATCAACTTGGACGCATATTTCGATGCACTCAGTACCCCTGTCTAAATGCAACTAGCATCGCCTCATTTCGATTCGGTGTGTTCCGAATCGAGATTTGCATCGTAAACTGCGTAATTGAAGGCCAGTCATAACAGGCCTTGATCAGTGACCATTGCGTCGTTACAGGGCAACGATGGCAGGGTTTGATCAGTGACCATTGCGTCGTTACAGGGCAACGATGGCAGGGTTTGATCAGTGACTGTTGCGTCGTTACAGGGCAACAGTGACAGGGCTTGATCAGTGACCAATGTGTTGTTACAGGGCGACGATGGCAGGGTTTGATCAGTGACTGTTGCGTCGTTACAGAGTGGTGACGACAGCGACAGCGGCATACCCGCCGACGACGCCTCGTCGTGCTGCTCTCTGGAGCCCGACCTGGAGCTGCGGCCACAGTGGGAGCCTCTGGTGGCCTCAGCTGGCTCGCTGTGGCAGCCGCCCGCCGACCCGGTCATCCCCGACAAGCGCCGCTCAGCCCACTCGTCGGCCGCGTCGTGCGACGACGAGCACGAGCCGACGCTGCCCGGCTACGACGTGGCCGGCTGTCGACGCGTGCCGACCGCTGACGGCGAGCACCCCATTTACGAGACCCTCAGCGAGTACGGCGGACCCCAGCTGGCCGACGATCAGCAGACACTGTATGAGAACGACGACACCGACGAGGAGCTGGCCGCGCCCCTCTACGAGAACGGCGACCTGTACGAGAACGACGCGCCCTACGAGAGCGCGCCGCTGTACGAGAACGGCCCACGCGGCCAGCCCATCTATGCTAACGGCGACGTTGACGACGAGCCGCCCATCTACGAGAACCTCGGCACTGACGAGGAGTCGGCAGCGACGGAGCCGCCCGGCGACGGCCGCAACGTGTACGACGACCTGCGCGTGGAGGTGCGCTCCGACCTCGGGTACGACTCGCACCAGTCGCCGTCGTCCGACTCGGCCGGCTCGTCTCCGCCGAAGCTCAGCCCAAACTCAGACGGAGTCGACCGCGGCGAAATAGAGAGCGCCGAGTCGGAGGCGGAGGTGGAAGTGGAGAGAGTGCCGTCGGAAGCCTTGCACGGACATAGCCAGAAGTTACCGCTGAGTCGGACCCAGATGTTGTCTCTGGATCCGACTCATGTGTCACGTTCAGGCCAGACAGCAAGGTCATCTCCCAGCCAGACCAAGAAGTCATCGCCAGATCAGACCCAGAGGTTATCGCCAGGTCAGGCGCGGAGGTCGGCGCTAAGTCAGACCCAGAAGTCATCGGCAGGCCAAATCCACAGGGCACCCCCAGGCCATCTTCAGGTGGCACCAATGTCCCTGACGAGTCTCATCTCAGCCGAATCTCTGATGAACGCAAAACAGGCGCTGAAGCAGTGCCGCGGTCAGCAGGTGGTGAGGCCACTGGGCGTGCACCAGGCCAAGGCCAAGCCGGCTGTGTCTCGGTACAGGTCAGACGGTGGCAGCAGCACGCTAACTCCCGGCAGTGGAGACACTACCATGCCGTCAAAATCCGGCAACAAACCGTGTCGAGCGAGGCAGGCCGGCCGGGCGTCAAAGCAAGCAGGCGTCGGGTCAGCTGATGTCGCTGTCAAGTCCTCGGAATCAATGCTGACGTCTCTGATGCAAAACGATGCAGAGACGAGGCAGCGCCATTCGGCGGAGAAGTCGGACACCCCGAGGCAGAACTCCAGCTTTCTGCATCGCAGTCGGCTGGCGAAGTCAGTCGACAACGCTGGGTTTCAGCTGGCGCGGAAGGCGATTGCTCAAGCATTGCAAATGGAGAGGCCACACGAATATACAGAACGTGACAAGGTCAAGCGCACGGCACCCGTGAGCTTCAAGATGGCCCCCCAGTCGGACCTGGCGGCTCCAGTGGAACGGATCGCTGTTACTCCGGGCTTTATCCCGCCACCACCACCACTTCCCAGCCACGTGCCGGGCGGCTGCCCACGTGGCCTCGGCGTCACCCCATTGCGTGCTTCAGAGGTGGCTTCTCCCCCGCCTGCTGGGGTGGTTTCTCCCGCCGTTGCCGCTGACATCTGTTTATCTCCCACTGGGACGATGTCTCTGATGCTTCTTCCTCCGCCATCTCCGGCATCTGCCCCTCCACCTCCACCTGGCGTCGTGCATCCGCCTTCGGCAGCTGTTCCTTCATCTCTGACAATGGTTGTTCCATCGACCCTTTCCGGGATCAGTCATTCCACCCCTTCTGGTGGCATCCCTCCATCGCCTCCTTTGCCAACTAAAATATCAGATGGAACTAATAGGCCACTGTCTTCTACAGGCATGTCATTCTCCTCACAGTTGTTCCAAACTGATCTGAAGAAAAAGGTGGAGACAAAGAAGAACAACATGGCCACTGGCAAGGCTCCATCAAAGAAAAAGCGAATGGCACCAAAGCCTCCTGACCGATCATTCTCTCTGCCAGGCTTTGGAAGCTCAAAGGTGGATATCCTGAAGGCTTTTGAAGAATTCAAGCAGAACGAAGAGAGTAATAAACGAACTGAACATTCAAAAAAGAAGAAGAAAAATAGAGAAAACTTGTTGGACGAGCTAGACCTTAGTATTACCAAAAAGAATATGACCAAACAATCAGGGAAGGAAACACCGGCGACTGTACACCAGTCAGTCCCCACTGCACAGCCCATAGGTAGTGTCCAACTGCTCAGTGAAGACCGTCTTGATAGGCCAGTCAAAGAAAGTTCTGCTTCCACCAACCAAGAAGTCGTTCCACTGAAGGATCCACCTGACGCGCACGATTGCAAGCAGAGCGGTCACCCGAGCCGCAGAGCATTGCAGTTCATCATTTCTAACACCAAAGAGGCTGTAAGGAAGAAGTTATCTCACGAGTCGGACGGTGCCACTGCCACTGACCTATCGAAGCGAGACAATTCTGCAGAGGCTCATCAAAATATCGAAGCTGTCGAAGCGACGTGCAATGTTTCAACAACGATGTTCGAAAACGTTGGCGACTCGTCTGAGCTGACTGTACTGGAGTGCATTGGGTCTTTTCCGTCCAGCCAGCCGCCGGCCGGTGGCCACTGCAGGTCTCCTCCAAGCGTCTTCTTCGGTGGCTCTCTAACTGCGCCAGAGAAAACAGCCAGCGCTGCTTCAGGGAGCGTCTGCACTGCCAAAGCCAGCCGGAACGCCGCCACAGCTGGCACCACCGCTCTTCAAGCTGACCCCAGCGGCGTCTCGGTCGACCTCAACGCCTCTCAAGTCAACTTCAGTGCCGTTCCAGCCAGCTTAAGCGTCGCCCAAGTCGGATTGGACGCTGCGTCGTCCAGCCTAAACGTGACCACCGTCGCCTGTGGTGTGACCGTGGGCGGGCCGCGGGTGATCCACATCGCCCGGGGCGACGAGCCCGACGGTGTGGCGGTGCCGCTACCGCTGTCGCTGACGGTGGCGGCCGAGCCGGTGGGCCGCTCCGTCGACACCGGCGACCGTGTGGCGCTGCAGGTGACGCACTCGCCAGCGGCACCGGCCCGCGGCGGCTGCCACACCTCGCTGGTGTCGGTGGACACCGGCGCCGGCGGCTCGGCGCCACGTCGTCAGAACTCCGCCGACGGCCCGGCCGACCGCGTGGACCTGGTCGGCCCGCTCGTCATCTCCGTCACGGAGGTGGAGCGGCGGCTCGAGATACTCGAACAGGACCGGTGGGAGGAGTTGGCAGCGGGCGGCCAACCCGACCGAGAAAAGACGCCGCAAAAGCGAGCCGACAGCAAGTCGCGTCACAGTCTCACCGTCGTGGAAATCACCAAGAAAGGTAGGTCCATTTACGTGGCCGTGGTGTCGCTCACCTTATTGTGCGACCCTTCGCTATGCCTATCAGTGTAGCGTTTTTGTTGCTGTTCATGACGCGTTCACGGTGCGATGAATCAAAGAACACTGAGGCAGGGGCGGATCCAGGAATTTTGACCGGGAACAGTTTTTTCCTGGAGCGCCGACATTTCTCCGGAGAGGGACGAGTTTTCTACTCTAAGGGGCACCATCAGCGGAAAGAAAAACTTGTTGAGCGGGGAGATCAACTCGAGAGGCCTGCAGGCGAGCCTATTTTCCAGTCGAAGGGGCGCCACATCTCCATCGGGAAGGGCGCACGTACCCGAAGTTTGCCCCACCTGGATTCGCCACTGATGTGAGGTATGTTCCTGCGACGCACGTGACAAGTTTTACCACCACGACGTGATCACACCGCCACGACATCGGCGCGCCTTCAAGGCGAGGCGTATCACCCACGATTCTTGTCAAGACGACTGGCGGCACTGCCCTGGCGCAGGCCATAAAGTCCACCGGCGCGGCTCCCACGCACCTTGCTGTCCGGTCACGTGCCGGTCACGTGCCGGTCACGTGCCGGTCACGTGCACGGTGCGTCACCCAACAATATCACGCCAGCTGTCGGTTAAGCGTTCACGTTACACGCGGTCTTCGTGGCTGGAGGCCTAGCACCGCAGGGATCCCGCCTGTGAATGCCCTACCCACATGATCCGCCACCTCCCAGTGTGGCTGTGGTGTGTACTCACCGCAGGGATCCCGCCTGTGAATGCCCTACCCACATGATCCGCTACCTCCCGGTGTGGCTGTGGTGTGTACTCACCGCAGGGATCCCGCCTGTGGATGCCCTACCCACATGATCCACTACCTCCCGGTGTGGCTGTGGTGTGTACTCACCGCAGGGATCCCGCCTGTGGATGCCCTACCCACATGATCCGCTACCTCCCGGTGTGGCTGTGGTGTGCACTCACCGCAGGGATCCCGCCTGTGGATGCCCTACCCACATGATCCGCTACCTCCCGGTGTGGCTGTGGTGTGTACTCACCGCAGGGATCCCGCCTGTGAATGCCCTACACACATGATCCGCTACCTCCCGGTGTGGCTGTGGTGTATACTCACCGCAGGGATCCCGCCTGTGGATGCCCTACCCACATGATCCACTACCTCCCGGTGT
Source organism: Ashinkailepas kermadecensis (assembly GCA_034440615.1). Taxonomy (NCBI): domain Eukaryota; kingdom Metazoa; phylum Arthropoda; class Thecostraca; family Neolepadidae; genus Ashinkailepas; species Ashinkailepas kermadecensis. The sequence goes on along the minus strand of JAOTOM010004740.1, from coordinate 364,202 downwards.
GGCTGTGGTGTGCACTCACCGCAGGGATCCCGCCTGTGGATGCCCTACCCACATGATCCGCTACCTCCCGGTGTGGCTGTGGTGTGTACTCACCGCAGGGATCCCGCCTGTGGATGCCCTACCCACATGATCCGCTACCTCCCGGTGTGGCTGTGGTGTGTACTCACCGCAGGGATCCCGCCTGTGAATGCCGTACCCACATGATCCGCTACCTCCCGGTGTGGCTGTGGTGTGTACCATAGGCGTAGGAACGTCTGAAGAAGTGGGTCAACAGCCAGGGTCAACAGCAGGGGCGCATCCATGGATTTCGTAAAGCACCATGGCTGAGCACTTTTGGGTAGATAACCCGATAAATTGACAAGTGAACACCACATTCACCGCTAAGGGGGCGGGGGCAGGCCCCCTGGACGCGCCTATGGATAGCAGCAACATGTGGTACTGAAAAATAACTATCATCGAAGTATAAGTACTTTTGCAATTTCACATTTATCTCTGAACTTGGAACTCTCATTACGGCTAATGTATTCTTTTGTAATAATAGGTTCATCTTCCTGGTGCAAGTGAAACCATTAGTACCTATTACTATTCAAACAAAATTTCTTCAACTTCCGCTATGTGCGTGTGGGGGGATGCAGGCTCATTACAGCCTCACCAAGGCCGTTACAGCCTTGGTGTATACAAGAGCCTCAGTAATGTATATGTAGTGTGCTCTTGTTTCCATGATATGGTACAATACGTCTCTAAGATGTCCCCCGTTGTAAATGTTCACCGATGTTGGCGAGGAGAAACAATAAGCAAGAACGTAGCTTACTTGCTGGCCCGTGGCAAAAGAAGTCTCATGGTTGATGCTGGAATGGATGAGAAACAGGAAAGACGGGTGATCGCTGGTTGAAAATTATTTGATACGGTGTGTGGCAGACCAAGATTGGCAGGCTGACATAATTGTATGGTGTTCGTCCTCAGGGCCTAACTCCAACACGTAGGTGATCAGTTACCTTAATCATCTCTGTAGTACACATCGTGCACCTTAGAATATCCGCCACTTGAAAATAAATTCCACAACTTCATCATTTAGCACCCGGCTGAAACGGAATGTAAGCGCATATTTTGGGGACCAACAATACAGTGCAAGATAGCTGACAGGTGACAACAAACGGCACCTCATAAGGTCATAACGTGTTCAGGCTTAAGAGCCACAAGAGCCCATCCTGAATTCAATTCGATGATTAGATCTCTTCTTCCCACGTTTTCTGGTGGCTAAGAAATCCAGATAACCGCTGAGCTTTGATGCACCTCATCTCTTTAGTTAAATATGCTCCCAGATTTGCTACCGAATTGAGGCTCTAGTTAGGTGTTCTTTTTTAACCTTTCCGTTGTTCTTTGTTTTCCGATGTTTTTTAGGGCTCTAGCTAATTTTTGTTAGAGCCCTAGCACATTTTTGCGACCCCCAGCTCTTTTTATAATTTTGTTGCGTTTTTGTGCACCGACGATATTTTTTGTTAGGCACCGGCGCGTTTTCGCATACCCCGAATTGTTTATTTAGTGTTCGGTCTTTTTGTTCCTTTTCTAGGACCGTATCGATTTTTGAGGGCCCAGCCTGTTTTTGAGGCCCCATACGGTCTCAAGGCCACGGTGTGCTTTGAGGGCCCCATTGTGTTTTTTTAAGCTCCCGGTGTGTATTTAGTGCTGCAACACATGTTTTAAGGCCCTGCCACTTTTTGCCGGAGTCGGTACCCTTTGGAGGGCCGGGTGCATTTTCGTCCTCCAGTTGTGCTCTTAGGATCCCCCTGTGTTTATTTGGGGTTCCTCGCTCACATTTGTGGGACTCCAGCAAGATGTTGGGGCTCCGGTATAATTTTTCGGGGTCCCGTCGCGACTTTTCGGGCCCAGGCGCGTGGTTCCGGGGGGGGATCCGACGCCAGTTTTCTGGGCCAGGCGCATTTTTGGTGACTTCTCTTGAATTATGTAAAGTCCGAGCCACGGCCCGATTTTTCGGGCCCCCGGTGACATTTCTTGGTGTCCCGCAGGGATTTTTTTCGAGCTCCGGTACGTTTTTCGGTGCCGTATGCGATTTGTTAAGGTATCTGATGGGATGTTTGAGCTAAGGAGCGATTTTACTGGCTCGGACATTTATTTTTCGGAATCTCTCTTTATTTTGAAGGGCTCCGGCTTGATCCTTGTCTGGTTTCTATGCGATTTTGGGGCCACGCTGTGCTTAGTTGGGACCACCGACGAAAATTTTGGGAGCCCCGGGGGGAATTTTTGATGCACCGACCAGGATTTATGGGATTACTGACAGTAATCTTGGGTCCAAAGCGCGATATTTGAGAGACTTGGCGCTAGTTCACGGAGTGCGTTGCGCTTATCGAGGCCCCAGCGCGAATTTCACGTTCCCCGGCGCAAATTTTCGGGTTCGGTGCAAGTTTTTTGGTGCCCGTTGTATATATTTATAACCTCAATTCTGGGGGCTCCGACGCGAATTTATGCGGCCCCAGAAACATTTTTTTGGGACCCCGAAGCGATTCTTGGGTTCTTGGAAGCCCACCTCTTCAGGATGGAGGAGGGGGGCATTTGCCTCTCTGGTGTGCCACTGCGGCTGCTCAATGAATTTTTTTTTCTTCAGCCGATGGCACCATTCAGAGTAGAATGGCCCTCAGGAGAACTTTCCTTCGGGGCCTGTTCTGAATTTTCCGGTGCTCGGGTGGACTCGATGGAGCCCTTTTGTGATTTTCTTGGGGTCGATTTGCATTTTTTGCAAACCTTTTGCGCGATATTTTTGGGCCCCGGTACGATTCTTTGGCCTCGCGGTACATTTTTTTCAGTGCTCCAAGGCGGTTCTTTTCCGGGGCCAGACGCGTTTTGGGGGTCTTTGACGCAATTTTTGTGGCCGTAGAGTGACATTCCGGGTAGGAATGATTTTTGGAAAGGAATTGATTTGCAAGGGCAGCAGCGCGACGTTTTTGTGTATAAGTGCGATTTTTTACCCTGTCTTCATTTGTTGGGAAGCCTATCGTGAATTTTAGTGGCCTCGACACGTCTTTGGAAGCCCAACACGTTTTGGTTTCTTTTGGATCGATTGCTGGGAGCCCAGAGTGATTTCCATGTCCAGATTGTTTTTTTTCGTTGCCTCGGCTTCATTTATTGGGTGCTCCCGATGAGACTTTTGGGGCTCCGGTGCGACCTGTCGAGCCCCTAGCGTGATTTTCAGGGGCCCGGGCGCGACTTTTTGGTTCCTTCAGGCTCAGCGTGATTTGCAGTGGCCGCGGCTCCACGTTTTGAGTCCCCTTTGTGATTTTCAAGAACACCGGCACGAGTTTGTTCGGCCCCCAGCGTGATTTTCTGGGCCCAGGCGCGAACTTTTGAGGCCCCCAGCGTGATTTTCAAGAACCACGGCACGACTTTTTGTGCTCCAAACGTGGTTTTCAGGGGCCCCGGTCCAACTTTTTGTGCCCTCAGCGTGATTATCAGGGGGCCCGGCCCGACCTTTTGGGACCCAGCGTGATTTTGAGGGCCCGGCCAGTCTTTTTTGGGCTCAGCGTCATTTTCTGGAGCACCGGAGAAACGTTTTGCTCCCAGCGTGATTTCCAGGGGCCCGGTCCGACTTTCAAGGCCTTAGTGTGATTTCATGGGGCCCTGGCGCGACTTATCGGGGTCCCGGCGCGGCTTTTTAGAGGCCCAGCGGTATTTTCAAGGGCCCGGTCCCACATTTTGGAACCATCAGCGTCATTTGTATGTCCCCGGAACGATTTTTGAGGCCCCAATGTGATTTTCAGGGGCCTTGGTGGGATTTTGGGATGCCCAGTCATTTTCAGGGACCCCTGCGCGACTTTTTGGGGCCCAAAGGCGATTTTTATGGGCCTCAGTGCGATTGTTGGGGAAGCCAGCAGGATTTTAGGGAGCCTGGCGCTAATTTTTTCCGAACTCAGGCGCGATTATTGGGGGCACACAACCTCTCATGGGGAGGAGGACTGCTCCAATGCCCCCTCCCTTCGGTACGCCACTGCGCATGCCCCAATGATTGCATAGCTTAACAATGCCGTCTATGAAGTATATCGCACACAATCGACATCCTATGCCAATTTAACTGCTTGCACCACAAGTAGTGTTCAGAAATATACACCCTGTAATTGGCATCAATTCATTTCATTATCTTCGGAGTTGTTAAATCTCAGCCTGGACGTACACATCACTGGGAGATGAAAAGCCTTGATAGTAATATCCGTTGTAATTCGGTGTTTTAGTATTATTAATGAAAATATCTGCATTGAATAGATTCTTGGATCAGTGTCTTTTCTCAGCAGAGATTGTTACATATACCATGGCACCACCATCTTACCGAACCATTTCTGTTCAACGACATAATTTGAATTAAATGTTTAACGTGCTGTCAATGCCACTACGCAGTTACCCAGCTGAAGATGCACTCGGATCAGTTGCCATGCTCGTCATGTGCCTTCTCAGGTCACATGACAAGCATCGCTAGTTACTCGTCACATCATCACTCTTCATATCACTCCTCGTGTGACCTTGTCAGGTCGCACTACGAGCGCCTAATCCTCTCGGGGATTCTGAGATTCTGACAGGCGTTCTCGCACTTCAAGTTGATATAATAGGTTGTGGACTTCATTGGTGTATATATGCTACCATAATAAATGATGGAAATAAGTATTTTGCTATGTTGGATACCAGCACCGATAATACCCAGGCATCTCACTGAAAAGGTTGAATATTTGTGCTGTGCCAAACTGTAAAAATCCATTGAAATGAGAAATTTTTTACCTTCAACTTCATACTACAGTCACGCAATGTATGTATCGTGGCAGTAATATTATGCTTCAGTGATCAAAATACATGTAATTGTTGAAGTGTATGGCAGCTAGGAGTAAAGCCATATATAATACATAGCTATGTAATATCAAGGCAGGGAACTTTCACTTGCAAATTGTACGTCTTACCTTGATTGTGTTACCTTACTGCCTTCAGCCTTTATAATTGTATACTGTAGGCAATATTAATGAAATCGATGTTGAATATGTTAACAGTAAAATAACCACAGTGAAACTCTAGTATGAATGTATTTTGGTACTAGCTCGCACATCATCTGCTTTATAGTCTTTTCATGACATAATATAACGTGTGAATATCCATACATCTGTTGCATTACATCAACTCCGGAATTAGTTGCGTTGTTGTAAGGTCATGTCCAAGTGTGTATGACTTTAAACATGAAGTGCTACGATGTGATATGTGCAACTTTTATTTAGTTATGGATTGCAGGAACTTTTTAACATATTCAAATGTGCGATGCTGCCTTTTATTAAATTTAAATGTCTCAAAAGTGGGAGGGCCAGCTACCATTGTTTGCCCCCCCCCCCCTGTTCCTACGCCTATGGTGTGTACTCACCGCAGGGATCCCGCCTGTGGATGCCCTACACACATGATCCGCTACCTCCCGGTGTGGCTGTGGTGTGCACTCACCGCAGGGATCCCGCCTGTGAATGCCCTACCCACATGATCCACTACCTCCCGGTGTGGCTGTGGTGTGTACTCACCGCGGGGATCCCGCCTGTGGATGCCCTACCCACATGATCCGCTACCTCCCGGTGTGGCTGTGGTGTGTACTCACCGCAGGGATCCCGCCTGTGGATGCCCTACCCACATGATCCGCTACCTCCCGGTGTGGCTGTGGTGTGTACTCACCGCAGGGATCCCGCCTGTGAATGCCGTACCCACATGATCCGCTACCTCCCGGTGTGGCTGTGGTGTGCACTCACCGCGGGGATCCCGCCTGTGGATGCCCTACCCACATGATCCGCTACCTCCCGGTGTGGCTGTGGTGTGTACTCACCGCAGGGATCCCGCCTGTGGATGCCCTACACACATGATCCGCTACCTCCCGGTGTGGCTGTGGTGTGTACTCACCGCGGCGATCCCGCCTGTGGATGCCCTACCCACATGATCCGCTACCTCCCGGTGTGGCTGTGGTGTGTACTCACCGCAGGGATCCCGCCTGTGGATGCCCTACCCACATGATCCGCTACCTCCCGGTGTGGCTGTGGTGTGCACTCACCGCAGGGATCCCGCCTGTGGATGCCCTACCCACATGATCCGCTACCTCCCGGTGTGGCTGTGGTGTGTACTCACCGCAGGGATCCCGCCTGTGAATGCCCTACCCACATGATCCGCTACCTCCCGGTGTGGCTGTGGTGTGTACTCACCGCAGGGATCCCGCCTGTGGATGCCCTACCCATGATCCACTACCTCCCGGTGTGGCTGTGGTGTGTACTCACCGCGGGGATCCCGCCGGGATGCCCACCCATGATCCGCTACCTCCGGTGTGGCTTTGGTGTGTACTCACCGCAGGGATCCCGCCTGTGGATGCCCTACCCACATGATCCGCTACCTCCCGGTGTGGCTGTGGTGTGTACTCACCGCAGGGATCCCGCCTGTGGATGCCCTACCCACATGATCCGCTACCTCCCGGTGTGGCTGTGGTGTGTACTCACTGCAGGGATCCCGCCTGTGGATGCCCTACCCACATGATCTGCTACCTCCCGGTGTGGCTTTGGTGTGTACTCACCGCAGGGATCCCGCCTGTGGATGCCCTACCCACATGATCCGCTACCTCCCGGTGTGGCTGTGGTGTGTACTCACCGCAGCATGATACACAGCACTTCTGCTCGGTAGTTCGGAGCAGCCGTGGCGAGCGCACACACGCACACACATATCTTCCACACAGGTGAATAATCAAATGTGATGACGGTATTTTAGCCGGCTTACAGAGGAAACCTCTCGCGTATGCACGCTTGTCACATGGAGACTGTGAGGTAAGCATGGTGCATTAATTGTAAGCATCTTGCATTGATATTCTCATCGTAATACACTTCATGTTTGTCGCTACACGAACAGTAAGTAAGTAGTGATGCCATTTTATGGCGGCTCTCTCCCAGGTTTCTCTATCTCATTTCACTCTACTCCGACAATCTCACTCTCTTTCCCTCCATTTCTCCATTTCTGCTTTAGCTCTCTCTCCCTTTTCCTCTTCCCGATTTTTATATTTTGCTCGTCCCTCCTATCTCTCTCCTTCCAGCTCTCTCTCTCTCTCCCTCTCCCTCTCTCTCTCTCTCTCTCTCTCTCTCTCTCTCTCTCTCTCTCTCTCTCTCCTCTCTCTCCTCTCTTCCTCATTTTTTCTCTCTCTGTCTCTTTCTCCCTCTCTAAGATTGCAAAATGCATAATATAATCGAAAGATATTGGCCATGGAACGCCGCAGGACCACTGCGTGCGGCACCTCGCAATCACAGATGGAAGCTAATAGTGTCGCAAACTACAAGCTACATCATCAGATATCGGATGGCTATGAACCATACATCACACACAGAATGAACATTGTACAAGGTACATTGAACAATTAACATTGAACAATGAACATTTAATAATGAACATTGAACAATGAACATTGAACAACGAACATTGAACAACGAACATTGTATTGTGATTGCTTGTACCATACAATCACAATGCGATGATTGGCTGAAGGCAACAGGCGGCGCCACCCAATCCCAGGCTCCCTGGCGCGATCCCACCAGCGCCACCCAATCCCAGGCTCCCTGGCGCGATCCCACCAGCGCCACCCAATCTCAGGCTCCCTGGCGCGATCCCACCAGCGCTGGCGGCATCACAGGCGGGATCAGAGACGTCCGGCGGCCCGATCGTGGCCGGGATCGGCCCGACGACTCTCGGCGGGCCGGGTGTCGCAACGGCTGGCTGACTCGAGCCGGCAGGTCACGGCCGGAGTGCAGGGTCCCCGGCCCTGCAGAGGTCGTGACCCGGGTCACAGCGCCAGTCGGGGTCGCAGCGCCACTGAGCTGCTGGCGTACCGTGACGTAATGTCGTCTCGCTACTGCACACAGAGTTAGCTACTTCGAAACACCACGTGTTTTGTTCTCGTTCGTGCACATACAAGTCATAGAAAAGTCGGGACGCTGTCGTTTTGTATGTCGTACATTTGTTCCAGTCCACAGATCCACTTTTACTTTCTTAAACAACTCCCTGCGTGCGAGAATACCACGTGCTCGTAATCACTGTGACGTTGCTCGAGAAGGTTCACACTGTCACCGGATAAGGCTCATATTTAGAGACATTTATTGCTGGCCCGGCCGCCCTTTGGCCCCCCAGATGGGCAGTTGAGTAGTGGGCGGCGATACGAGGCGTGGACTTGCTGCGGCCGCTCCAAACACTGGCACCTCCATTGTGCCAGGCCCCTGTGAAACACCACACGATGCAACTTCTCGACATCGGCCACACGCGCTTCACACGACCTGCAGGCGGCCACACTGACGCTCTCACTGGTGCAATTGTCCCCACAACGTGCCAATTGTCCCCGCAACGTGCGAATCGGTTGTGACGCAAATACATAGCTAAACCGAACCAAAACTCTTCAGGACCAGTAGATTGGGGCTTGGGCAGCCACTAATGTTTCCGCTCGCCACAGACGTAAATGCCTGGGAGCTTGTCTGCTAACCAGCAGATTTCCGACACAGTGTAGAAGAGCAGCAGCAGTAGTCGAGCTGTTAAGCATGAACAAGGCAAGGGTGCTACCGTGCGGGTGTGACTACCGTGCGGGTGTGACTACCGTGAGGGTGTGACTACCGTGAGGGTGTGACTACCGTGCGGGTGTGACTACCGTGCGGGTGTGACTACCGTGCGGGTGTGACTACCGTGCGGGTGTGACTATCGTTCGGGTGTGACTACCGTGCGGGTGTGACTACCGTGCGGGTGTGACTACCGTGCGGGTGTGACTACCGTGCGGGTGTAATTACCGTGAGGATGTAACTACCGTGCGAGTGTAACTACCGTGCGGGTGTGACTACCGTGAGGGTGTGACTACCGTGCGGGTGTAATTACCGTGAGGATGTAACTACCGTGCGAGTGTAACTACCGTGCTGTACACTTTGAGGCACTCATTATCCGCATGCTCAATGCGTCTTGGACTTGTGATTTGGGACAGCGCAAAAATTCATTCATTGTAGCAATTGATGGCGTTGCAAGTTAGCTTGACGACAATGTTTAGAAATCTTGCCGAAGCCACAAAGTCGCACTCACTTGCTTCCGCAAAAAGCAATGAATCGAGATAGCGGAGCCAGGTACTGACGTCCCTAGGTTTTTCTACCGGTGTAATCAGTACAGCCATTGTGGTGCGAGGTCACGGGTAGCATTGTAATCGGGTTATTTTTGTTATGTCTCGCAACGCAACTAAACAAGAATAAGCTCCTTGGGCTGTTTTACGGCGCGCTCGACTGTTAGACCACGTGGCTTTGCTGCCCTCCCATGCCGATTGGTTGGCTTTGCTGCCCTCCCACGCCGATTGGTTGGCTTTGCTGCCCTCCCACGCCGATTGGTTGCGGCCGGAATCGGTAATTCTATCGGTTGTAGCATTCAGACCGAAGGGATTGTGATCAGGAATCGAAACAAGTTCATCATTATGCTAAAATTCGTCAGCAGCGTATGCTTGCGAAGCGATATGATTTAGTTCAGTCCATGCTCTCATTCTGATGTCTACGTACTCAGCCATACGCCCTCTAAGGCATAGTTGTGGTTAGGGTCAGTTTCAGTTTTTGCATCGCTAATCATTTGTAAAACAAATTTAGTCAGAGTTCTTGCTATGGTGGCTTTATGAACCAGGGTCATATTGCTAAGCAGAGCTTGTTGCGTGAACCCTGGTCCCACCACCAGATCCATGAATTCCAGTTCTACGGCATAATGTTGACCGAAAGTTTAACGTGCAGTCAATGCACCGACACAGCGGCCCGGTAGCTCGTCCCCGGCCTTATCGGGCCAGCTGCCAACTAACCCTCCCAGCCGGTGGCTAAATGCGAACACGTGAAGCGACTCGAACCCTGTGTTACCAGGGCAGGGGAGACCAGTGCAGGCCAGCGCTCTAACCAACTGAGCTACCGGGGTGACTCATTCACTAATCTGTCACTAATCATGACACATTCGTACTAGACAATTCAATTGTTTTAAGGAGAAGCCAAACAGGTATAATCATTGCATCGACCTACAAAATATTTTATACATCCAATTTCACTTCTTTTGCATCAAAATTATCAGATTGTATATGAACTATGATGACTTTGTGGTAATATACAGTCAAAGATAGTTCGTTCATCTTTCGCACATCAGTATCAAGCACCTATTGGGGAGCTGAACAAGCGAGGGCAATTGTAGCAGGCAGTGAAGTCAAATATCCGTACATATCATTCCTAGGTGCAGTGCCTTGAGTATTTATATGACCACACGGCATCATGTATGCATGCAGAACGGAAGTGATTTTCGATGTGATACATTCCCCAAATTGCATATCTAAAGGAGAAATAGAAAGCTACGTCCTTCCCTGACACCGCATTCGAAACCTCCGGCAACAAGCGAAAGGCTTTATCCCCTTGTCAGCCGGGACGGCTGGCTAGCGTCGGCGACAGGGCCAGGTGTACTACAGGCTGCCCGCGCGGGAGCTTGGCGACGCAAATCCCTCGTTTGAACAAGGATTGGGAGTGCTTCAGGAAATCTTGTGATGGATCAAAATTAGTCAATCTCGAAGTGAAAATAGCAGGTCTGGCTCCGAGGGTGCGAATAGCCTAGCGGTAGGGTGCCAATTCCCAACCGAAAGGTTGTGAGTTCGAGTCCCATCAGTCGCTACTCTTCGCCCGCGACCAATCGCCGTGAGAGACTGGCGAAGCTTTGCGACCAAAGGCGGTTGGTGGGTCGTAAGCCAATGACCACCAGAGCTGGCTCTGAATGAGAAAATTAAATCTTTAAATGCTATATTTCACCTTGGAGCACTGCTCCAAGTTGTTTTCCATCAGAAACGCCATCGCAAACTTCTTCCTTGCAGCACAAATTAAGAGCACTTCATGAAGACTATCGGAATGAAGTTAATAAAAGTCGACATCAAAACGGCACGTCTATTTCTGAGTGAAAAAATTTTGAGCGAAAAACGCTGCACTAAAAAATTTAGTACGGTTTGAAAACCCTGACGGTCTGACAGGACCAAGCCGGTCGGGCCGCCTTCGAGATGAGCCTTTGTCCGATATGCACGGGAGTAGACTGGCTCGAGCTTCGCCATCGCTCGCAATAAGGACTTCTTGTTTTCTTTTGTGGCATACAATGCTCAGATTCGGTTGGTATTGGTAACTATGATTTGGATTGAAACCTCTTTGACCTGTGATGACTCGGTAGAGGTCACCTTTTTGCTTGACGTCTCGGAATATCGGAGCTGTATCTTTGTTGACACTAGCAGTGGAGAGGAGTTAATTACGGAGCTGTATCTGTGTTGACACTAGCGGTGGAGAGGAGTTAATTACGAAGCTATATCTGTGTTGACACTAGCGGTGGAGAGGAGTTAAGTACGGAGCTGTATCAGTGTTGACACTAGCGGTGGAGAGGAGTTAATTACGGAGCTGTATCTGTGTTGACACTAGCGGTGGAAAGGAGTTAATTACGGAGCTGTATCAGTGTTGACACTAGCGGTGGAGAGGAGTTAATTACGGAGCTGTATCAGTGTTGACACTAGCGATGGAGATGAATTAATTACGGAGCTGTATCTGTGTTGCCATTAGCGGCGTAGAGGAGTTAATTACGGAACTGTATCTGTGTTGACACTAGCGGTGGAGAGGCGTTCATTACGGACCTGTATCTGTGTTGACATAGCGGGTGCTTGGGGCTCTCTTGAGCCGCGGCACGCTTGGCTGTGCCCCCGATGCCGTCGCAAGCGCCCTTGCCATGAAATGTGACAAAAAGCCACTCACAGGATACCTCAAAATCTGTCTGATGTTGACACACATTGACGAAGTCATGCTTATTCGTAAGCTGCCGTCTGTGAAATAAATATTTGTTTGAAGTCAGGTACTGCGGTCCGAATTTCTGGGCTAAGCCGTGGCAGGAACACATGCACCATGTCAGTGTTGTGCTTTGTGCCGTCAGATATACAACAGTAACTCTGATGGCACAGTACCTCGTCCTCACGCCAGTACACTACAAACAGGTGCACGGTACACTAGGACGAATCACAGTGGAAGCCTTGAACTGCATGCTGCACCACAAATTAATAATTTTCAGCGAAATCGTACTAAGCAGTCACTTCGCCCTCCTTGGCAGTAGCCTTTGCGTGGGTGAAGTGCTGACCTTGTTTGTCAGCCACAAAGTGGTGTCTGGTCAGCTTCACGGTATGCTGGCTCAAATATCGCATGTTTTCCTCTTTGGTCTAGACTATTTCTGCGAGTGTACAGCGATGTGTGCTCATCCACTGTTTGCACCTAATCTCATTATCCATGTCATCATCTGGGGCCAAATCACCTTCACTCTCTTTTCCTGATTTGTCCGCGAGGATACTTCTCAGAAAGTTCATCACCCCGTCCTCACCAGGGCAACGATCACAGTTGTGCATCATGCAATCACGATTTTCCGTGCCACATACAGCGTTATCGAGGAGGTTACGGTATTTGAGACCAGGAAGGCCAAGAGCTGATATGAGCAGTTTTGGGTTTAGATGATAAGTGCACATGCACACTGAGTGTGTCCCACTGCTGCCTGCTAAGAGGCAATGCTTTGGACAAAGGTGGAGAGGAGTTAAGTACGGAGCTGTATCTATGTTGACACTAGCGGTGCAGAGGAGTTAATTACGGAGCTGTATCTTTGTTGACACTAGCGGTGGAGAGGCGTTAATAACGGAGCTGTATCTGTGTTAACACTAGCGGCGGAGAGGCGTTAATTACGGAGCTGTATCTGTGTTGACACTAGCGGTGGAGAGGAGTTAATTACGGAGCTGTATCAGTGTTGGCACTAGGGGTGGAGAGGCGTTAATTACGGAGCTGTATCTGTGTTGACACTAGCGGTGGAGAGGCGTTAATTACGGAGCTGTATCTGTGTTGATACCAGCGGTGGAGAGGCGTTAATTACGGAGCTGTATCACTGTTGACACTAGCGATGGAGAGGCGTTAACTACGGCTGCATTCAATGCGCTTCCGATGCTGAATAGTCGGCTCAAACTTGACAACTTCTACAAGTTGTATTTAATCGATAATGGCTTGGTATGATGATCAGGGTGATTTGCATTTATTTTCTTTCTCACTCTGACACGTACTTGGTCGTGCAAGCATGTTGGAGTTCTTGTCTGCCAGCCATGCCTAAATAATCCGAATCAGAGTGGCGAAAATGCAAACATTTCCCCTTTGATGACGTCACGGAAAGTAATCTAACGTGAACTCAGACGTTGTTGTTCTGGTTAAATGTGCAGCATTGATTGTCAGAGGGCTCCTGCAAGTTCAAGGACGTCGCGTGCTTTATTTTTCGAGATATCCGGGACAAAAACCGATGGAGAGCATGAAACATCTCCTTCAGTCCATAGTATGTAGGATAACAGCTTAGCTAGAGACCATTTATTAGAACGACGGCTCTTAAAAGAGCATGTCTGAGTGAAATGGAATGCAAAGCATCGCAACAATAATTTGTTTGGGTCACACAAGCGTGAGATTTGTCGGTTTCCTTCTTTGTCCGCGCAATATTTCTCAGTTACGGTTCGTCGCAAAAAGCAATGAGTAGTGTATGTTAGACCGTACTCCAAGTTCATTTCCCTTTTCCACCATTCCCCTGACATTGTCAAACTTCCACATCTCAGGGGAAATTTCCGGTTGGGGACCCTTATTTTATGACCAGACTTTCACTGTCATAGACAACATGACCTATGACCTATCCTCATGTTCTTATGGCAAACACACAGCCCAATCATCAGTGCCCTCGGCTTGGGACGAACAAATTACATTCGCCCTTGTCTCCCCAAATGGCGACGAATGATTGCCTATTGCTTTGCCATCTACATACAAAAATGACAGTCCATGCTTTCTTATTTTCACCTATGAAATATATGGACTATGTACTGTCTCCACAAGCCAGGGGTGTACACGTGGTCTTTGCCCTATCATTCCAAACTGGATGAACCATTATTTATGTCCAATCTCCCCAACTAGGAGCGAACTTATCGTCCGTGTCCTGACCCAAACCCCGTAGCTGCCACCGGCAACACTCACACAATGTGCACTGGGATCTGCTCGGCGAGGTGGCTGCCTGTGACCAAGGGCGTCGCCACCGGGGGGCAGGGGGGCAGTCGCCCCCCCTGCCGGGAAACAGGGGGGGCGCCGCCCCCCCCTGAAATTTGAGGAGGCCCCTATCCGTAAATGCACAGCAAAAAAGGTGAGCAAGGAGGCCGACGGGACAGAATATCATGCTGTCAATGAGGCCTCAAAACTGACGAGGCCACCAGGAAATATAATCAGGTCTCTATAAGAGACGTAGAACAGAGATTGGGAGGAGGCCCCCAGGACGAAAAGGAGGCCCCATGACGAAAAGGAGGCCTCACGACGTAGAACAGAGATTGGGAGGAGGCCCCCAGGACGAAAAGGAGGCCCCCAGGACGAAAAGGAGGCCCCCCAGGACGAAAAGGAGGCCCCCGGGACGAAAAAGAGGCCCCCAGGACGAAAAAGAGGCCCCAAAACGTAGAACAGAGATTGGGAGGAGGCCCTCATGACGAAAAGCAGGCCTCAAGACGTAGAACAGAGATTGGGAGGAGGCCCCCAGGACGTAAAGGAGGCCCCCAGGACGAAAAGGAGACCCCATGACGAAAAGGATGCACCCAAGGACGAAAAGGAGGCCCCAAGACGTAGAACAGAGATTGGAAGGAGGCCCCCAGGATGAAAAGGAGGCCCCCCAGGAAGAAAAGGAGGCCCCAGGACGAAAAGGAGGCACCAAGACGTAGAACAGAGATTGGGAGGAGGCCCCCAGGACGAAAAGGAGACCACAGGACGAAAAGGATGCACCCAAGGACGAAAAGGAGGCCCTAAGACGTAGAACAGAGATTGGGAGGAGGCCCCCAGGACGAAAAGGAGGCTCCCCGGGACGAAAAGGAGGCCCCAGGACGAAAAGGAAGACACCAAGACGTAGAACAGAGATTGGGAGGAGGCCCCAGGACGAAAAGGAGGCCCCCAGGACGAAAAGGAGGCCCCCTGGACGAAAAGGAGGCCCCCAGGACGAAAAGGAAGCTCCCAGGACGAAAACGAGGCCCCCAGGACGAAAGACGCAGTCCATGCGCCCCTACACTCCAACAATCAACCAACCAACCCCAGGACGAAAAGGATGCACCAAAGGACGAAAAGGATGCCCCAAAGACGTAGAACAGAGATTGGGATGAGGTCCCCAGGACGAAAAGGAGGCCCCAGGACTAAAAGGAGGCCCCCAGGACGAAAAGGAGGCCTCCAGGACGAAAAGGAGGCCCCTAAGACGTAGAACAGAGATTGTGAGGTGGCCCCCCAGGACGAAAAGGAAGCCCCCAGGACGAAAAGGAGGCCCCCAGGACGAAAAGGATGCCCCATAACGCAAGGATTCCCCAAGACGTAGAACAGAGATTGGGAGGAGGCCCCCAGGACTAAAAGGAGGCCCCAGGATGAAAAGGAGGACCCTAGAACGAAAAGGATGCACCCAAGGACGAAAAGGACGTAGGACTAGACGTAGAACAGAGAACATAGATAGGAAGATAGCCCCCAGGACGAAAAGGAGGCCCCCAGGATGAAAATGAGGCCCCCAGGACGAAAAGAAAGCTTCCAGGACGAAAAGGAGGCCCCCAGGACGAAAGACACAGTCCATGCGCCCCTACACTCCAACAATCAACCAACCAACCCCAGGACGAAAAGGATGCACCAAAGGACGAAAAGGATGCCCCAAAGACGTAGAACAGAGATTGGGATGAGGTCCCGAGGACGAAAAGGAGGCTCCCAAGACGAAAAGGAGGCCCCCAGGACGAGAAGGAGGCCACCAGGACGAAAAGGATGCCCCTAAGACGTAGAACAGAGATTGTCAGGTGGCCCCCAGGACGAAAAGGAGGCCCCCGGGACGAAAAGGATGCCCCATAACGCAAAGGAAGCCCCCAAGACGTAGAACAGAGATTGGGAGAAGGCCCCCAGGACGAAAAGGAGGCCCCCCGGGACGAAAAGGAGACCCCAGGACGAAAAGGAGGCCCCCAGAACGAAAAGGAGGCTCCCAGGACGAAAAGGAGGCCCCCAGGACGAAAGACGCAGTCCATGCGCCCCTACACTCCAACAATCAACCAACCAACCCCAGGACGAAAAGGATGCACCAAAGGACGAAAAGGATGCCCCAAAGACGTAGAACAGAGATTGGGATGAGGTCCCCAGGACGAAAAGGAGGCCCCCAGGACGAAAAGGAGGCCCCCAGGACGACAAGGAGGCCCCCAGGACGAAAAGGATGCCACCAGGACGAAAAGGAGGCCCCCAGGACGAAAAGGAGGACCCCAGGACGAAAAGGAGGCCCCTAAGACGTAGAACAGAGATTGTGAGGTGGCCCCCAGGACGAAAAGGAGGCCCCCAGGACGAAAAGGAGGTCACCAGGACGAAAAGGAGGCCCCTAAGACGTAGAACAGAGATTGTGAGGTGGCCCCCAGGACGAAAAGGCCCCAGGACGAAAAGGATGCCCCATAACGCAAGGATGCCCCAAGACGTAAAACAGAGATTGGGAGGAGGCCCCCAGGACTAAAAGGAGGCCCCAGGACGAAAAGGAGGCCCCTAGAACGAAAAGGATGCACCCAAGGACGAAAAGGACGTAGGACTAGACGTAGAACAGAGAACAGAGATAGGAAGGTAGCCCCCAGGACGAAAAGGAGGCCCCAGGACGAAAAGGAGACCCCAGCACGAAAAGGAGGCCCTCAGGACGGAAAGGATGCCACCGAGACGGGCAAGAAGCCACCCAGGTTAGACGAAAAGGCTTCCGATGGGTGGCAGGATATTCTTAAGTTGGAAAACGAGGCCCCCAAGACGGAAGATGCCCCTGCAATATAAAATTAAGATCTGATAGGGGAGACTTCTCCGGACGCAATGGGGACCCCAAGACGGGTAGGAAGGTTTCCGCAGGAATGAGAGAAGGCCACCGAGACCAGCCAGATGAGGCCCATATTTTGGAAGAGGAGGAACCTGGAAAAGAAGATCGAGGACTAGGACGCAAAAGCACCCTGCTAAGAGGATAATGAGGCTCCAGACACCGATGAGGAGGCCCCCATGACGTGAGAGGAGGCCCCTAATTTGAAAAAGGAGTCACCTAGGAGAGGGTAGGAGTCCCCAGAAATCAAGAGAGTGTCAAAAATGGCACGGAGGCAACCAGGATTGCAAAAGGGGCTCCAACACCGGAAAGGAGGCCCCAGAATATGAGAGGAGGCCCTAAGACGGAAAAGGAAGGAAGATATGAGATGAGGTTTCGGAGACACAAAAGCAGGCCCCAAACGGGTGAGGTTCCACCGAGATAGAAAAGGATGATCCAGAGACGTGGCAGGAGGCACCTAATTCGGAAGAGAACGACACAAGATTGGAAACGAGACCCCATGATGAACGAGGAGGCCCCTAAAATAGGAGAGAAAGGCCATTGGATAAAAGAGATGGCTCCCAAGCGGAAAAGAAGGCTCGAAGACGGCTAAGAAGGTCCCCGGGAAATAACAAGGCCACTAAGATAGGAAAGGTTGCCAGTAATTTAGCAGAGGCGGCGCCTGGGAGAGAAGAGGAGTCCACCAGGAGATAAGAGACCACCCCTAAGATGGGTAAAGATCGAATCCAGAGCGCAGAGCAGGAGAACGCAGAGCAGGAGGCCCCCAAGACGTGAGAGGAGGCCCCTAATTTGAAAAAGAAGGCCTTTAGAAGAGAAATGAGGCACCTGCCGGACTCGGGAAGGAGTAGGTCTCTAGGACCAAATGAGGTCCCGAAGACCGGAAAGAGTTCCCAGGAAACGAGAGGAGGCCCTTAAGATGGGAGTGATAGCAGGTATGGAAGGAGGTGAGGTTTCCAAAATTGAAGATCCCTCAAGACGGGTAAGGCTTTGCCAGGATAAAGGAGGAGGCACACGAGGCGTGGCTAGAGGCCCCTAATTTGGCAGAAAATTCCCCTCGAAGATGAGAGGAAGCCCCATGCCATGTTAAAGGGGCCCCAGAATGCAAGAGGCCCTCCAAGACGGGAGAGGAGGACCATTGAATATGGAGGAGGGTAGGACACACAAGGAGACATCGAAAACCGGTAAAAAGGCTCTAGGAAATGAGACGACGCGACAGGAGGCCTATAATTTGCAAGAAGAACCACCTAAGAAATAGTAAGAGTCGAGTCTGGGTATTTTAAAATCACGATATGGGCCCCAAAAGATCCGGCCGGGGCCCCCGCAAATTACGCTGAGCCTGGGGTACCGAAAATTCACGCCCGGACCACGAAAATCATGCCAGGGGCACGACAGGTCGTACCGTGCCCCAAAAGTCTCATTGGGACCAAAACAAATGACGCCGGAGCAACGAAGAACAATCCGGACATCAATAATCACTCTGTGGGCCCAACAATGACGCCAAAAGCCTCCAAAACGCATTGGACCCCAAAAAGTGTCGAGGCCGCTATAGCTCGCGCTAGGGATCCAAGAAAATGACGTCGGGGCCCAAAAGATCACATTGGACCCAAAAAAGTCGCGTCGCAGCCCGTGAAAATCACACTGGAGGCCCAGAAGGTCGCGTCCCAAAAGTTGCAGCTGCCCCCAAAATCAATTTTAACCGGAATGTCACTCTGGGACGGAAAAAAACTCCTTCAGTGGCCGCAGTGCTATATCAAAGGGGCAAATGCCCCCTCCATCCTGAGAGGGATAAGCTCCCAAGAATCGTGTCGGGGGCCTCAAAAATCGCGCTGGGGCCACCAAAATTCGCGTCGGTCCACCAGAATTCGCGTATGGGTCTCCAAATAAATACGGCGAGCCCCGGAAAACTCGCTCCGAGGCCCGAAAAATTGCGACAGGAACCGCCAAAATCGCGTTCGGGCCACAGCTAAATACAACGCATCGCACAAACTCGATCCGGGCCCCCCGAATATCGCGCTTGGGACCCACAATTCCCATCGGTAGTCCCGTCGAGGCTCTACAAAATTGCCGTCTAGGTCCACACGTAAGCACAGTGTGACCACAAACACAAACACAAATCAAGCTGGAGCCCTCCAAAATAAGGATGGATTCCAAGAACTAAATGCCCAGGTAAAAAAAAATGGCTCTGGAGCACCGAACATATTATCAGATGCCTTCACAAATTGCGTACGGCACCGAAAAACAAACCGGATCTCGAACAATCGAGGTGGGATACAAAAACATGGCGCCAAGTGCTCGAGAAATCAGGCCGGGATTCGGACTTTTAAAAAAAATCAGAAAAGTTTCACAAAATCGTATTGAGCCCAGAAAACTGGGGTTGGGTCTCCGGAACCACGCGCCTGGGTGCGATAAGCCACTCTGGGACCTAGAAACATCGTACCGAAGCCCCAAAATTGTACTTGGGCCCCACAAGTGTGCGTCAGAAGCCCAAAATAAACACATCGGGACCCTAAGAGCACAACGGGGGCCGAAAATACAACTGACCCTCCAAAGCGCACAGTCTCACAAAAGCGACAGGGCCTTAACACAAGCGTTGCAGCCATAAATATACATACCGGGAGGTCTAAAAAATACACCGGAAGCTCTCAAGGCACACAGGGGTCATGATAACACACAATAGCCTGAAAAGGTGGCTGGGGCCGCAAAAGGCAACATGGTTCCAAAACAAACAAAAAGACCAGCGCTAAATAAACACATCGGGATCCTCGAAAACGCCCTGACACGTCAAAATCCTCGGTGTACAAAAATTCAACAAACCCTAAAACGAGCAGGGGGTTCGAAAATGCTTTAGGCCCCTAACAAAAATGGATTGGAGCCATAATACACAATCATAGACCAAGAAAGACGCAACGGGTAAAAAAAAACGCCGAGGCTTGGCCTCGGTTCGGTATCCAATCTGGGAGGATAGCAGCAAAGATATGAAGTGCATCAAAGCTCAACGGAAACCGCATTTCATAGCTACCAGAAAATGTGGGAAGTAGGAAACTAATGATCGAATTTAATCAATCGACTTTTCGAAGCGAACGCCCATGCGAATCATTCCATCACGCCAAATATGGTGCAAGTCTATCATGTGGCAGCAATTAGCAAAACGCAGAAGGCCTAGCAGAAACCATAGCATCGCACGAAGTGTGGCGAATGCACCGAATACGAAAAATGGGTGTGCACGTGCACTGACGTTGCCGTCGTGGCGACCGGGTGCTATGAACTGCAATGCCTGAAATTGTAAAATTTTGTATTTTAAAGTGGTGGGTAATACATTTTACTTTGAAGTTATGGGCCTAATACATCTTCTAAACCCTGCTCGTTTTAGGGCTTTGTTGCGTTTTTTTGTGTACCGAGTATTTTTTACGTGTCGGGGCGTTTTCGAAGATCCCGATGTGTTTATTTAGCTCCCGGTCGTTTTGTACGTTTTGGAACCATGTTGCCTTTCGTGGCCCCAGCCTCTTTTCCAGGCCCTTGTGCATTCTCATGGCCCCTGTGCGCCTTGCGAGCTTGCAGTGTATTTTTCTTAGAGCTCCCGGTATGTTTATTTAGGGCTGCAACGCATGTTTTAAGGCCCTATCGCTTTTTGGGAGACTTTTGTGCGCTTTGGAGGGTTAGTTGTACTTTCTGGCAACGTTGTACTCTTAGGGTCCCGCTGTGTATATTTGGGGCTTCTGACACACATTTGTGGGGCCCCAGTATGATTTTGGGGCTTCGGTGCGATTTTTTCTGGGTCCCAGCGCGACTTATCGCGCCCAGGCACGTGGTTCCGGAGACCCAACGCCAGCTTTCTGGGCTCAACGCGATTTTTGTGGATCTTTTCTGTTTTTTTAATTAAAAGTCCGAATCCCGGCCTGATTTTTCGAACCTCTGACGCCATGTATCCCACCTCGATTTTTCGAGATCCGGTATGCTTTTCGAAGTCATACACAATTTTTGAAGGCATCTTGAAAAACATGTTCGGTGCAACAGAGCCATTTTCCTGACCCTGACATTTATTTGCTGGAATCTCTCCTTTTTTGGAGGGCTCCAGCTTGATTTTTTTTGGGATACCGATCCGGGTTTGTGGTATAGGTGTAATTTCAGCAGTGTGAGGTAACTTATCAAGGGATACCAAAATAAAACCTTAGAACTGAGTGGTGGAGTTAGGGTTGAAATCCGACCAATCAGAAACCATAGTGGTAGATTAGGCCCCTCCACAGGACAATTTAGTTGATGACTAATTATATTATTTCGAAATGTACCCTTTGACAAAATAGCGGTCGAAATCCAAGAACTTTTTAATGGGCGTAGGTGCCCTCCCCCCCCCTGCAAATCCGTTCGTCCCCTCCTGCTTGACGCAAATATAGGTACTCCACTGGTTCCTCAATAATTTTCCGAAACATACGCCCATGGGGAAAAGCCAACATTGAGGGGATAAATTACCCCTCATTAGCATGCAATACAATATCCATGCCCCATATGAAATGGGATGAATGATGTTTTTAAATGCATTTTCTTCCAACAAACTTCTTTTCTGTTATTACAGCCTGCATGCGATGCGCCCCTAAACCACAATAACTAACTAACTAACTAACAGCCTGCATGATTAGAGCTTCCCAGCTTCCATACCTTCTCAACGTCATTTACAAAACGGCACAGCACAGCGAAAACGATGGGCGTGACGGCGTGGAATGTGAAGGCTTGGATTATGTATGTACTGACATTGTTGCATTGTTGCATTGTCATTTATGCATTGGTGTTCAATGCTTGTTCTTGCCGTGAATTTATTCGCTGAGGATATATTTTAGCTCGTGTGACAGCTGCCTTGCAGCCAGCACCAAATGTTATAAAAATAAACAAATTCCTAAGATGACGCTAAAAAAACTAATGAATCCACTTCTCGTTGTCACCTTTACGAAATTGTCGTCCTTGGACTGAGAAATGGTCGTTCAAGCTTTGCTTATGACAACAAGCTGATGGGAATAAATAACAGTAGTGATGAATCTAGCTATATCCAGTTAGACTTGGAGGACTTAAAAGTGGGTTGATCAATGGCAGATATCTGTAAGATATGCTTAGCACCAGCCCCGCCAGCTCGCTGCAATCTAGAGGCCAGCGGGAAGATTCGAGAAAGCATTGAGACGATGGTTTGTTTTGGCACTTATGCATTTATCCAAATATTACTTATTTATACCCTGGTATGGCCCAGTTTTCAGCCAAAATGATTAGTGCTATTGCGTTTTGAGTAAATGATGCATCATGCCAAGAACAAACAAAAACCAATATGAAATCATGTTCCCCATCCTCGAACCATAGTATAAGAGCCTAAAAACAATATGAGACCCTAACACAATGGAGGCCCCCTTTCGGGTAACGGGAGGCCCCCTTTCGACCTTGCCCCCCCTGGAAGAATTTCGTGGCGACGCCACTGAAAAAAAAAAATTTTTTTATTTTTTTTTTTTTTTTTTTTTTTTTTTTTTTTTTTTTTTTTTTTATTTTTTTTTTTTTTTTTTTTTTTTTTTTTTTTTTTTTTTTTTTTTTTTTTAAAAAAGTAAAAAAACCCCGCCCTCGCTTTTGGGTTATTTTTTTTTTTTTATTTTTATATTATAATATTAATTTTTTTTTTTTTTTTTAAAAAAAAAAAATTATATTTATTATATTTTTTTTTAAAAAAAAAAAAAAAAATTTTTTAAATTTATTGTTTTTTTAATTAAATAATTTTTTTTTTGGTACTGGGTTTTTTTTTACGAACCATATTATTCCAAGACCCGTCTCTATGTCATCGTATAGAGAAGGATGAATCGCCAACGCGTACTTCACCAGGTAACAAGTGCTGGTAGCTTTGATTATGATATTGGGCGTGATATGCACATAAAAAACAGGTACTGTACATGATAATACATTTCTAGGCCTTTAAATAATAAATTAAACTATAATTAGTTGATTTATGGTCATATCAATGAAAAACTAGCAGCAGACACCCCAAAAGAACCATAGTGCAGGAACAAATAACGCACAGGTCAGATTGCGCCGGCTACCGCCGGCTTATCTGATCAGTGCTGCTCGCTTCGCGAGCTTTTGACCCTATATGCAAAAAGAACGATAAGTGTTGTGCCCAGTGGCGTCGCCACGAAATTCTTCGAGGGGGGGCAATGTTAATAGGGGGCCTCCTGCTCCCCGAAAAGGGGCCTCCACTGTGTTAGGGCCTCCTCTTGTTTTTTAGGCTCTTAGTATGGTTCCCGAATGGGAACACGATTTCATATTGATGTCGTGTTTGTTCTTGGCATGGTATATAATTTACGCAAAGCGCAATGACAAGAATCTTTTTTTTTTCGCTGAAAACCGAGCCATACCCACTGGCGGATCCAGGGGGGGGGGGCCATTCCGGCCATGGCCCCACCCAAGCGCTTCAAAGGGGGGCCATAGTATCTTTTGGCCCCCAAACCAACGAAAGTAAACTGAATTAAAATGCAGTAATCTTTGCTGAGGTTAAACAATAGCGTTCCGGGTGAAATAATCTCCAATTTTGCAGGTATTTTTTAATAATTTTTTGGAAGCACAATATGGTAGCATAGTAGATTCTGACATATCGAGGGTTCTATGCTGTTGAAGTTCTGCTTACAGCAAGAGATGACGAAATCAGCAGTTTCATTATTCCTTCGTCAGGTAGGTTCATGAAGTTTGTTTAGCCAGTAACGGGCAAGTGGACCCAGTGAGCCAGATTTCGAAAGCGGAATTTGAACAGGATGTTTTGTGTGAGTGACAAGTTGAGCTCAGTTGAGCGGCATGTTTCGTATATTGGTGTTGGGGTTGCTAAGATGAACAGACAGGCTACATTGACTTATTTTTTTGCAAGAAGAATAGCAACAGGAGGTATGTATTTACACTGGCGGATCCAGGGAGGGGCCATTCCGGCCATGGCCCCCCCGAAGCGCTTAAAAGGGGGGCCATGGTGTCTTTTGGCCCCCCCGAAACCAACAGAAGTCAACTAAATTAAAATGCAGTAACCTTTGCCGAGGTTAAAAAGTAGCGTCTGGATGAAAGAATCTCCAATTGTAAATTTAAAAAAAAAATTGTTTGGAAGCCAGTGTGGTAGCATAGTAGATTCTAACAGACATCGAGGTTCCATGCTCTAAGTTCTGCTTACAGCAAGAGTTGACAAAATCGGATCCGCCAGTGTGTACACGTGCATGAACGTAGACGTGGTACAAGACGTTGAACGAGAACGTGAACGTTTTGGTAAGCAAGAACAAAAATCCGGTAACATAGAAACGGTGGAGGTAGGCTGGGGCCCCTACACAGGAAACTATGTTGTCAATTATTATTTTTTTCTTCAGATGGGTCCCTTTGCCAAATAGTGGTCGAAATCCGGTGCTTTTAACCAAAAACAGCGGGAGAAGGGGCACCCTCCAAATCCGTTCGACTCCTCCCCCTATGTAATTCCTAGGTACGCCACTGGGGGAGGGGGAGGGGAGGGGCTGACGCCGAAAACCGAAAGTTGGCCCCCCCCCCCAAACCGATGGGCTAGATCCGCCAGTGGCCATACCAGGGTATAAATAAGCAAATGTAGATAAATAGGTCAGTGCCAAAACAAACCAATATCTTTATGCTTTATCGACGACAAGAATCTTCCCGCTGGCCTCTAGATTGTCGCGAGCTGGTGGGGCTCGTGCTGAGCATATCTTAAAGATATCTCCGATTGATCAACCCACTTCTTTGTTCACCAAGTTTAACTGAATATAGCTAGGTTCATCACTACTGTTAGTCATTCCCACCAGCTTGATCTCATAAACAAACTTAAACGATCATTTTTCAGTCCCAGGACAACAATTTCGCGAAGGAGACAACGAGAAGTGGATTGAATTGGTTTTCTAATCGTCATCTTGGGGATTTATTAATTTTTTCCATAACATTTGGTGCTGGCTGCAAGGCACTTGGTACAGAAGCTAAAATAATAAATACTCCGCGAATAAATTCACGGCAAGAACAAGCATTGAACAACCATGCATCAATGGCAATGCAACAATGTAACAATGACAATGCATAAATAATGCAAAACCTTCGAATTCCACGCCGTCACGCCCATGGTTATCGCTGTGCTGTACCGTTTTGTAAATTATGTCGTTGAGAAGGTACTGAAGCTGGGAAGCTCTAATCATGCAGGCTGTAATCACAGAAGACAACTTTGTAGGAAGAAAATACATTTTTAAACATCATTCCTCCCATTTAATATGGGCATCAGTGTTGTTTTGTATGCTTGTGAGGGGGAATTTACCCCCGCAATGTTGGCTTTGCTCCATGGGCGTAAGTTCTGAAAATTATTGGGAGACCAGTGACGCACCCATATTTGCGTCAAGGGGAGGGGGCAAACGTATTTGGAGGGGGTCCAACTACTGAATAAAGCCTTCCGACTTTGACCACTATTTTGTCAAAGGGGAACTTTTTAAATAAAATAATTAGTGATCAACTGAATTATCCTGTGGAGGGGCCTAATCTACCACTATCGTTTCTGATTCGTCGGATTTCAACCCTAGCTCCCACAACCTGTTCAAATGTATTATTTTGGTATTCCTTGATAAGTCACCTCGCACTGCTGAAATTACACCTGCACAAATCACTTTAAAATGTAAAATTTTCCAATTTCAGACATTCCAGTTCATAGTGCCCGGTCGCCACGACGCCAACGTTAGTGCACGTGCACACCCATCTTGCGCATTCGGCGCATTCGCCACACTTCGTGCGATGCTACGGATTCTGCTGGGCCTCCTACGCTTTGTTAATTGCTGCCACATGATAGACTTGCGCCATATCTGACGTGATAAAATGCTTCGTATGGGCGTTCGCTGCGAAAATTCGATTAATTAAATTCGATCATTAGTTCCCTTCCTACCATATTTTATGGTGAAGAAATGCGGATACCCGCTGAGCTTTGATGCACCTCATATCTTTGATTAAACATGCTTCCAGGTTGGCTACCGAACCGAAGTTCTGCCTGAGTGTGCTTCTTTGGACCCGTTTCGTATTTCTTCGTCTACGGATGTGTCTTAAGGCTCCAATTCATTTTTGTTAGAGGCCCAACGCTTTTTCGAAACCCCTGCTCGTTTTAGGGTTTGTTGCTTTTTTCTGCGCACGAATATTTTTTTTTTAGTTGTCGGGTCGCTTTGAAAGATCTCGATGTGTTTACTTAGTACCCGGAATTTTTGTTCGTTTTGGGATCATGTTACTTTTTGCGGCCCCAGCCTCTTTTCAGGCCCTTGTGCGGTCATATGGCCCCTGTGTTCCTTGAGAGCTTCCGGTGTTTTTGTTTTTGTTTTTTTTAGTGTTCCCGGTATATATAGTTATGGCTACAACGCATGTTTTCGGACCCTGCCGCTTTTTACGAGACTGCGCTTTGAAGGGCCAGTCGCATTTTCGGTCCCCGTCGTGCTCTTAGGGTCCCGCTGTGTTTATTTGGGGCTTCTGACGCACATTTGTGGGGCCCCAGTACGATTTTGAGGCTTCGGTGCGATTTTTCTGGGTCCCAGCGCGACTTATCGCGTCCAGGCGCGTGGTTCCTGGACCCAACGCCAGTTATCTGGGCTCAACGCGATTTTTGTGGATCTCTTCTGAATTTTCTTTAACTTCCGAATCCAGCCCTGATTTTTCGAGTCCCTGGTGCCATGTTTTTGTATCTCACCTCGATTTTCTTCGAGCTCCGGTATGTTTTTCGATGCCGCACGCGAGTTGTCAAGGCATCTGATGACATGCTCGGTGCTCCAGAACCATTGTCCTGACCCGGACTTTTTTGCAATCCCTCCTGATTTTGGAGGGCTCCGGCTTTATTTTTCGGATACCGATGGGACTTTGGGGGTCACACGGTGCCTATGAGGGGCCATATACGCCAATTGTTGGCAGGCCCGACGTTAATTTGTGATGCCCAGACCAAATTGTTGGCACTACCGATGGGTCCGAGCGCGAAATTTTTGGTACTACCGAATTGTAGGTCCGAGCGCGAAATTTGGTAGGACCGGTTCGAGTTTGCGGGGCGCGTTGTACTTAGCTGTGACCCCAACGCGATCGTGGCGGTTCCTGTTGCAGATTTTCGTGCCTCCGAGCGAGTTTTCTGGGGCCCGACGTATTTACTTTGAGCCCGTACGCGAATTCTGGTGGACCGACGCGATTTTTTGTGGTCCCAGCGCGACTTTTGGGGGCCTCGGCTCGATTCTTGGGAGCATATCCCTCTGAGGAGGAAGGGTCCATTTGCCACTTTGATATGTCACTGCGGCCACCGAAGGAGTTCTATTTTCCTATAGGTCCTTATGTGATATTTTTGGGTCCTGGTACGATTCTTCGGTCTCCAGGTGCAATTTTTTTCGGTGCCCTGACACGTTTTTTTCCAGTGCCCAACGGGTTTTGCGGGGACTTTGACCCGATTTTTTTGGGGCGCAGAGCGACATTCCGGTTGATAATTGATTTTTGGGGCAGCAGCAACCTTTGGGGTCCAGGCGCGACTTTTTTGGTCCCCAGTGAGATTTTCGAAGGCTGCGACGCGACTTTTTCAGTCCAATGTAATCTTTTGTGTCCCGACGTCATTTGCTTGGATACCTAGCGCGAGTTTTAGCGACCTCGAGACTTTGTGGGTGTCCAATACGTTTTGGATGCTTTTGGTGTCATTGTTGGGGCCCAAGAGTGATTATCCATGTCCGGATTGTTTTTCATTGCCCCGGCTTCATTTGTGTCCAAATGATACTGTTGGGGAACGGTACACAACTTATCGTGCCCCTAACGTGATTTTCATGATCCGGGCGTGAATTTTTGGTACCCATAGGCTCAGCGAGATTTTCAGGGGCCTCGGACGGATCTTTTTGGGCCCATGTCGTGATTTTCAAGTACCCCGGCACGACTCCTGCCATTTCAGATGCTTGTATCAAATTATAGACCTCCTCTCGCGTCTTAGGGGTCTCGTCTCATTTCCTGGAGCTTCTTTACCGGTTTTGGACGTCTTCTCGTCGGTCCTACCCTCCTCCATATTCGATGGTCTTCCTCTCTCGTTTTGGAGGACCTCCTCCCACATCCTGGGGCCCCTTTAACATGGCATGGGACTTCCTCTCATGTTCCAGGGGCATCCTCTGCCAAATTATGGGCCTCCTGCCACGCCTCGTGGGCCTCCCCTTTGTCCTCGCAAAGCTTACCCGTCTTGAGGGGATCTTCAATTTTGGAAACCTCGCCTCCTTCCATACCTGCTACCTACCACTTCCATTTTAAGGGCCTTCTCTCATTTCCTGGGAATTCCTTCCGGTAGTCGGGGCCTCATTCGGCCCTGGAGACCTCCTACTCCATCTCGAGGGACTCCTCTCGAGTCTGGCAGGGGCCTCCTTTTGTTTTTGAGGCTTTCTTTCTCAAATTAGGGGCCTCCTCTCACGTCTTCGGGGCCTCCTGTTCCGCGTTTTGATTCTATCTTTTTCCATTTTAAGGTTGGCCTCTTATCTCCTGGCGGACTCCTGTTCTCTCTTAGGTGGATCCTCTTCCAAATTACACGCAACCTTTCCTATCTCAGTTATCTTGTCAATTCCTGGGGACCTTCTTACCCGTCTTGAAGCCTTCTTTCTCGCCTGGGAGCCATCCCTCATATCTAATGACCATTCTCTCCTATTTGAGGGGCTTCCTCGTGCATCATAGGGTCTCTTTCCAATCTTATATCGTCCTCTTCCGAATTAGGTGCTTCCTGCCACTTTTCTGGATTATCCTTTTCTATCTTGGTGGTACCTTACCCGTTTCGGGGACTGCTTTTACGTCTCCGAAACCTCATCTCATATCCACTGGCTTTCTCTTCCGTCTTAGGGCCTTCTCTCATTTTCTGAGGTCTCCCTTCCCGTATTGGGGCCTCCTTTGCAATCCTGGGGCCTCCTTTGCAATCCTGAGGGCCTCCTTTGCAATCCTGGGGGCCTCCTTTGTAATCCTGGGGGCCTCCTTTGCAATCATGGGGGTCTCCTTTGCAATCCTGGGGCCTCCTTTGCAATCCAGGGGGCCTCCTTTACAATCCTGAGGGCTTCCTTCGCAATCCTGAGGGCCTCCTTTGTAATCCTAGGGGCCTCCTGTGCAATCCTGGGGCCTCCTTTGCAATCCTGGAGGCCTCCTTTTGCAATCCTGGGGTGTCCTTTGCAATCCTGGAGTCCTCCTTTGTAATCCTGGGGGCCTCTTTTGCAATCCTGAGGGCTTCCTTCGCAATCCTGGAGTCCTCCTTTGTAATCATGGGGGCTCCCTCGCAATCCTGGGGCATCCTTTGCAATCCTGGGGCATCCTTTGCAATCATGGGGTCCTCCTTTGCATTCCGGGGGCCTCCTTTGCAATCCTGGAGTCCTCCTTTGTAATCCTGGTGGCCTCCTTTGTAATCATGGGGCCTCTTTTGCAATCCTGGGGCCTCCTTTGCAATCCTGGGGTCCTCCTTTGCAATCCTGGAATCCTCCTTTGAAATCCTGGTGGTCTCCTTTGCAATCCTGGGAGCCTCTTTTGCAATCCTGGGGCCTCCTTTGCAATCTTGGGGGCCTCCTTTGCAATCCTTGGGGCCCCCTTTGCAATCCTGGAGGCCTCCTTTGCAATCGTGAGGGCCTCCTTTGCATTCCTGGGGGTCTCCTTTGCAATCCTGGAGTCCTCCTTTGCAAACCTGGGGGCCTCCTTTGCAATCCTGGGGGCCTCCTTTGCAATCCTGGAGTCCTCCTTTTCAATCCTGGTGGCCTCCTTTGCAATCCTGGCAGCCTCTTTTGCAATCCTGGGGCCTCATTTTCAATCATGGGGCCTCCTTTGTAATCCTGGAGGCCTCCTTTGCAATCCTGGGGCCCCTTTGCAATCCTGGGGGCCTCCTTTGTAATCCTGGAGGCCTACTTTGCAATCGTGAGGGCCTCCTTTGCATTCCTGGGGGTCTCCTTTGCAATCCTGGAGTCCTCCTTTGCAAACCTGGTGGCCTCCTTTGCAATCCTGGGGGCCTCCTTTACAATCCTGGGGGCCTCCTTTGTAATCATGAAGGCCTCCTTTGCTATCCTGGGGGCCTCCTTTGCAATCTTGGGGGCCTCCTTTTCAATCATGGGGGCCTCCTTTGCAATCCTTGAGTCCTCCTTTGCAAACCTGGGGGCCTCCTTTGCAATCCTGGGGGCCTCCTTTGCAATCCTGGGGGCCTCCTTTTCAATCCTGGGGGCCTCCTTTGTAATCCTGGAGGCCTCCTTTGCAATCCTGGGGGCCTCCTTTGCAATCCTGGGGGCATCCTTTGCATTCCTGGGGGCCTCCGTGCCAATTGTTGGCACTCTCGTTATTTCTGGGGCCTCCTATCCTCTCCTAGGTGACTCCTTCTTCAAATTAGGGGCCTCCTCTCACGTGTTGGAGGCCTCCTCTCGTGTGTCGTCGGCCTCATTGCTCACTTTTTTCCTGTGCATTTCCGGATAGGGGCCTCCTCAAATTTCAGGGGGGGGCAGCGCCCCCCTGTTTGACGGCAGGGGGCGACTGCCCCCCCCCGTAAGAAAATGGAAATCTGCCGAACATTTTCCAAGTTAGGGGCCGTTAAAGTAAAAAAAAAATTATAGCGCCAAACCACAAAAATCGGCGCTGATGCGCTTCCCGTATATTCGCAAAAGGAAAGTGTTCTTGGCAACACTAGCGACTTGTTTGATGTCTATTGATATGCTATATAGGTTCAAGGTTATGTTAGGTCACCGAGGTCAAGTCAGGTCAAGTTCATGACAGGTTAATGGAACCAAATTTGATCAACTGGAATGTTGTCATAAATGCACTACTGTTTGTCATTTGTACTGTTTGTAATTGCGTTTCCGTACTTTATTCATGTACTTCACTCCTTTCTTCACGAAGCCGATTGCTCCGAGCTGCCTGATGAAGCAGTCGGGCGGGCGGCCCGGTTCCGGGAACTGGAACAAGTAATTGACCTGATAAAGTGGTGCTATATAGGTGACCTGAGGTCAAATGTTGGGTCTAGCATCTGCATTGCATCATTAGTAATGTCCAAAACATCATTGATGCCTATTTTGGAGCATTTAAACACAATCACAGCGATCCATAACGATGACAAGCCAAGCCACGCAAAACCAGAACATTTTGCAAATTTTACCTCATTTGACCTTGAAGATATTGACCTAAGGTCATGAAATTTGCACACAATAGAGTTCACTACCGTACTCATCCACCCTGCGAATCTCGTTCCTCCAACTTTATTAGGAGCCGAGATCCTAGGGGGGGGGGGAATCCGCCCCCCCCCCCTCCAGTGCGCGTAATTTTCAGATGCCCTCCAGGGCGCGTGTTAAGCCGGACCCAGGTAGCAGAAAGTGCATGTTTTGTTCTCGCAGGTAGCAGTCTAGAAACATCTTGACCTCTGCCCAGCGGTTGCGACACCCATGCCGAATACATATCAAACATGCTATAATCATATTATATGCATTTTAACCTAGAGTATGCCCGATACTAATATTTGGCGCATAAATCTGCACTGAAAACATTTTTATCCGAGGACAGGGAATTTACCCGACCAGTGCGAATACGATGCACATGGTTATGCGTTATGAGCGTATTCATGATCCCGGGTAAAATAATCACTCGCAGTCCTACTCGCCGTTCTCCAAATAATCCGCATTTCATTACAATATACTATTGTCACACGAGATCACCGCCCGCCCCATTCGAGTAAAGCATTCACCCGGCATGAACGTTCCAAAATATCCGTTGTCAACGATATCGTGTACTCGCCAGCGCAAGTATTTATCCGCGTACATACTCGCTGGTATTGGGCATTCGAACAGCGCGGGAGAAACCGATGATGCGAGATTGTTGAAGCAGCTGCAGAAAGGTTTTCCTTCATCGGGTTAAAACTTGCGATGCGCCCGCCATATTTAATTTTCCCGCTCGACGGTCGGTTGGTAAAAAGCGCAGTGTTGGGGGCAGGAGGTTTTCGTGCGTTGGTGTTTGAAGATAGCTGAGACCTGATCGTACCGGGTGAGTGGTGTGATGATGCGTTTTCCTTACTATTAAGGGAACTGGTAACATGAAGTCAATAATTTAGTGTTTGTTGCATTAACCCATGTTGTAGGAGCGAAGAATGAAGTCCGTAGCAATGGTCTAATTCAATTCACTGTTCATATGTTTTCGTGCCGAAACTACTGTCGGTAAGTGCATGATTTTTGTGCTCTAATCCACATAAGCGGATGTTTAGTAAGTTGCTTTCACTCATTACACATTTGAAAATACCAAATACCTACCTTATCATCAGTTTGTGCTATTTTTTTTCAGTTGATTCCTGTTTTTAAATGTGAGAAATGCGCAATAGGTAGGTAGGTAGGAGAAGAGGGGGTTTCCGAGCACTTAAGACATGCAACAAATAGCTCTACTGCTGATTCTGTATGGCTGAACCACCAATTGTGCTGTGTTCGCTGAACACAACAATGAACAAGCTATCCATATTGAATCAGTTCCTTTCAATGAAATTATTTTAACCATTTGCAAAGAGCAACTTTAAAACAGATAATTATTTCGTAGTGGTGTGC
The DNA here is from genome assembly GCA_034440615.1 of Ashinkailepas kermadecensis. NCBI lineage: Eukaryota > Metazoa > Arthropoda > Thecostraca > Neolepadidae > Ashinkailepas > Ashinkailepas kermadecensis. Next base: position 331,725 of record JAOTOM010004740.1, on the reverse strand, counting down.
CATATTCCGAACCTGAAAATGTGGTTGTGGATTACTTGACTGTGGCTGTTGTGGTACTACAAGTTATTAGTAGCTGCAAAAATACTGGTTGTAACTGAAGAAAAAAAAATCCAAGGTCATTTCCTTTCTGTTTTCTTAAGCTGACTGCTCTCAGAAGCCAAAACTGACACCCATGGACTTTGCTAGCACTACAAATGAAGGTTAGTTTGTCTTTAAGGGTGTTTTTTTAAATATATTTTTTCTTTTGAATACCTTGTTTATGATGGGACCACTTATTTTCTGTGCAAATGCTTACCTTTTCAGGTTGTGAGCAAAGTAATGTGAAAAGGGCTTTGAGATAGATAACCTAGCATAAAAGAAAGGTGAAAAAGCAACATAACCTAACCTAGCCTAATTCTACCTTTGGAGAAAATAAAAATCCAAAAATATATTTTGAAAAATGTCAAGCAATTTCTTCTCTGAAAATTCTCAAAATTGAACAAGAAACCTAACCCAGCCTAACCTAACAGCATTAAAATATTGGGTTTTCGTTAGGTGTGAGATGTCGAAACGAGTCCACTAAGATGTCGAAATTCCCCATGGAAATGATGTCCTTTATAACATCGTTGAAGTCTTTCAAACCCCAATTTTGAGCCCATAGCCTGCTTATATGTGCATCTTTTTCATTTATTTTAGGAGACACCTAATATATGGATACTTATGTTTGTCTATGGATGCTTATGTTAATGAGCATGCTAAGAATGTCATACTATCAGCAAATTGTATTAAACCGTGGACCATATGGATAATTTAATTACTTGCAATCACGTTACGCACAAGATGTTTATGTATCACAATATGTAATGAGCATACGCATGATACTTACACACAAACCACCATTAGAAGCAAGGCATGGGGTCTTCATAAACATACATCAAGAGGCATGATGCCATTACTTATTTGGGAAGGATGTCTCCTCATTGTTCAATAGGTGGTGTATTCCACTTTATTTTACAAATAATTTATCACTGTAACCTAACCTAACCTAACCTAACCTAACCTAAGCTGCTTTTGAAGAAGAAAACAAATCCAATAAAAAAAACAAAAAATTTGCATTAAACTTTTTGCTATTAGTGTGCTTTAAGGTGGTAATAAGGAAAGTGTTTGCATGCATTTGCCCACATAAAGGAAACAAATGGGTTAGGTTAGGTTAGTTACATTTTTTAAGCTGAAAAATTATAGAATTTTATTAATTAAGAAACAATAATTGGCACAGAACATAAGTGGTCCCATCATTTTAGTCACCTTCATAAGCATGGTATTGTGAAGAAAAAAAACACCTTTTAAGGCATATTTACCAAGAATAATTGGTAGAACTATGCGATCGGACCTTTGCATTTTGGTAGGGAAAGGTCCATCTTTTATGAATACTGCCATCTTTTGTGTTATTTACGTGCTGAACATGGCAGGAGACTTCCAAAGGTAGGTGGTTTGGAAACAGAACATGTTTGGATACCCCTGCTTCTCCTACCTACCTACATGGAGGAAATGGATGAGCCCAAATAATGGATTTAGGGGAGCACACCCATAGGGTCCAATGTTGAAACATATAATGATTGGGAGGGCAAAGCAAACATTGATGGAGCAAATTATGGAATTAGCATATGAATTGCAAATTAGGAAATGAAGGGAGCTGAAGCAGCACCCTTCAAGATTGATCCTTGGTGATGCCCCTGGATTGGCTTTTCCACAACTGCCCCCCCCTACTCCCAGAATGAAATTCATGTGTGTCCAGTTGAAGCACTAGCCCTGATGGAAAATTATTGATTGAGCCCCTGAAGTGGTATCTGAATCTCTATTTCTCGGAGAGAAAGCCCTGGTGGTGCCCATGAAATAGCACCTGCACACCCAAGTGCCATCTCAACCAACGCCCCTTGAAGGAATATCGCCAGTGAAGCCCTGAATTTATACCTCCACAGCTGCTCCCTAGACATAATTTATTGCTCACACCCCTGAATGGGCACAACAAAAACCCCTTCTAAATTTCCCTGGTTATGCCCCAGGGCTCATTTAGTGCACTCGACTGAATTTGTATCGGTATTTTTGAGTGATCTCACCAATAGCTGACTGGAAGTCAGCTTCCCAGTGACTTAAAATACCTTGTTGATATAAAGAAAGTGTGAGGGGCAATACTTGAATATTACCTAAAGGTGTACTCACACAACATTTGTATGATATCAGTTGGAGCACCTGGCTCAGCATGTCCGATAGTTCCTGGGCCGAAACAGGCTGTGCCAGTGGCATGTTTAGAAATTGGCCAAGTGTCAGGGAGGCAAGATCACAAAATTGGCCACGTTGCCAACATTTTCATTTCTTTGCTGTGAAATAAAGCAACACAGCTTGTGATGTTAGTGAAATTGGCCACTTATTGTATTCTTTTTATAGGCTAACCAAAATGGGCACCTGTGGCTCTTACTAAGCAATAACACTTCGTGATTTGATGAATGTATTACTGGCTCAGTGAAGCCTGCAAGCTGTGGGAACAGGGTGTTGTTGATATGTTAACATTATTTTGCATTATGCATTACTGTACTTCACCCCCCCCTGTTGGTGATATTTTGCAACCGAAGGAAAATTTCCAAACTTAAGGGGAACCAGCATATGGAGAATTGTTTTTCCATTTCAGTTCTTTTTGTGTGAGGGAGGATGGAGGAACGACCCACCTTAATTTATAGCATAATTATCATCAAAATGTCAGCAGCAGTTCATATTGTGTTTGCGTTTGAACGTCATTGTATGCCTATCGTATCGATTTTGCGGACGTCATTGTGAGTTTGGACGTCGTCACCTCGTACCACTGTAGGAATAATGAATCTGGACACTGCCAAACAGCATCACGCTGTCATTTGCAGCCTCACTGGTTCGATACAAAATAAGAAGTGATGAACAAACACGGTCGGTTTCTGTAATTATGGAGGATAGACAAGTGGCATGTTACCTTCATGCAATAGTTAGTGGACTCGCCAAACATTTTTGATGGCACTCATGTGATTAGTCGTTTTCAGTGAACTTATAAATTCCAATATCAGCTGTTCCAATCAGCTAGGCGCTGTTTTATTTCCGTATAGTATGAAGGGTATTTCATCTTACGACCGACCGACCGGGCTGACCGTGCTGACTTCACTGACTGGACCAGGGTTCGATAAAAATAGGCCGTTTCTGGATGTTTGGCATGCAGAACATTATCCTCTTCAAAAAAATATTCTCTATTTTTCCAATGTTGAGGTTGAATGTTGTTTTACAATGAACTGCTCTGTGAGGTGTTGAATATGCACTGGAAAATGTAAACTGAGATTCTGATGTCATAGGTTTGAAGACAAAATATCTCCTTATTTGATTACCCAACAATTTTCCTCTCCATATCCAGGATTGCAAAGCACACATCCAACCCTGGACCGAACTGACCGACCAACCGGGACTGACCAGGCTAACCAGACTAAATGACTGACTGGACTACTGACCAAACTGATTGATGTACTGCTACTCTTCCTCACTTTGAGTAGTCCCGACCAAAAGCAAGCAAGGTACTTGGTTTAGGAACCGTCGGTGGCCACGATGACTGCTGAAACTCCATAGGCATCTATGGCACCCAAAAGCTTCCAGACATCAATTACAGCCTTCGCATTTTTCGCAGATGTGGGAGGAACTGGCCAGGGTGAAAGGGGACAACCGTGGAGGTGATGCATTTCGAAAGGGAGTGTCGCTCCCGTCTAGTAAACATACTAGAAAACGTACCAGGTACGATACCCACGCAATGTAATCTACTGATTCGCATGTCTTGAAATACTAGGTATTTCAAGAGATGCGACATTCGGTGCCTGTGCGCCTCTAAACACCTAAATCATGATCCGGACGCGTGCTAATGGCTTTTAATGTGATCCGTTTATGGTCCAGATCCGTGTCTAGCGACCATGTGATGCTTAGAGTTGTCTCGGGTAGAAATCGCACCTGAAGCTCTTTTCATATTTCCATGTTTCTCGTGTGAACATTCGAGCCGAGTGATTCGACTGGGCGAACAGCCGCATGCGTATCGTATTCAAAGCATGTCGCAATAGTGCCTTGCTAACCTGTGCTTGGTTTGCTTTTACGTAAAGAGCGCGACGTGGAATAGCTTGTTGATGCATTTAGCATTGGCACTGATGGGCCTTTGGAAATTACACCCCATGCTGGGACCGAAGGGTCATATTCACCTCCACTAAAATGATCTAGGAGAATTAGCCAGGCGAGGTTTGGCGGGTAGATAGTCCCATGTATATCATACTTTTGACAAGTTTTGGATCACTTGGGTCCGATTCTCCAAAGTTCAGATCAAACGAGGTCAAAATGTCTAAAATCGAACTTTTGGGTCCATTTAGGTTACATCATAGTTCCACAATTGACCTCGTTGACCTCGTAATTGACTCGCCATTCAATTATCAGTATACGGATGACGGAAAACCACGATATGCCACTTCATCCGGCGGATATTTCGAAGACATTGCGAGGGTGGGTCAGATTTCCCCAGTGTTCTGAAGCCGATTTAATTTTGTTGCCATATACAAAAATAATTTTGAAGAGATGTAGATGTTGTCATGAAAAATGACTACTTTGAAGGATAGGTAGGTACCTTATTTCGAGATTGCTCCCAAACCAACTGTTAGTGAATTCACTTCCATGGGTGCATTCTTCCTTCCGAGTTTGGTGGGGACGGGGGGACAAAGTTGGCAACATATTTAATGGAATGGTGCAAATAATGTCCACTTTTAATCCACCCCACCCCCACCTCTCCCAATAAGAATTATAAAATTTAAAGGAAAAACTACCTTTTGGAAATAGTGGAGAATATAAAGAACATACATCCCCGAGAAAATTCATCATTACTGCTGTTAAAATTATTTATTTAGCTCTATTTGTGTTTTAAAATGTTTTGTTCGGATTGGGATGGGTTTCCAATGCTGTGAAAGGTAACGCCAGAGTGGAGCTGCCATAGACTTTAAGGAAGTATGTGGGGCAGCCTCAAGCCTTCCTCAACGGGCAGAAAGCTTCCCCAGTTGGACAAGCGTTTCGGATCTACTCCCTCCATAGGTACCCCACATGTTCTACATTTAATGTTATTTATGTTCCTAGGCTATAAATATAGTTTCGTAGTCCAGTAATATGATTGATTTTGTGGTCATTTTGTACTTCATTGTTCACGAAAGTACCCCAAGTTCTTTGAACGAGGTCTCCAAACCTGCCCTAAATTTCCCCACAGGAGTTAAATCAATTATGACACAAGTGAGACAGAAGCGGCTGCATGAATATTTGATCGTCAATGCTGTGCAGTAGTTAGAGTACTGCACGTTGCAACCTGCATATGTGTTGTAAGTTAAGAGGCGTAGACGTACAGCGATGTATTGTAACTGTTTTCCCGTATGTTACTGATGAAAGTAAAGCTTCAGAAGAGATGCAGCACAAAATTTTGTCAGGTGTCAATTTGCACCCAATTGGTGAATTTGACAATTACGGAATTGACCTACCCCTTATACCACTAGTGGGTGTGTTAAAGTGCTTATGTAATTGCGCGAGATGTTAGTAGGTGATCATTGTTTGTTGTCATACAGGACGCAGCGTGGAGGGGCTTGTTGGTGGTCTCAAAGAGCTCGAAGTGCCTCAAAGAGCTCGAATTCGCCTACAACGCTCAAGAAACATGCTCTCACCCGGTACTGCATGTGCGGGATGACAATCGCACATAACTGTACGTGGAGGGCACCATGTGTATGTCCCTGTCATCCGACGAGGTGCAGCAGCTCATTTCGTGGGGTGTTGCCTTCACTGTGTTCGACCAAAAACTCACACACACCGCCGTCAAAAACACTGCAACTCTACTGTGTGTTTACGTACTGGAGACGGATACTTGCAGCAAGCTGCCTAGAGAGCTGGCAGCTCAAGTGGGGCGCCACTTCCCTGTGGTAACAGTCCCCAAGTAAATACAGACAACCTCGTCTGTGCTACCCAGCTCTTTCGTCAGAAGCATAGGTAACTCTCCCGACCCGTTTACTGTGCCAGTTGCAAGCCCAGAGTACATCAGTTGTTTATGTTGCATAGACCTCCAAGACCATAGAAAATAGGCTACCTTGTCTGGGGTAACCATTTCGTTCGTAGGTAGAAACATAACATGTAGAAACAGAAACCAGCTCGGTTGTTACACTACTGCCGTTGGCTGTGCACGTAGTTAGCAGAGTGCGGCGCATTTGTTTTGTGTGGCTCTTCGGTGACTGCCTTAATTGAACTAAGATCCACGGGATGCGAAAACGTCTGCTTCCTCCGAGCTCATAGCGAAATGTGTATGCATTTGTTTAAAATACATATGTTTAGATGTGTTCGCCTTTGTCTCGCAAAGTCCGGAAGTAAATACTTGACTCAAGTACTGCTCATGGTGAGAATGTTGGGGATAGATATTGCGATGCGTGACTCGGTATAATGTTGAGTGGCATGATTTCAGCGCCATAACGTCGCAAGGTGCACCCACAACCAAAAGGTGAAAGTAGCCGTCCTACAGGGCGTCAAAACGTATTACGGATGATCGCATCCAACGGATACAGGTTAACCTGCTGTCGGCGGATACAATTATCCGCTGAACGAGTTTTTGTGTAAGATTGCATGGTATCATCCCGCTGTTGCCTGGTTTACCCGCAACCAGCTGATGAAAGCTACTATTCGCATGCGCAATGTCGAAGCATGAGTCAAAAGGTGTTGCGAATTAAGGTACCCGGCAGATGCAGATTAAACCGCAGTAAGCGTGTGAAATTTACTCCTCTACAGAGAGTCAAAACGTGTTGCGGATTAGGGTACTCGCCAGGTACAGGTTAACTCGCAGTTAGCGTGTAAAAATATGCGCTATAGAAGGTTTTTTTGGCGGTGTTACCCGGCTGTGGCGGTTAATTACGAAAGCAAGCTCGCCGTAAGTTGGTACAATTACCCGATATTCACGGGTATAATCTACCCGCCCATTGAGGGTCAAAACGTGTTGCGGATAGGGGTATCTGCAGGCTTCGGGTTCACTCGCTGTCCTCGGGTAAAAATGTTTTCAGTGTGGTCTCCAAAGTTGGATTCCCTAATGTGTTCAGTTCAAATCAGCCACCCGATGTATCGCCATATGCACATCAATACAGCGGAATGTGCATGCAATGCCCGTACGTGGCAGGAAACGGTGTGGTCGGATCGCCAAGATAAAAGGGTGAGGCTTTCACAAAATGTACTGAAGCATGCCGACAGGAAGCCCGATGGTGTTTGTGAGGTTTGCTATAAAAAAAGATCTGAAGTTGAATTGGACAATTTTGTTTCCGTTTATTGGCGTGTCTTGCTCATGGTTGACGAAGGTGTGATGAGTCTGGGTAGGTGTGATGGGTCGGGGTGGGTGTGATGGGTCAGTGTCTGTGATGAGTCTAGCACCTGAATACCGCCTGCGTGTAGTGCGTTTGATAATTCTGGCAGCTGGATACCGCCTTCATACAGTCCGTGTGATTAGTCTCGGAGCTTGATATCGCCTGAGGACAGTGCGTGTGATTAGTCTGGGAGCTGGATACCGCCTGCGCACAGTCCGTGTGATTAGTCTGGGAGCTGGATACCGCCTGCGTGCAGTCCGTGTGATTAGTCTGAGCTGATACTGGCGCATGTGGATTAGCTCAGCTATACCGCCACAGTCCTATGATGAATCTGGCCATGGCTCATAATCACCACACTAATGTAGCCCCAATGTCATCAAATTCACTAAAGGTTTTCACAAGGTTTTTCTTCTTCGGAAGTTCGAAATCTGCTGGTTTTGTTTCCACACCTTCAGCTTAAACCAGATGACATACTTCAGGATTACTCTTTCCCTACAATTATGGTCCCAATGATGCACAAACATCAATATTATATACACCATTGCTCTCATGGTGCAGCTATGTGCTTCCACGTGGTGGTTCTGGATGTGGTTCTGTACAGTGGTTCTAGATGTGGTCATGTACGGTGGTGCCAGTTGTGATTCTGTACGATGGCTCCAGTTGTGACGCTGTATCAGTGTCTTGCAATTTAGTTTTTGTAGTGTGGAAGGGGAGGAATGTGATGCCGAAAAGCCTCTGTGATGAGAAAAAGTGTGTAAATGTATATGGATAATGCTTATCGATGAGTGAATTTCTATGACCTTTGTTGATTGTCTGATGAAGCTGACGCTGTCAGTAGTGTATCTGCTGCCTTTGCCAGTCAGCAGTGCTGCTGCTGCCTTTACCAGTCGGTAGTGCTGCTGCCAGAGACCACATCTGCTTCTAAAGATGCAAATCTTACTGTAGCATAAACAAAAATGGCACATAAAGACGTCCAAAAGAAAAAGTGATGTCAAAATAAATTGTCACGTGTTGGTATCAAATACATTTTCAGAATTTCAGGGCACTTCTTTGCACAATAGTTCTGGTTCCGTGCAGTGGTTCCAGTTGTGGTTTCAGTTGTGGTTCTGTACAGTGGTTCCAGTTGTAGTTCTGCACGGTGGTTCCGGCTGTGACTGCACGCTGGTTCCGACTTTGGTTGTGTACGGTGGTTCCGGCTGTGACTCTTTACGCTGGTTCCGGCTGTGGTTCTGCACGCTGGTTCCGGCTCTGGTTGTGTACGGTGGTTCCGGCTGTGAATCTTTACGCTGGTTCCGGCTATGGTTCTGCACGCTGGTTCCGGCTGTGGTTGTGTACGGTGGTTCCGGCTGTGACTCTGTACGCTGGTTCCGGCTGTGGTTGTGTACGGTGGTTCCGGCTGTGACTCTTTACGCTGGTTCCGGCTGTGGTTCTGCACGCTGGTTCCGGCTGTGGTTGTGTACGGTGGTTCCGGCTGTGACTCTCTACGCTGGTTCCGGCTGTAGGTGCTGATGACACCGCACATGCCTGATGACTAACGCCGCGTGACTCGCTGCCTCGCGCGGTGCAAGGTTCGCAAAGCATCAGCTCTTGGCCGAAACGGAGCTGAGCTGACTGCTGTACTCCAGGTCGGAACACGTCCACGTGTTCACTGCACAGTGTACCGTGTACAGTGTACAGTGTACAGTGTACAGTGTACACGGGAGGGTGAATTCACCCACCCATTGTGTTTTTCGACGATATATCATACACGGGTTGATATATTTTCTTGAAATCTTTTGATTGTGTTGCGAATTAATAGGCACATCCAATGCAAAAATCAATTGTAAAATCCGTTGATAAGGCACAAAGAGGCACTGTGGAGATACAAATTCGACCGACTAGCCGCCTACCGGCCGCCTGTCGAACGCCGGCTGCCGAGCGTTCAAGGTCACCAAAGTTCCGTTTGTGCGACGCACAGTATGGTAACTCAAGGGAAAACTAGCCAGAAATGTATTTATCGACTATTTTTGGGCACGATGTTTATGGCGCCATTGCATCATCAGATGCCTCAAGCACACCAGGTCACAGTTTATATGAAAATTTGCACATGAGTTGGCATCGTAACTAGTCCACGAAAATGGACAATCATTACGTGCAGGAAAAACGATGCAAATGTGTACAAATGTTGCCGGAGTTTGATGACTGATCAAGGTAAGGCGCAATTCTAAAAACCTGTGCAAGTGAGATATGAAGTACCATGGCTGAGAACATTCTCATTACGTTAAGCAATTCAAAAAGGCACATAGCAGTTCACAATATGCTATTTTTGATCAAACAATGGGTCATTACTTTATTCGATCAACTTTTTAGAACCTTCAAGTTCCAATAAGGTTTTTAAAAATGCACAACAGCGCACAACCAGAGACCACTACCAATACAATCGGTGATCCTTCGACTGTATGCACCATAAGTTTCAGCTGCAACTAGCTGCCCCGACACCGATAGCGATCAATGGTATCCCGGCGGGTCACGGTGCGGTGCAGTGACCGGCACGGGCGGCAAGGGGAAGCTCGAGCCGGACGCCGCGAAGCGCAAGCTGACTGGCTGTCTTCACCGGGTAGCCTGATCCAGCGGCTGCTATGCAAAAAAAACTCCCCTGACCAACAAGGCGATTGAGTCGACATAGGTCACGTACTGGGCGTTTCCCATGGCAGGAGAGCTGTCTTTGACTGTAAGGATCGGGTCGGTGTGAGTGGATTTTGCGTGCAGTGAACATGGAGCTTGCGCTTGAGCAGAGAGGAATTAATGGGCTTGTTAATCAGCAGGTTGCATGCGGCGGTGTGGCGTGGAGGACGGCACAACGTTGGTGTTCCAGAATCTGACTGGCCGCCGGAGTTCCAGAATCTGAAATGAAGGCTGAAATGAATCTGAAAATTCGTTGTCACGTTCCTTTCACGAATTGGGTGGACTCTGATGTCATGTGTCGTTCTTTGATTATTCCTCACGACTTCTGCGGCCAGATTTTGTGGATTCCGTAGGGAATGCACGGACTGAAAAAGCTGCCCAGCCCCGTCCTGTGCGATTTTTTTGGCAAGGCTGTGACGTACAGTACGTGGTCCGGACCAAAATAAATTGTAATAATGTTGTGGAGGTGAGTGTACACAAGATTTTCCCGGAAGACTTCTTGACCCCTCAGCGTAGTTTCCAGGGACCACGACCCGACTTTTTTGGGCCTGCAAAATTTGTTCAAGTGACCTTGATCCCAAAGAGGACTTTCAGGGGCCCGGGCACGAATTTTGGGGTCTCCAGCATCATTTTTAGGTGCACCATGCGTTACGTCAGGCTACATTTAGAATTCCACATGCGCATGTGCATGCTCAAAGGGGTGATTCTGTAGTGTTACTGCCTGGTTTGAAAATTAAGTGCCTGATTTCCGTGTAGATAGCACGCAAAATGTACGAATGAAAGGTAGTAACTTCACACCTAATTACTGTCGTGAAAACATCAATTAATACCTCGACAGTTATCTTAAAGTTTTCAGGTATACCTGTTACCAAAATATCCCGTTTAGCGGCGCTACGGGTCTTCTGTACAGCAAATGGCCGTGCTTGACAAGTATCGAGCTGGACATACACATAGGTGGTCAATAATCATTGTATTTCCAAATGCACTCAGTAGTCGACTGTAGGTAACACAACAGTCTGATTTTTCCTGAGATAATGCAATACAAAGTATATGTCCCGGATTCAAAATACAGCTCTATGTAATCGTCTTTCAGCCGTTGGCATGAGCACAATGGCGCAGCCAGGATATTTGTAATGGGGCCCACCCCCCCCGAAAAAAAAAAAGTTGATGAAGCGGAGAAAGTTTCCATCGCTGGGTGTTACGGGGAGAAAAGGGGAGGGCCCCGGCCCCTTGGCTGCGCCTCTGCCTAAACAAAATTTACAATGGCAAGAGGGAGGGTATCACGTGCAAATGTTTGGCCACAAACCGAACCGATGGTTGCTGTCTCGCGGTGAACCGATGGGTGGATGCTCTCAAACGTGCTATGGCACATCATTGAGAATACATGCAGAATATCTGTAAGCATTGTTCAAAGAAATGCACCGAAATCACAATGTGCTAGAAATCTAGTATCGATACATGTGTAAGACAAAGGAGGCATTTCATCACCAATGCGATTGCAAGCAGCGCATTTTTTGAAAGCATACGTATTATCCAGGAAAGTGGCCAGAATTCTGTGGAAAATTCCAAACTCTTGGCTGAGGAAAATGGCAGATGTGTGCTCCATTCAATCCGATTGCGATATTTCAGGACGTTTTCAGCTCCAAACGCTGTGGTGTGTGAGCTAACTGGGCTGTTGGCTGAGGTGAACAGAGTTTCAGGAAGCCCGAAAATGACAGCATGGCACACGGAGCGGACTGGGTCACTCGGCCTGAGGAGGAGGCCTATTGCGGCTGTGTGTAGCGACCAGAGAAGAGCGTGAGGCCTGTCTCGCTGTCGAAAATGGCGAAGAAGAACGGATGGTCGGCGACAAACTCAAACTGATCCATGGGCATGGCACAGCGCATCATCATCACCACTGCGGTGGCTGCCGCCGCCTCGCTGCCCTCCTCGTTGACCTCGACGAACGCCTTGTGGATCACCTTGGAGACAAAGAGGTCTTTCTGGCCGGATATTTTGGACAGATCTGCCTTCTGTGCGTCAAACAGATCGCTGATGCCCAGCGCTCGCAGATGGTCGACGAGGTCGTAGGAGGTTTCCAGCTTAAATTTCGGCATCATGATCATGGTTGATTGGCTGTGGAGCTTCTCCAGGATGGACTCGATAGAGGTGCCGGACAGATTTTCTTCCAAAGCCTTCAGGCCGTCCTTCTTGTCGGGTAGCAGCATTAGCATGCTGAATCTATTCCCCTCGTAGGGCAGTTGGAGAGCCTTGCAGCCCAAGTCCTGCAGACTCCCGCAATTGAATTTCTTCCCGTCCATGTACATCATGTCCGTTTGGACAGCATCTCCACCTCCAGCAAAGAAGTCCCGCTTACTGGTTGCATTCTTCTCAAACTTTCTTTGCCACGAGCCCTTGAAGTAAATGGCGTTCACAAGGACGACGCGAACGAGCGAGTTCAGAGCGCCGGCATCGATGAGGTTTTTGATCTTGCCCTTGGTCAGCTTTTCGACGTCACCGTTGATCAGCTTGCTCGTGCCAGTCGCGTCACCAAAGTCGACGTTCTTCAGCTCGCTGAGATACTTCTCCTTCAGCAGCGCAGCGTAGCCGTCCCGGATGGCGTACGTGTTCTGGACGTACAGTTTGTTGGCCGTGCTGAGCGTCACGTTGGGCGGCTCGCGCAGCTTGGCGAGCACGCCGCCGTAGCCGGCGTGCAGCGCTGCCTCGTCCTCGGGCAGCGAGAGGGCGCGGCGCAGCTGGAGCGCCGTGCTGCCGCCGGCGCCACCGTACACCATCGCCAGCGCCGTGCTGATGCTGAAGGGCGACAGGAACACATTGCCCGCGTCGGAGGCGGCCAGCGCCCGGTACAGTTCGGACGCCGCCTTGCTCTGGTGCGCCCGCACGTGTTCCATGGCGATGTCGGTCCGAGGGTCCCAGGTGTGGCAGCCGGAGTCCGAGTTGGAGCCGGTGCCGGTGCCGGCAGGGAGCAGCAGCACGATCACACACCACGCGACGGCGCCGGCCGACAGAGTGGCGACGGACGCGGCGGCACGACTGCAGCCGACCCGCGGTGATTCACACCGGCACGTGTCACTCTTGTCGAGAATGGGGAGAGGGGGCACAGCCTGTTGTCCGCCGCCCGACCACCGACACCTGTGGCACACCAGTGGCACAGGGCCGCACTTCTTTGTCGTCCGCTTGCTGTGTCACGTAGCGCAGCGACGCGACCGTCGCCACGGCCCTGCCGATCAATGGCGCCGGCCGTCGCACAAACATGTGGCTCGTCGTGCAGCCGATGGGCGGCGCGGCGGTCGGCGGAACTGCACCGTGTATGTTGGCCGTGCGCCGGTTTCCGCACCGGTCCTTCCGCTGGAGTTAATGAGACTAGTACCAGACGAACGGAGATAAATTCCGCTGCAAATGGAAGTTCCACGCAAGAAAAAAACACGGTAGGATTCGCCCCCAAGGTTAGACATCGACCGGCAGTGCACTCTATAAAGGGCCTTCACTGTCGAACGCCTGCCGGGCACACCTATCGGCGTTGTCAAGGTCATGCGAGATCTTCGTGGTCTGTGTTTCATAATCAAAGATAGCGCAGCCGAGTAAAAGCTTGCAATGCCAATACATTGAAAATCTGAAGCTATGAGTCAGTGGCAGTGCCGTAGCCTGGTGGGGTGGGGTGGGGGTTGAAGGGGGCAGCGGCCCCCTGTGCGGTCAGAGTGCAAGTCAAACGCATTCAGGGGCGAGCAAGATCCCCTGGGCCGACGTGATGAGCCCCTGGACCGACGAAGGTGGTTGAGGGCCCTTGGCTGGGCTAACGTGAATTACTTCTTGAATCGACGGAGGGGGCACCGAGCCAATATGATGGGCCCTTGGGCTTACGGCAGGGCTCATGCTGAAGAAAGGGTCCATGATACGATGGAGAGGGCCCAAGCGTTTGAAAAGGGGACCACGGCTTTCGGGAAAGGGCTATGTGTTGTCAAGAAAGTCCCCTGAGACGACAGAGTGGTCCCTAGTTGCCGTAGAGGACCTCAGGCCATCGGAAAGTGCCCTTGGCCGACGGATGGGATTCAAGCCGTAAAAGGGCGACACTGACATGATGAAGGAGCCTCGAACTGTTAAGAGAGGTCTTCCGGCCTGACAGAGGAGACCCTGGATCGCGAAGGAAGGCCCCTGTGTGGACGGAGAGGACCCTAGCCGCGGGAAGAAAATCATGTGATTTCTAGCACATTGTCGTATGAAAATAACGTCGTAACTTGCTTCAAAAGTGGCATATAAGTGGCGAAACAGCAAAGGTACCGAAAAAGTACTTGCGTGATAAGTGCACGATAGTTGTTTACCAGGTTTCGTCCACACGTCCACCAGCTCAGGTAGTCTAGGCCAGTGGCGTCGCCACGAAATTCTTCCAGGGGGGGGCAAGGTCGAAAGGGGCCTCCTGTTCCCCGAAAGGGGGCCTCCATTGTGTTAGGGTCTCATGTTGTTTTTAGGCTCTTATACCATGGTTCGAGGATGGGGAACATGATTTCATATTGGTTTTTTGTTTGTTCTTGGCATGGTGCATCATTTACTCAAAACGCAATAGCACTAATCATTTTCGCTGAAAACTGGGCCATACCAGGGTATAAATAAGTAATATTTGGATAAATACATAAGTGCCAAAACAAACCATCGTCTCAATGCTTTCACGAATTTTCCCGCTGGCCTCTAGATTGCAGCGAGCTGGCGGGGCTGGTGCTAAGCATATCTTACAGATATCTGCCATTGATCAACCCAGTTTTAAGTCCTCCAAGTCTAACTGAATATTACTAGATTCATCACTATTGTCAGTTATTCCCACCAGCTTGATGTCATAAGCAAAGTTGAACGACCATTTCTCAGTCTAAGGACGACAACTTCGCAAAGGGGACAACGAGAAGTGGATTGCATTGGTTTTTTTAGCGTCATCTTAGGAATTTGTTTGTTTTTATAACATTTGGTGCTGGCTGCAAGGCAACTGTCACACGAGCTAAAATATATCCTCAGCGAATAAATTCACGGCAAGAACAAGCATTGAACAGCAATGCCTAAATGACAATGCAACAATGCAACAATGTCAGTACATACATAATCGAAGCCTTCAAATTCCACGCCGTCACGCCCATCGTTTTCGCTGTGCTGTACCGTTTTGTAAATGACGTTGAGAAGGTATGGAAGCTGGGAAGCTCTAATCATGCAGGCTGTAATAAGAGAAAAGAAGTTTGTTGGAAAAAAATGAATTTAAACACATCATTCATCCCATTTCGTATGGGGCATGGATGTCGTATTGTATGCTTATGAGGGATAATTTGTCCCCTCAATGTTGGCTTTTCCCCAAGGGCGTATGTTTCGGAAAATTATTGAGGGACCAGTGGAGTACCTATATTTGCGTCAAGCAGGAGGGGGCAACGGATTTGCAGGGGGGGGGGCACCTACGCCAATTAAAAAGTCCTTGGATTTTGACCGCTATTTTGTCAAGGGGTAGGTACATTTCGAAATAATATAATTAGTCATCAACTAAATTGTCCTGTGGAGGGGCCTAATCTACCACAATGGTTTCTGATTGGTCGGATTTCAATCCTAACTCCACCACTCAGTTCTAAGATTTTCTGTTGGTATCCCTTGATAAGTTACCTCACACTGCTGAAATTACACCTATACCACAAAACCGGATCGGTATCCAAAAAAATCAAGCTGGATCCCTCCAAAAAAGGAGAGATTCCAACAAATAAATGTCCGGGTCAGGAAAATGGCTCTGTTGCACCGAACATTTTTTCCAGATGCCTTCAAAAACTGCGTATGACACCGGAAAGCATACCGGATGTCGAAAAATCGAGGTGGGATACAAAAACATGGCGTCAGAGGTTCGAAAAATCAGGCCGGGATTCGGACTTTAAAAAAACCCAGAAAAGATCCACAAAAATCGCGTTGAGCCCAGAAAGCTGGCGTTGGGTCTCCGGAACCACGCGCCTGGGCGCGATAAGTCGCGCTGGGACTCATAAAAAATCGCACCGAAGCCCGAAAATCATACTGGGACCCCACAAATGTGCGTCAGAAGCCCCAAGTATACACAGCGGGACCCTTAGAGTACAACGGTGCCAAAAATACTACTAACCCTCCAAAGCGCACAGAGTCTCCCAAAAAGCGATAGGGCCTTAAAACATGCGTTGCAGCCCTAAATAAACATACCGGGAGCTCTAAGAAAAATACACTGCAAGCTCGCAAGGCGCACAGGGGCCATGAGGACGTACAAGGGCCTGGAAACGAGGCTGGAGCCACAAAAGGCAAAATGGTTCCAAAACGTACAAAACGACCGGAAGCTAAATAAACACATCGGGATCTTCGAAAACGCCCCGACACGTAGACAAATACTCGCTGCACAAAAAAAAACACAACAAAGCCCTAAAACGAGCAGGGTTTCGAAGATGTATTAGGCCGATAACTTCAAAGTAAAATGTATTACCCACCACTTTAAAATACAAAATTTCACAATTTCAGGCATTCCAGTTCATAGCACCCGGTCGCAACGACGGCAACGTCAGTGCACGTACACCCATTTTTCGTATTCGGTGCATTCGCCACACTTCGTGCGATGCTATGGTTTCTGCTAGGCCTTCTGCGTTTTGCTAATTGCTGCCACATGATAGACTTGCGCCATATTGTGGGGCCCAAGTACAATTTTGGGGCTTCGGTTCGATGTTTCTAGGTCCCAGAGCGGCTTATCGCGCCCAGGCGCGTGGTTCCGGAGACCCAACCCCAGTTTTCTGGGCTCAATACGATTTTGTGAAACTTTCTTGATTTTTTAAAAAAGTCCAAATCCCGGCCGGACTTCTCGAGCCCTTGGCGCCATGTTTTTGTATCCCACCTCGATTGTTCGAGATCCGGTTTGTTTTTCGGTGCCGTACGCAATTTGTGAAGGCATCTGATAATATGTTCGGTGCTCCAGAGCCATTTTTTTTACCTCGGCATTTAGTTGTTGGAATCCATCCTTATTTTGGAGGGCTCCAGCTTGACTTTGTTCGAATACCGATCCGGTGTTTGTGGTCACACTGTGCTTACGTGTGACCCTAGACGGCAATTTTTTTAAAGCCTCGACGGGACTACCGATGGGAATTGTGGGTCCCGAGCGCGATATTTGGGGGGCCCGGTTCGAGTTTGTGCGACGCGTTGTATTTAGCTGTGGCCCCAACGCGATTTTGGCGGTTCCTGTCGCAATTTGTCGGGCCTCGGAGCGAGTTTTCCGGGCTCGCCGTATTTATTTGGAGACCCATATGCGAATTCTGGTGGACCGACGCGAATTTTGATGGGCGCAGCGCAATTTTTGAGGCCCCGACACGATTCTTGGGAGCTTATCCCTCTCAGGATGGAGGGGGAATTTGCCCCTTTGATATAGCACTGCGGCCACTGAAGGAGTTTTTTTTCGTCCCAGAGTGACATTCCGGTTAAGATTGATTTTGGGGGCAGCTGCAACTTTTGGGGCCCTGGCGCGACCTTCTGGGCCTCCAGTGTGATTTTCAAGGGCTGCGACGCGACTTTTTTGAGTCCAATGTGATCTTTTGGCCCCCGACGTCATTTTCTTGGTTTCCTAGCGCGAGCTATAGCGGCCTCGACACTTTTTGGGGGTTCAATGCGTTTTGGAGGCTTTTGGCGTCATTGTTGGGCCCCCAGAGTGATTATCCATGTCCGGATTGTTCTTCGTTGCTCCGGCTTCATTTGTTTTGGTCACAATGAGACTGTTGGGGCACGGTACGACCTGTCGTGCCCCTGGCATGATTTTCATGGTCCGGGCGTGCATTTTTGGTACCCCAGGCTCAGCGTAATTTGCGGGGGCCCCGGCCGGATCTTTTGGGGCCCATATCGTGATTTTAAAATACCCAGACACGACTCTTACTATTTCTTAGGGGTTTCTTCTTGCAAAGTATAGGCCTCCTGTCGCGTCTTAAGGTTCTCGTCTCATTTCCTAGAGCCTTTTTACCGGTTTTCGATGTCTCCTTGTGTGTCCTACCCTCCTCCATATTCAATGGTCCTCCTCTCCCGTCTTGGAGGGCCTCCTCTTGCATTCTGGGGCCCCTTTAACATGGCATGGGGCTTCCTCTCATCTTCGAGGGACATTCTCTGCCAAATTAGGGGCCTCCTGCCACGCCTCGTGTGCCTCCTCCTTTATCCTGGCAAAGCCTTACCCGTCTTGAGGGATCTTCAATTTTGGAAACCTCACCTCCTTCCATACCTGCTATCACTCCCATCTTAAGGGCCCCCTCTCATTTCCTGGGAACTCTTTCCGGTCTTCGGGGCCTCATTTGGTCCTGAAGACCTACTCCTTCTTGAGGGACTCCTCTCGAGTCCGGCATGTGCCTCATTTCTCTTCTAGAGGCCTTCTTTTTCAAATTCGGGGCTTCCTCTCACGTCTTGCGGGCCTCCTGCTCTGCGTTCTCCTGCTCTGCGCTCTGGATTCGATCTTTACCCATCTTAGGGGTGGTCTCTTATCTCCTGGTGGACTCCTCTTCTCTCCCAGGCGCCTCTTCTGCCAAATTACTGGCGACCTTTCCTATCTTAGTGGCCTTGTTATGTCACGGGGACCTTTTTAGCCGTCTTCGAGCCTTCTTTTCCGCCTGGGAGCCACCTCTCTTATCCAATGGCTTTCTCCTATTTTAGGGGCTCCTCTTCATCATGGGGTCTCATTTCCAATCTTGTGTCGTTCTCTTCCGAATTAGGTGCCTCCTGCCACGTCTCTGGATCATCCTTTCTATCTCGGTGGACCTCACCCGTTTGGGGCCTGCTTTTGCGTCCCGAAACCTCATCTCATATCCAATGGCTTCCTTTTCCGTCTTAGGGCCTCCTCTCATATCTGGGGCCTCCTTTCCGGTGTTGGGGCCTCCTTGCAATCCTGGTTGCCTCCGTGCCATTTTTGACACTCTCTTGATTTCTGACTCCCCCTCTCCTTGGTGACTCCTTTTTCAAATTAGGGGCCTCCTCTCACTCTGGGGGCCTCCTTATCTGTGTTTGGAGCCTCATTATCCTCTTACCGGTTTTTTTTTTTTTCTTTTTCTTTTTTTTTTTTTTCAGGTTCCCCCTCTTCCAAAATATGGGCCTCATCTGGCTGGTCTCGGTGGCCTTCTCTCATTCCTGCGGAGACCTTCTTACCCGTCTTGGGGCCCCTATTGCGTCCGGAGAAGTCTCCCCTATCAGGTCTTAATTTTATATTGCAGGGGCATCCTCTTCCGTCTTGGGGGCCTCGTTTTCCAACTTAAGAATATCCTGCCACCCATCGGAAGCCTTTTCGTCTAACCTGGGTGGCTTCATGCCCGTCTCGGTGGCATCCTTTCCGTCCTGAGGGTCTCCTTTTCGTGCTGGGGTCTCCTTTTCGTCCTGGGACCTCCTTTTCGTCCTGGGGGCTACCTTCCAATCTCTGTTCTACGTCTTAGGAGCCTCCTTTTCGTCCTTGGGTGCATCCTTTTCGTTCTAGGGGCCTCCTTTTCGTCCTGGGGCCTCCTTTTAGTCCTGGGGGCCTCCTCCCAATCTCTGTTCTACGTCTTGGGGGCTTTCTTTGCGTTCTGGGGCATCCTTTTCGTCCTGGGGGCCTCCTTTTCGTCCTGGGGGCCTCCTTTTCGTCCTTGGGACCTCATCGACTGCGTCTTTCGTCCTGGGGGCCTCCTTTTCGTCCTGAGGGCCTCCTTTTCGTCCTGGGGGTCTCCTCCCAATCTCTGTTCTACGTCGTGGGGCCTCCTTTTCGTCCTTCGGTGCATCCTATTCGTTCTGGGGGCCTCCTTTTAGTCCTGGGGGCCTCCTCCCAATCTCTGTTGTATGTCTTGGGGGGCCTCCTTTGCGTCCTGGGGCATCCTTTTCGTCTTGGGGCCTCCCTTTTGTCCTGGGGGCCACCTCCCAATCCCTGTTCTACGTCTTAGTGTCTCCTCGTCGTCCTGGGGGCCTCCTTTTCGTCCTGGGGGCTTCCTTTTCGTCCTGGGGACCTCATCCCAATTTCCGTTCTACGTCTTGGGGGTCTCATTTTCGTCCTTGGGTGCATCCTTTTCGTCCTGGCGTCTCCTTTTCGTCCTGGGGCATCCTTTTCGTCCTGGGGGCCTCCTCCCAATCTTTGTTCTAGGTCTTGGGGCCTCCTTTTCGTCCTGGGACCTCCCTTTCGTCCCGGGGGGCCTCTTTTTTTTGTCCTGGGGCCCTCCTCCAAATATCTGTCCTACGTCTTGGGGCCTCCTTTTCGTCATGGTGGGCCTCCTCCCAATCTCTGTTCTACGTCTCTTACAGAGACCTGATTATATTTCCTGGGGGCCTCGTCAGTCTTGTGGCCTCATTGACAGCATGATCTTCTGTCCCGTCGGCCTCCTTGCCCACCTTTTTTGCTGTGCATTTGCGGATAGGGGCCTCCTCAAATTTCAGGGGGGCGGTGCCCCCCCCCCCCAGTTTCACGGCAGGGGGGGCGATTGCCCCCTGCCCCCTCCCCCGGTGGCGACGCCCTTGCAGATAACCACGCTACGTAGCACACGCCTCCCTGTCGTGTTGCGTCCTGTGTGGACGGACGTCGGACCCGCCACAGTCTTGTGAGTTGATGACGTCAGCCACGGACAGTCTATCTGTACTCGTCCGTGTCCCGATTGTCCTGCAGTGGCATCTGCCCGTATCCCAGCTATTGTCTGATATATCTCAGCCATTGTCTGATATATCCCGCCATTATCTGATATATCCCGGCTATTATCTGATATATCCCGGCCATTATCTGATATATCCCAGCCATTATCTGATATCTGGCCCTCACATGTGCGGCCATACTCTGGATCGAGTTCAATCATGGGGCTGGGAAATTGTTCTACCGGAACGGCTTCCGTAGACGCGAATGTGGACCCCGAGAGTAGGTGGGATGGATAAGAGAGGCTCTGAATTTGATTAACAATTATGGGGAATACGAATGGCAACTAATGAGCATTGAAATTGAACCTTTTACTAATGGCTTGCACAATAATCTGAGCACAGCATGTATTGCGGACCCCGAGTCTGTCGAAATGTTAGTTAGTTAGTTATTTTGGCTCCAGGGCTTTCTGTGGGAAGGTCTCCAACAGTGCTCACAGAGGAAGATTTTGTCACATCACTTAAGGTGTGAATTCTTCCTGAGCCTACGCAATTAAAGTAGGCCAGGCATGTTTTTATATAATCAATATAGTTTACAACTTCAAAAACGTGCTGCTGCAATTAATCTTATATAGGTAAATTTAGGCTTCCAACTCAACTTCTTCACAAAACAGCATTCATGGTGCCAACACAAGTGCATGAGCAATTTCAAACATCATACCGAGACATCAGAAGCAAATCAGTTGTCTTTTTAAGGAGGGTCTTTTTAATGACAACTTTTAATTAGTTGTCTTATGTCTTTTTAATAAGGTTTAAAAAATGCACAACAGCGCGCAACCAGAGACTACTACCAATACAATCGGCGATCCTTCGACTGTATACACCATAAGTTTCAGCTGCAACTAGCTGCCCCGACACCGATAGCGATCAATGGTATCCCGGCGGGTCACGGTGCGGTGCAGTGACCGGCACGGGCGGCAAGGGGAAGCCCGAACCGGACGCCGCGAAGCGCAAGCTGACTGGCTGTCTTCATCGGGTAACCTGATCCAGCGGCCGATATGGAAAAAAAACTCCTCTGACCGAAGAGCCAACTGAGTCGACATAGGTCACGTACTGGGCGTTTCCCATGGCAGGAGAGCTGTCTTTGCCTGTATGGTTCGGGTCAGCGTGATTGGTTGTTACGTGCAGTGAACATGGAGATTGCGCTTCAGCAGAGAGGAATTGGTGGGCTGGTTAAATCAGCAGGTTGCACGCGGCGGTGTGGCGAGGAGGCCGGCACCACGTCGGCGTTCCAGAATCTGACTGGCCACCGGTGTTCCAAAATTATAAATGAAGGCTACGGTCTTTGTCACGTTCCTTTCACGAATTGGGTGGACTCTGACGTCGTGTGCCGCTCTTTGTCTATTTATCACGATTTCTGCGGCCAGGTTTTGTGGATTCCGTAGGGAACGCACGGACTGAAAAAGCTGCCCAGCCCCGTCCTGTGCGATTTTTTTTGGCAAGGTTGTGACCCACAGTGGAGGTGGTGTCTGGACCAAAGAAGACATTGAAAATTCGTAAACAATGTTGTGGAAGGCAGTGCAGCAGCCAGGATTTTCCCGGAAGACTTCTTAAGACCCCAGCGTGGTTTCGGGGGCCACGACACGACTTTTTTGGGCCTGCAGCGTGATTTCCATGGGCTCACGCGCGACCTTTTGATGCCCTCAGCGTGACTTTGAGGGTCCCGGACACGAACTTTGGGGCCTCCAGCATCATTTTCAGGTGCACCATGCGTTACGTCAGGCTACATTTATAATTATACATGCGCATGTGCATGCTCAACAGGGTGCTTCTGTAGTGTCACTGCCTGGTTTGAAAATTAAGTACCGCATTTCCGTGTAGATAGCACGCAAAATGTACCAATGAAAGGTAGCAACTTCAGTACAGCAAATGTACGTGCTTGACAAGTATTGAGCTGGATATACACATAGGTGGTCAGGAATCATTGTATTTCCAAGTGCACCAGGGGTGTCGATATTTGAAAAACATTGGGGGGCCGAAGTGCCAACGCACTAGACCCCCCCCCGACCCCCAAAAAAACTCATCGGATTTAGCCCACTATATTTTCAGATCTCAGAAATTCTGATTTCTTATTCGACGATGTGTATGTTTATGTTTATTCAGCATCCTCACCGACGGGGAAAATCGTCCAATAACTGGTGAAGTCACATAATTAAAAGAGCAGTGCTCAGTACATTTCAACATAACAACTCTTGGTTGGTTATTGGTTCTACGACACGTCGACCGTTGTGTCATATAGCGTCGCCAATCTCTCACGCCGATTGGTCGCGGGCGAAGAGTAGCGACAGGTGAGACTCGAACTCACCAACATAACAACTCTGAGTAATAGCATGCGACTGCAGTGCCATATAGTGGGCTCGGATCTATCGTCACCGTCACCGTCACTGTTACCCTCGTTCTCACTCCACACACCAACAAACCCACACTGGCTTAAATAAAAATACTTCAGCGATCAGATGCAGGCTAAAACATAGCGGCATTGATGAAGCATCAGAGCACAGCAGACCTGAACGGTAATGACGATGGGTGAAAGTATTTCCTTGGTGCCTAACGTTAGGGAGGGGAATTTTTCCATTTAGTACGCCACTGCGGCTGCTCAACGTGTTTTTTCCGCTGATTGCACGATCGAGAGTAGAAAGGCCCTTCGGATAATTTTCTTTCGGGACCCATTCTTAATTTTCCGGTGCTCTGGTCGATTCGATGGAGTCTCCTTGTGGTTTTTGTGGTGAAGTCTATTTTTATAAGCCCCCTGCAGGCTAATTTTGGAGCCCGGTACGTTTCTTCGGGCTCTCGGTGCGTTTTTTTTTCGGTGCCTCAACAGGTTTCTTTTTCGGCGTCCGACGACTTCTTATTTTGTGGATCCTTGACGCAATTTTTGCGTCCGCAAGGTGATATTCCGGGTATATATTGGTCCTTGGGAAGCCAGCTGCAACTTGTGGGGCTCCAGCACGACGTTTTGGCCCCAGTGAGATTTTCAAGAGAATCGGCGTGAAATTTGTTTGGTCTAAGTACGATTTTTTGGGGCCCCGTGGTCACTTGTTTGGATCCCTTGCGGTGGCTACGACACGTTTGTGGGGGCCCAACAAGTTGTGTGTGCTTTTGGAGCTATTGTGGAGATCCTAGATTTATTTTCCGTGTCCGGACTGTTTTTCATTCACCCGGCTTCATTTGTTGGGTGATCTCAACGAGACTTTTAGAGCCCCGGTGGGACCTATCAGGCCTCTGGCGTGATTTTCAGGGGCCCGGGTGATTCTTAATACCCCAGTCTCGGCGTGATTTTCAGGAGGCCCCGGCCCGACCGTTTGTGGCCCCCGTCGTGATTTTCTTGAATCCCGGCACGACTTGTTTGCGGCCCCAACGTGATTTCAGGGGCCCAGGTGCAAACTTTTGAGGCCCCAGCGTCATTATCGGGGCCCCTGCGCTACGTTTGGGGGCCCCCAATGTGATTTTTCTGAGCCCCGGTGCGATTTTTGGTGGACCGAGTGAAATTCTTAGGGAGCATAGCGCATTTTTCTCCTAAGCGCGGCGGACTCTTGGGGGCCCCCACAACCAATCAGGACGGGGGGGGTGAGGCAACTTCCCACAATTCCCCCTCCCCATTCGGTATGTCACTGTGCCATGCAATGATGCAACATAAGAATCAAGGAATAATTAATCTGTTTCATCACACATGTGATTTCAACTCCCCAGTCATCCAGGCAGTTTGAGGAAAGTCAAACATCTGCTACATGGATCAGCAAGGATGGATTGTAAGGCAACATGGATACCATGGAATTCCGGTCACAGTAGTTATGCTGCAATACATACCTTCTTCAACACACTGTTTTGGAGATGGATGAGCTCCTGAAGTTTGGTCAGGGTTGGAGTTGGAGTTGGAGGTGGATGGAGTAACACTGTGAAGGACATAACATATGGTTCAAGAGACTTGTTTCCATTAACAATACAGGGGATGAAGTAACATTTTCATTGACTTCTATGGTTTTCATTGGCTTCATTGACTTCTATGGTGTCCTGAGTAAGCAGGACAATCGAGATGGGTTTCTGTTACATGCATTTTTTTTGGCATTTTTAAAAAAATGAGTTTCATCCGAGTTCTTGTTGGGGTGGCTTTATGAACCAGGGCCCGATTGCTAAGCAGAGCTTGTTGCGTGAACCCTGGCCCCACCACCCGATCCATTAATTCAAGTTAAACGGTAGAATTTTGACCGAAAGTTTAACGTGCCGTCAATGCACCGACACAGCCGCCCGGTATAAGCAATGTTATAATGTAGCTTTTATACCCCAGTGAGAATGGTATGGATTCACTCATAAGTGAATTTGCAAACATACTGATGTATCAGTTAACAACAATGCAGGGAGCTATGTGATCAACATGGTCTGTGCCCTAAAGCCCAAATAACTAAGTAACAATGCAGGGAATCTGCTGCATAACAGTTTGACCATAAATTAGCCATGATATATGGCATCATACTTCCCATGCTATTTACAATAGTGAGCTATATTTTGTGTACAAACATCAGGACATTAGAAATGTTAATTAACGTTACACACATCAGTTCCTAACAAGTGTCAGCAATACATTTCCTTCTTGTGCTTTAAACATGATTCAAGAAAGCACTGGCATCGATTTTAAACTTGCAAAAAGAATGGGCCGCCTGGCATTTTGAGTGCTATTTGAGTGAATTTGCTGTCTTGTTAGTGAACTGACCACTTATTCAGGTATATGTACTTTAACTTTGCCTGCTTCCATCATGAAAATTTGTCATTTTCCAATACATCAGAAATCATCAGAATAACTTCTTGTCCACAAACCGGTGCATGCATTTCTATGAATTTCTCATATTTATTAACACAAATGATGTAGATCTGATCTGCAAATTTATAACTCAGAAAATGTTATCAGCACAGGATTCCATTCCTGAAAATATTGTACTTTCAACATGTTATTGTTCTTTGTGAAGCAATAAGTGCAATGCTCTCATGCAGCATGCAGATGGAGGTTCATCACGTACACCAGGTAGCACAAAAAGAGATATTATTGCAGTCTAAGGTAACCACAAGATATGTTTTACACCCATTTTTACCTCCACGAATCATTCGAAGGAGCTAGTTTTTGTCTAATTGCGTTAGGCTAGGCTTTTGTTGTAAGTTAGTAAATAAAAAAAAATCTTCAAAAACGGTTCAAGCTAGATTAGGTTACGTTAGACTTTTTAAGTTCAAAATGTTTGAGAAAAAAGAAATTGGGGGGGAATTTGGCATAAAAATAACCATTTCTTGCATGGAAGTCTAGGCTAGGTTAGGTTAGGTTATGTTACATTTTTTTTTATCGGAACATTATTTTTCATCCTATATTACTCAAATCCAAGCCCCCTTTTCCAAGTTATTTTTCCTCACAAATGAAAAGTGTGCATCTGCAGAGGAAATGAGCGGTTACGTCATGTTCAGCACATTAACAAACACTGCATTAAAAAAGAAATTAAAAGAAGTCAGAGAGTACCATGAGCTGAAATATTACCCAAAAAGCCAGGTATTATCACAGTTTAAGGCAACCACAAGACAAGTTTTACACACCTTTTACCTCCATGAAGCATACAAAGGGGTGAGGTTTGTCAGGTTAGGTTAGGCTTTTGTTGTAAGTTATAAAAAAAAATCATTTGTTGGTAAATAATTTTTGTTAATGATTTTTCTACAAAAAAAATAATAAACGGTTCAGGCTAGCTTAGGTTTGGTTTTTTAAGTTGAAAATATTTGAGAAAATGCCTCGAAAATTTAAATTAAAAACAATTAATTTCTTGTATGGGAAGTTGAACTATGTTAGGTAAGGTTCTTGAACATTATTTGTATGCTATATTTCCTTACTCCACACCCTTTTTTGGTATTATTTTTTACTCCCAATTGAAAGGCATGCATTTGCAGAGGAAAGGACATTAAATGTGTGCTTTTATGTGTTTTATTAATATTTTTATATTTGAATTTCCAATGCAATGTTTATGAATGTCACTAAGCTGATGGCACCACTCAGTTTCTGTGCAAATGCTTACTTTCCAGGTTGTGAGCAAAATAACATTAAAAATGGGCTTTGAGTTAGGTAACATAGCAATTAAAAGAAATACATTAAAAATTCAACATAACCTAATGTAACCTAAGCTGACCTCGGAGAAAACAACTATAAAAACAAGATTGGAAAAATATCTAGCAATTTATTTTCTTGAAATTTCACAAATGAAAAAACTTAACCCAACCTAATCTAACCAGAATTATTGTGCTTTAAGGTGGTAACAAGGCAAGTTATTACACATTTGCCTCCATAAAGCAAACAAATGGGCTATGTTTGGTGATGTTAGATTAGTTTAAGTGTTTTAAGTTCGACATTTTTTGCAAAAATTGTTCCAAAATTTGAAAGAAATATATATTTTTTCTTTAAAAGCAGCTTATGTTAGGTTAGGTTAAGTTGGGTTACATTTTTTTATTGTAAAAAAATACATTGCTTGAAATTTTACAACTTGATGTTTTGGTTTTGTTTTTCTCCAAGGGGAGGTTCAGCTAGGTTAGGTTAGGTTATGTTGCATTTATTTTATTTAAAAAAATACTTTACCCTATGTCACCTAATTCAAAGCTTTTTGTTGGTGTTATTTTGCTTACAACCTGAAATGTAGGCATTTGTATAGAAAATGAGTGGTCCCATCATCTGAGTCACATTCATAAACATTGCATTGAAATGATACATTCCACGAATTCATAAAACACCTTAAAACACAAATTTACCAAAATGAGCAGTAACATCGTGTTCATCACATTCCTAAACATTGCATGGGAAAAAATTAATCAGAAATTACCTTAAGCTGTAAGTTTACCAAAAGGTGTGCCAACCCCTGGACGGAAATGCAACACTAGGTGCCCCAATCCTGGGCAGAAAGGGCACTAAGAGCAGTGGAATGAAAATACTAATAAAAGTAAACTAAAAACAGCTCTTCTTGAAGAGAAACGTGGTAGTTATGTGATATTAACATGGAAACCCTGAACACAAATCAGAAAAAAGCATGGACTGGACTTTTTCAAGCTTACCTGCCAACTTCTTCAACTACTGTTCCTTTGGAATTAAATATCAGCAAGCTATTTATTCACTATCTAAAATCACACCAATCCGCAGATACATCAGAAGGTGCGATACATCAGAATGTGCGAAGTACAAAAAACGAATCAGTACGACGTCACATGAGATTGGCCTCCGGATTAAACACTGCGCGCAATTGCACCATAGATGTCTTACTTCCGTGACATTTGTCACTGTAACCTCAAATTTAGACTTCAGGCGCTGGAATTTCTGTAACTGGAATTTTTTCTTTGCATGTTACGATTTTGGATGTTCTGAGGAACGCCCATCACGATGTGTGACATTTAATGCGCGCTAGTGTCTATCGATCCAAATCGACGCCCCTGCTTTGGAGAAAAAAAATAGAAACAAAAATTAAGCAATATATATTCTGAAAATTTTCTAAATTGAACAACCGAACCCAACTTACCCGAACCTAATGTCAGCTGCTTTTGAAGGAAAATTTCCAATTTTATTTTATTTTTGAAAATGATTGAACAATTTTTCCAAGGTAAACAACTAAACTAGCCTAACCTAGCTAAATCGGTATTATTGTGCTTTAAGGTGGTAACAAGATAAGTTTTTACACACATTTGCCTCCATATAGCAAGCAAATGGGTTAGGTTCGGTTAAGTTAGGTTAGTTTAGGCTTTTCAAGTTGGAAAACGTTTAAAAAAAATTCCAAAAACGTTTCCCCCAAAAATTGCAAATTATTTGGTAACTTTACAGTCTAAGGTGTTCTTTTTTCCTTTAAAACAAAGAAAAATATGCAGAATACCATGTTTATGAAGGTGACTAAGATGATTGGACCCACTTATTTTTTGTGCTTACTTTTCAGGTTGTGAGCAAAATAATGCCAAAAAGGCTTTGAGTTCGGTGACATCGCATAAACATAATTTTTTTTTCATGCAACAAAACCTAACCTAGCCTATCCTAACCTATCTTTTGAGAACAAAAATTAAACTAAATTAAAATTTCACTTCATTTATTTTCTGAAAATTATCAACCTTAAAAAAGAACCTAACCGAGCCTAACCTAACCTAAGCTGATTTTGAATACAAAATTATATTTTTTGTGAACATGGTTGTAATTTTTTTTTTTCGGAAGCTTTTGGGTATTATTGTGCTTTAAGGTGGGAACAAGAAAAGTTGTATGGGCGCTGTATGACCAAAGCAGTCAATGCGCCAGTAAACCCAAATAACCAACCAACCAACCCAGAAAGATGTAAGCTGTACTTCCAGAGTGGAGGGAATTCCAGCTATTTTGTTTGTTTTTGCACACAATTTTAAATTTTCAGCAAAAGGTGGAGAGTCAGTCCACTATCTAATCCAAATCTGTTTCTATTCAGTACAAAATGTGCTGGTTAACATCAATGTTTCTACTTAGCTTGGTGTTTTTCATTTTTTCCCTTTAGCTTTCCTATCAGCATAAAATAGCATAGGTTATTGGGGGCCCAAATCAACATTGGGGGGGGAGGGCAAGATCAACATTGGTGGGGCCCCACAAAAGGATACAAAATCGACGCCGCTGCATACATGCATGATTTTGCACTTATCAAAATTTAATTTCATCTGCCATTTTTGGACCACTTCACAAGCTCTTCTAAGTCTTTCTGCAGCATGTACCTAGGTGCCTAGGTACCAGGCAAATATCAAACTGGTATTGTGATGAGTGGGCTGTTGAGGTTAATTATAGTTTGTATATCCACACTCTCAATGATTACTGGTTGTTGTTCACGGGACTGGATTGTATGCAAGTTTGACAATGACAATTGGTTTTTGTGCACACCATTTTGAATTTTGTAGCAAAAGGTGGAGAGTCAGTCCACTATCTAACCCAAATCTGTTTTTTTTTTATTACAAAATGTGCTGGTTAACATCAACTACATTTTCTATGTACCTAGCATGGTGTTTTTCTTCTTTTTTCTTCAACTTTTTTATGAGCATAAAGATAGCATATGTTATTGGGGGGGCCGAATCAACATTGGGGGGGGGGGGGCAAGATCAACACTGGTGGGGCCCTGGCCCCCACAAAAGGATACAAATCGACGCCCCTGCCATCTAGACATTAGGGGGATGTCCCCATCCTAGCCCCGCCTTCAGCGCCTAAAATATCACACAAACTATAACGTACAATTCCCTTAACGTAAACGTCCACATGCCTGCACCTTGATCGCAAACACCCGCTTTTATAGTCAGACATGTAACGTACTCGCTTCAAAGGTGGCGCAAATGACCTCTGTGGTCCGGTACGCCTGAAAAAGTCACTCCCCATGCAGTTAAATGGGGTCTGAAAGCTACGATTTGGCCACCAGGGCGGCGCTGTACGCAATGGTCACCCGACGAGGAGGCGTCGGCCATCTTTGCTGTGCATTTTGCGTGGGGTTGCCGGGAGTCGGTGTTGGCATGTGGCTTTTATTAGGGTTGCAAGTCATTTAGGCCAAGGATTTCGGAAATATTGTGTTGAAGAAAGGTTGTTCATGGGTTACAGTGTGCCAGGAACTCGCCAATTATCGGACTATGGCCACTAGCTTGGGTAGAACATACGCGTCTGAGCTGGCAAGTGCTTTGCTATTGATTGCACGTTACGGTGGTAGCTACTAGGCGCAATTACGGACTTGAATAGTGATAGGGATTTTATGGGAGTTTCACAACACCTCAACTTTCAAGCTTATTAAGGGAAAGTCATGCATCCACAAAGGGCAGGAAGGAAGAGCTGGTCCAGAGGTAAGAGATATCTACCCATCTACTGTTCAAAATGCATGTGCTGGCTTTTGGTGAGATTTGTTGGGTGAGTGTGGGGTGTGGGTGTTGTGTATGCATGGTGCATGTGTTATGTGCATCTGTGTGTGTGTTTGTGTGGGTGATTTTCCTTATTCTCTTTTTACTAACGACTCTAATCTGAATCAACAGGACTGAGATAAGGAAAGGGTAATGTTTTGTTATAATCAGGACCAACTTTTTGGCGTAATTTTTACCCGACAATAGGTACTTAAGGTAAGGTAAGGTAAGCAGCATGTGGGACCCACAAGAGATGTGGGCCCCTGGGAGTCAGTGCCCCAAGCAGTGCAGGCTCCCTGAGAGTTGGATGTGGGCCTCTAATGGGGCCCATATGAACAACTACCTTGGTAAGGTACCTAGCTCTAGGTGACCAGATACCCACTGCCCAACCTAACCTGCAATGCAATTTTGGTGAAATTAATTTGACTGAACATAACTTATGGGTGGAACTCAAATTATTAGTTTCAAATTAAGTAGGCTAACAATCCAATCTTAGCATGTTAGGTATTAGCCATGACAAATTCCTAGCTATGGATTGGGGGTGGGGGGGGGGGAGTGCAGATTGGAGTCAATTTCTCACCCTTGGTGTGGATTGGTGCATATTTTCACTGTGGGCTGATGTGCCCCAGTGAACCTTGTGCCATACTTTACAGTCTGGACAATAGATAGGTACTTACCTTGGTACCTAATGTGCCTAGGTACCTTACCAGTGCTTTCCTAAATGGTTCCCACTACGTCTTTTACAGAAAGGCAGTCAAACAATAGTTGCTTTTGAAATCAATGTTCTGCCTTCTTACCTTGCAGTCTGCTGGAAACCTGATAGATGGATCACGTTTATGGCAGCCGGGAACCGCACATACACCCATACTTCTGGCTTGCTTCTCCTAATTTCTATCGCACTAATGGTAAACATTCCAGCAAACTAGACGTGTCTGAAGTACATTCAACATAATTAAATACGCGCAAACAACATACGCTGCTTACAAAATGTACAATAGGCTTTTTAAATCTAAAGATTCTGCCCTCCCTAACCCACAAAACATAGCGCTTTAGGTTCGCCAAAGAAGGCTGGGTGACCATTGACTCTCAGCGCCATCTACATCTTTATCAACTTTCAGACCCCATTGAAACTTGCCTGATGCTACCAATTTCTGCAATATACGAATAAAAACCTGTGACGTCATCAAGGTTTGAATGCGACTTTGGTGTACCTTTTAAAATAATGGTATTTTTGCGGCGTTTAATAATGGTGTTTTTGCGGCGTACGAGACATTGGGCTTGTCAAGGCTATTTCTCTTGTATAGCATTGGTCGTGGATGACTAAGGTTTGCTTAAAAGTCATGTGAGCCATAGCTTTCTTTTTTATTCTTTTAGGAATACCAATTATATTGCAGTGGCCATGCAGCTTCTTGCTGACTTTTCTCTGTCATGGTATCATAAGCTGGCAGATTTGCCCACACATGGCTCTCGTTTTCCCCATATCAATATTGAATGCATGCATTGTCATTGGGCATTTAGGTAGGTACCTAGGTAAATATCAAGCTGATGGTGTGATAGGTGGGCTGCTGAAGATAATTATAGTTTGCATATCCACAATCTCAAGGATGATTATCATTGCTGTTCACTGGACAATGCAAGTTTGACAATGACTGGAAATTAAGAATGGATTTTTTCCTCTTTAAGCTCATATGTGTGTGGTTTTGCCATTGGTGGTGTGTACAAACATCAGTATGACAATCCAATTGTTGTTTTGTGGCTTCACATTAAAAAAAGACAATCTGGTTTAAAATGCATCATCAGCGAATCTTAACATTTTATGTCGTAAGTTTTCCTTGCACAGTGGAGGGAAATCTAGCTATTTTGTTTTTTTTGCACATGATTTTGAATTGTGTAGCAAAAGTTGGATACTCAGTCCACTATCTTATCCAAATCTGTTCTTTTTCAGTACAAAATGGGCTGGTTAACATCAAATAAGTTTTCTATGTACCTAACACAGTGTTTTTCTTCTCTTTTTTTTCCTTTAGCTTTTTATCAGCATAAAAATAGCATGGGTTATTGGCGGGGCCCAAATCAACATGGGGGGGCCAAGATCAGCATTGGGGGGGGGGGGGGCCATGGCCCCCGCAAAAGGATACAAATCGACGCCCCTGAAGTGCACTCAGTAGTCGACTGCAGTTAGCACAACAGTCTGATTTTTCCTGAGATAATGCAATACAAAGTAAATGTCCCGGATTCAAAATACAGCTCTATGTACTCGTCTTTCAGCCGTTGGCATGAGCACAGTGGCGCAGCCAGGATATTTGTAATGGGGCCGACCCATCCCCCCCCCAAAAAAAAAAAAGGTGATGAAGCAGAGAAAGTTTCCATCGTTGGGTGTTACGGGGGGAGGGGGAGGGCTCCAGCCCCCTTGGCTGCGCCTCTGCCTATGCAGGATTTACAATGGCAAGAGGGAGGGTATCACGTGCAAATGTTTGGCCACAAACCGAACCGATGGTTGCTGTCTCGCGGTGAACCGATGGGTGGATGCTCTCAAACGTGCTATGGCACATCATTGAGAATACATGCAGAATATCTGTAAGCATTGTTCAAAGAAATGCACCGAAATCACAATGTGCTAGAAATCTAGTATCGATATATGTGTAAGACAAGGGAGGCATTTCATCACAAATGCGATTGCAAGCAGCGCATTTTTTGAAAGCATACGTATTATCCAGGAAAGTGGCCAAAATTATGTGGAAAGTTCCAAACTCTTGGCTGAGGGAAATGGCAGATGTGTGCTCCATTCAATCCGATTGCGATATTTCAGGGCGTTTTCAGCACCAAACACTGAAAAATGAACACTCGCCCGAAAATGACAGCATGGCACACGGAGCGGACTGGGTCTCTCCGCCTGAGGAGGAGGCCTATTGCGGCTGTGTGTAGCGACCAGAGAAGAGCGTGAGGCCTGTCTCGCTGTCGAAAATGGCGAAGAAGAACGGATGGTCGGCGACAAACTCAAACTGATCCATGGGCATGGCACAGAGAGCCGTCATCACCACTGCGGTGGCTGCCGCCGCCTCGCTGCCCTCCTCGTTGATCTCGACGAACGCCTTGTGGATCACCTTGGAGACAAAGAGGTCTTTCTGGCCGGATATTTTGGACAGATCTGCCTTCTGCGCGTCAAACAGATCGCTGATGCCCAGCGCTCGCAGATGGTCGACGAGGTCGTAGGAGGTTTCCAGTTTAAATTTCGGCATCATGATCATGGTTGATTGGCTGTGGAGCTTCTCCAGGATGGACTCGATAGAGGTGCCGGACAGATTTTCTTCCAAAGCCTTCAGGCCGTCCTTCTTGTCGGGTAGCAGCATAAGCATGCTGAATCTATTCCCCTCGTAGGGCAGTTGGAGAGCCTTGCAGCCCAAGTCCTGCAGACTCCCGCAATTGAATTCATTCCCGTCCATGTACATCATGTCCGTTTGGACAGCTTCTCTACCTCCAGCAAAGAAGTCACGCTTACTGGTTGCATTCTTCTCGAACTTTCTTTGCCACGAGCCCTTGAAGTAAATGGCGTTCACAAGGACGACGCGAACGAGCGAGTTCAGAGCGCCGGCATCGATGAGGTTTTTGATCTTGCCCTTGGTCAGCTTTTCGACGTCACCGTTGATCAGCTTGCTCGTGCCAGTCGCGTCACCAAAGTCGACGTTCTTCAGCTCGCTGAGATACTTCTCCTTCAGCAGCGCAGCGTAGCCGTCCCGGATGGCGTACGTGTTCTGGACGTACAGTTTGTTGGCCGTGCTGAGCGTCACGTTGGGCGGCTCGCGCAGCTTGGCGAGCACGCCGCCGTAGCCGGCGTGCAGCGCTGCCTCGTCCTCGGGCAGCGAGAGGGCGCGGCGCAGCTGGAGCGCCGTGTTGCCGCCGGCGCCACCGTACACCATCGCCAGCGCCGTGCTGATGCTGAAAGGCGACAGGAACACATTGCCCGCGTCGGAGGCGGCCAGCGCCCGGTACAGCTCGGACGCCGCCTTGCTCTGGTGCGCCCGCACGTGCTCCATGGCGGCGTCGGTCCGAGGGTCGCAGGTGTGGGAGCCGGAGTCCGAGTTGGAGCCGGAGCCGGTGCCGGCAGGGAGCAGCAGCACGATCACAGACCACGCGGCGGCGCCGGCCGACAGAGTGGCGACGGACGCGGCGGCACGACTGCAGCCGGCACGTGTCACTTTGGCGAGAATGGGGGAGGGGCACAGCCTGTTGTACGCCGCCCGACCACCGACACCTATGGCACACCAGTGGCACAGGGCCGCACTCCTTTGTCGTCCGCTTGCTGTGTCACGTAGCGCAGCGACGCGACCGTCGCCACGCCCCTGCCGATCAATGGCGCCGGCCGTCCCACAAACACGTGGCTCGTCGTGCAGCCGACGGGCGGCGCGGCGGTCGGCGGCCCTGCGCCATGTATGTCGGCCGTGCGCCGGTTTCCTCACCGGCCGTTCCGCTGAAGTTAACGAGCTTACTACCAGAAGAACAGAGAGAAATTCCGTTGGAAATGGATGTTCCACGCAAAAAAAAAAACACGGTAGGATTCGCCCCCAATGTCAGACATCGACCGGCAGTGCACTCAGTATAAAGGGCTTTCACTGTCGAACGCCTAGCCGGGCACACCTCTCGGCGTTGTCAAGGTCATGCGAGATCTTCGTGGTTCGGTGTTTCATAATCCAAGATAGCGCAGCCGAGCAAAAGCTCGCAATGCCAACCAATGGAAAATCCGAAGCTATGAGCCAGTGGTAGCGGCCTAGCCCGGTGGCTGGGTGGTGGGTGGTAGTGGGGGGGGGGGGGGAAGGGGGCAGCCTCTCCCTGGAGGGTCGGAGTGCAAGGCAAACGCCTTCAGGGGCGAGCAAGAGACCACTGGGCCGACGTAATGGGCCCCTGGACCGACGAAAGTGACCCCAGGCTACGGAGATGGCCCCGTCCAATCGATAGGACCGCGAATCAAGATAATTTGCACTCGGAGAGACGTTGAGGGCCCTTGGCTGGGCTAACGTGATTGGCTTCTAAATCGACAGAGGGGGCTCCGAGCCAATATGATGGGCTCCTGGGCTTACGGCGGGGCCCATGCCGAAGAAAGGGTCCATGAAACGATGAAGAGGGCCCAAGCGTTTGAAAAGGGGACCACGGCTTGCGGGAAATGGCTATGTGTCGTCAAAGAGATCCCCTGAGACGACAGAGTGGTCCCTAGTTGCCGTAGAGGACCTCAGGCCATCGGAAAGTGCCTTTGGCCGACGGATGGGATCCAAGCTGTAAAAGGGCGACACTGGCCTGATGGAGGAGCCTCGAGCTGTTAACACGCGCACTGGAGGGGCGGGGGGCGTGGCGAAATCCGCGCACCCCTGCGGTGTTTCGTACATAACTGCAGATTTTACCGGTCGATATACGCGATTTTCTGTGTACCTGCTTAGAAATGACCGCCGCGGCGCTTAAGGCAAGAAAATAGAAATCGTTCGAACATTTTTCAAGTTAGGGGCCGTTAAAAGTTTTAAAAAAAACCCTAGCACCAGACCACAAAAGTCGGCGCTGATGCGCTTCCCGTATATTCCTAAAAGGGAAGTGTTCTTGGCAACACCAGCGACTTGTTTGATGTATATTGGTATGCTATATAGTTTCAAGGTCATGTTAGGTCACCGAGGTCAAGTCAGGTTAAGTTCATGACAGGTTAATGGAACCAAACTTGATCAACTGGAATGTTGTCATAAATGCACTACTGTTTGTCATTTGTACTGTTTGTCATTGCGCTTCCATACTTTATTCATGTACTTCACTCCTTTCTTCGCGAAGCCGATTGCGCCGAGCTGCCCGACGGAGCAGTCGGGCGGGCGGCCCGGTTCCGGTAACTGGAACAGGTAACTGACCTGATAAAGTGGTGCTATATAGGTGACCTGAGGTCGAATGTCGGGTCTAGCATCTATATTGCATCATTAGTAATGTCCAAAACATCATTGATGCCCATTTTGGAGCATTTAAACACAATCACAGCGATCCATAACAATGACAAGCCAAGCCACGCAAAACAAGAAAATTTTGACAAATGTGACCTCATTTGACCTTGAAGATATTGACCTAAGGTCACGAAATTTGCACACAATAGAGTTCACTACCGTACCCATCCACCCTGCGAATTTCGTTCCTCCAGCTTTAATAGAAGCCGAGATCTTATGGGGGGGGGGGCGGAATCCGCCCCCCTCCAGTGGGCGTAATTTTCAGAGGCCCTCTAGGGCGCGTGTTAAGAGAGGGCTTCCGGCCTGACAGAAAGGCCCTGGATCGCGAAGATCTGTGCGGACGGAGAGGATCCTAGCCGCGGGAAGGAAAGCATGTGATTTCTAGGCCAATACAGCTTAGGTATTTTCGAAGCGTTCCCCCACCCCACCCTCGGTCAGCAAAATTAATCATGATAGGGGTGATAAATTCCATGGACCACCAAAATTATGGACTTCCCCTTGGCCAAATCCTGGATCCGCCACTGTGCGGATCCGCCACCGCGTCCCCAGCCACTCCACCCCACCCTCTCACCCAGTCAGGCAAAACTGAGGCGGCTAATACCGTGGCGAGGTGCCTACCGCCAAGCGACTGTTGAAAACAAGCTCCCCACACTTTCAATGCACAGCGACATGCTGCCGCTGGACATGACTAGCAAAACAGCTGCGTCTGCGCGGTCGGCTTACGCTGCACAGGTGGCGACATCTGTTTCGACTGTCGTGGCTGAACAGGTGGCGCCGCCTGCACCGTCTGGTGCTGCTGAACTGGCTGCGGTAGACGAGCCATCAGCCGTGGTGCTCAAACCGTCAGGTTGTGGCCGCACCGGCAAGTGTGCCAATACCAGGAGGCGAAGGCGGAGAGGTGAGGAGAAGGGGTAGGGGAAGAGGTGTTTTCCTCCATCATCCGACAGTGGGAATGATAGGAATGATGCTACTCAGTACGTTCCGGTGTATTCTATCGGTCATTGTAGGCGAGCATTTGGCCACACTGAATTACAGCTTTTAGCTCGTGAAGAGCGTGACACAATCTATAAGCCGTTCGGGCCTTGAAGCTCCGCAAATGGAAAGGCACTGAAAATTCCGAGTCCAGGGCTGTGTTTCTTCTCATAGACACTGGACATTTCCTGGGGGCAACATTGCCCCTTCTTCCCCGGCAATGGGAGGTCAGATAACCACGCTACGTAGCACACGCCTCCCTGTCGTGTTGCGTCCTGTGTGGACGGACGTCGGACCCGCCACAGTCTTGTGAGTTGATGACGTCAGCCACGGACAGTCTATCTGTACTCGTCCGTGTCCCGATTGTCCTGCAGTGGCATCTGCCCGTATCCCAGCTATTGTCTGATATATCTCGCCATTATCTGATATATCCCCGGCCATTATCTGATATATCCCAGCCATTATCTGATATATGGCCCTCACCTGTGCGGCCATACTCTGGATCGAGCTCAATCATGGGGCTGGGAAATTGTTCTACCGGAACGGCTTCCGTAGACGCGAATGTGGACCCCGAGAGTAGGTGGGATGGATAAGAGAGGCTCTGAAATTGATTAACAATTATAGGGGAATACGAATGACAACTAATGAGCATTGAAACTTGAACCTTCTACTAATGGCTTGCACAATAATCTGAACACAGCATGTATTGCGGACCCCAAGTCTGTCGGAAGGTTAGTTAGTTAGTTATTTTGGCTTCAGGGCTTTCTGTGGGAAGGTCTCCAACAGTGCTCACAGAGAAAGATTTTGTCACATCACTTAAGGTGTAGAATTTCTTCCTGAGCGTACGCAATTAAAGTAGGCCAGGCATGTTTTTATATAATCAATATAGATTACAACTTCAAAAACATGCTGCTGCAATTAATCTAATATAGGTAAATTTAGGCTTCCAACTCAACTTCTTCACAAAACAGCATTCATGGTGCCAACACAAGTGCATGAGCAATTTCAAACATCATACCGAGACATCAGAAGCAGATCAGTTGTCTTTTTAATGATCATGTACACATTTTGGTAGTATTTATCACTTGGTTAACATCATGGTTCCCTCACCAATAAAAACATGTTGCAGAAGAAAAAGAAACAAACCCTTTTCCTTCTGTCCAATGAGAGGAGATAATTTCGCGGAGACAATAATATTCTGGGCGGTCAACATCCAAAACAATGTCATGTATCAAATACTTTCAAATAATCTGAGAGACGAAACACCATTTATGCAATCCTACATCACAAGTTTATGCAGCATGTAGGCACCTAGGTAGGTAAACAGATTCGAGGACAAATGTACGTAAGGACAAATGTACGTATGGCAGAAGTACGTAAGCAAATGTATGTAAGCAATTGTACGTATGTGCATAAGTACATATGGCAGATGTAAGTAAGCGCAGATGTGCGGAAGTGCAAAAGTGCGTATGACAATTGTACGTATGGCAGATGTACGTAAGAGCAAATGTGCATATGGCAAAAGTACGTAAGCAAATGTATGTAATCGCAAATGTACGTAAGCGTAAATGTACGTATGCGCAAATGTACGTATGCGCAAATGTACGTAAGCGCAAATGTACGTATGCGCAAATGTATGTAAGCGTAAAAGCACGTAAGCGCAAGTGTGCGTAAACGCAAATGTACGTAAGCGCAAATGTACGTAAGCGCAAATGTACGTATGCACAAATGTACGTATGCGTAAATGTGCGTAATTGCAAACGTACGTAAGCGCAAAAGCGGTAACCGGACAAATGTACGTATGACAGAAGTACGTAAGCAAATGCATGTAAGCAATTGACGTATGTGCAAAATTACGTATGGCTGATGTACGTAAGCGCAGATGTGCGGAAGTGCAAAAGTGCGTATAGCAATTGTACGTATGGCAGATGTACGTAATAGCAAATGTGCGTATGGCAAAAGTATGTAAGCAAATGTACGTAATCGCAAATATGCGTAAGAGCAAAAGTACGTCAGCGCAATTGTACGTATGAGCAAATGTACGTAAGCGCAAATGTACGTAAGCGCAAATGTACGCATAGCGCAAATGTGCGTATGCGCAAATGTACGTAAGCGCAAAAGTACGTAACCGCAAATGTCCGTAAGCGTAAATGTACGTATGCGCAAATGTACGTATGCGCAAATGTACGTAAGCGCAAAAGTACGTAAGCGCAAATGTACGTAAACGCAAATGTACGTAAGCGCAAATGTACGTAAGCGCAAATGTACGTATGCACAAATGTACGTATGCGTAAATGTGCGTAAGCGCAAAAGTACGTAAGCCCAAAAGTACGTAAGCGCAAATGTACGTAAGCGCAAATGTACGTATGCACAAATGTACGTATGCGTAAATGTGTGTAATGGCAAACGTACGTAAGCGCAAAGGCGGTAACCGGACAAATGTACGTAAAGCAAATGTACGTGTGGCAGATGCACATACGCAAATGTACGTGAACAAATGTACGTAAGCGCAAATGTACGCAAGCACAAAAATACGTATGGGCAAATGTACGTATACGCAAATGTACGTAAGCGCAAAAGTACGTAAGCGCAAATGTACGTAAACGTAAAAGTATGTAGGAGCAATTGTACGCAAACGAAAAAGTATGTAAGAGCAAATGTAGGTATGAGAAAATGTATGTACATTTCCGCATACACACCTATGCGCTTACGCACTTTTGTGCATACGTACATTTTCGCTTCGTACAGCTGCGCATACGTACTTTTACGCATATGCACTTTTATGCTCGCGTACATTTGCGCTTACGTACATTTGCGCATACGTATATCTGCCATATGCACATTTGCGCTCTGGTACATTTGCCATACGTATATCTGCGTTTAAGTACAATTGCCATACGTACATCTGCGCTTACGTAAATTTGCTTACGTATATTTGCGTACGTACATCTGCCATACGTACATTTGCTTTACGCACATTTGTCCGGTGGTCAGGTTAACACTAAAACCAGGTTTAATACAAACTGGGTCGTAATACGAACTGTTGCGTCGGGTTCATTCTCATGATTGTGATAGTTCGTAGGTGGCAGGATTACCACGGCTATGTTAAAGCCTATGGACTTTACCTCGCGTGGTAGCGTTTTTTTACAGCCCCCCCCCTGTCACCTTGATTGTAACCACCAAATTCCTTGGGTGCGCTTCGCATGAATGTTGTACTGAAATATAATGAGTACGCATAAACTATAATGATTTGATGGTTAGGAAAATAAAATTGATTGGATATGTTAAGAAGCAAAACGACCTGATGATAATTGACACCCGATGATAAAACAAATACCATAAGAAGTGGAGGACCCGGAAGCCTGGCTTGTGTGGAGCTGAATAAACAAAATCCTGAAAACCTGACGAAATATTTTCAGGTTTCGAGAATATGTCTTTTGGTGCACAATTTTGGCAAGAAAATCGGTCTAATGGGGAGGGACAGTGCACCGTTGCTCCTCTTTGGATAAAGCCACTGACAGTAAGTTGTCACCATAACTACGGATATTTTCCGAATTTCTGTCAGCTACGCCAGGAGCCAAGTAGCAGACGTTTTCCCCCTCTGCGAAAATGTCCTCATTTTGATTTTATCATATTTTTTTAGCTGAAAATGGTGGTTTTTTCGGAAAAAAGTCTTCAAAAGCATTTTGTATCTCCATATATCTCCATTTTCTTCTCCAAACAGGGACGAAACGCACGCCAGTTGAAAGCTAATTACACAGCAAATGGTATTACAAAAATCGTCACATTAGTTCATCATGGGCCAAAATTGGCGGTAACCTTAGGTCATTGACGTAACCTCAAACACAAGACCAAGACATAGGCGCTGCAGTCACTGCCAAATTTTAATCCTGTTGTGAGCTTCATTTCAATATATTTTCACGTTTATGACGCTTAAAAGCAAGCTAAAAGTTATGTTGTGACAATGAGATAGGATGACCTTGACCTTTGAACATAGCTCTATGCAACGGTCCTCCAGCCGTCGGCCGGAGCACCGTGGCGCAATAAAGTTTTTTGTTTGTATTCGGGGCCTGATCCCCCAACCAATGTGAAGAACATAGAAAGCATACACGCGAAGAGGTTTTGCGTGGTGAAAACCTCAAAATTTCTCGTTTGCTCTGGTGTATTTTTGGGTGCTAAGGGGGAGGGAAGTCCCCGGACCCCTTTAACTACATCTCTGCCTCAGTAGAATTAACAATGGCAAGGGGAGGGTTTCACATACAAATGGTTGGCCGTAAACCGAATCGATGGTTGCTGTCTCGTGGTGAGCCGATGTGCCCAAGTTCTCAAACGTGCTGGGGCACATCATTGAGAACATATGTGGAATATTTGTAAGCATTGTTCACAGAGATGCACCGAAATCACAGGCCGAGGGGATCATGCCAGTGGACAGACTCCTGCATTCTGACTCCACCATCGAGGATCACAACTTCCTTCGTGCTTAGCGTGGTGCAAGGGTGGGTTGGCTCAATGGCGCGGACTTAAACCACACAAAGGCTCTGGAAAAGACCTGGAGGGACCAGAGGAGAGAGAGAAGGAGCAGGGAAGGGAGAAGGACAATGTGAAACTGGGCTCTGGGAAATGAGGAAATGCTTGTTGAAGGGAAATGAAACCGTGCTCAGATTTCATCGCGCTCAGAATGTTTTTTACATCTAGAAACAATAATTGCATACCACTTCATTAAAAACGTGGAATGTGAGGAATGGTGATAGCGTGCAATGTTCTAAACTGATCTTCATTTTCCGTCCAGTAGTGAATGCACTGTGAAAAGTATGTCCGGCGACATACAACTAGACATTTTTTTGGGTTTTTTTTGTTTTTGTTTTTTTTTTTGTTTTTTAAGGAGTGGGGGAGGGGGGGGAAGGAAGGTTTTGAAAATTTTCCAAAATTTTTTATTTTTAAATTTTTTAAAAAGGAAAGTAAAAAAAATAAGTAAAATAAACTTTATTAATTTTTTATTTTTTTTTATTTTTTTTATTTTTTTTTTTTTTTTTTTTTTTTTTTATCAAATAAAAAAAAATAAAATTTTTTTTTTTTTTTTTTTTTTTTTTTTTTTTTTTTTTTTTTTTTTTTTTTTTTTTATTTTTTAATTAAAAAATTTTTTTTTTTTTTTTTATTTTTTTTTTTTAAAATTTTTTTTTTTATTTTTTTTTTTTTTTTTTTATTAAATAATTAAAGAAAAATTAATATTTGTAATTTTTAAATTTTTTTTTATAAATTTTTTTTTTTTTTTTTTGTTTTGTTGGGTGGGGGTTTTTGTTTTTTGCTTTTTTTTTTTTTTTTTTTTTTTTTTTTTTTTTTTTTTTTTTTATTTTAAAATTATTTTTCCTATCCCCCAAACCCCAAAAATTATATTTTTTTTTTTTCCCAAAAAACCCCCCGTTTTTTTCACTTTTTTGGGGGTGTAATGTTGGGGGTTTTTGGGGGTTTTCTTTTTTCCTTTTTTTTTTTCCCTCCCTTTTCCCTCCCCTTCCCCTTTTTTTTGGTTTGTGGGGGTGTATAAGTTTTTTGGTGTGTGGGGGGGGGGGGGGCCGGGGCCGAAAATTATTCTCTTTTTTTTTTTTTTTTTTTTTTTTTTTCTGGCCTGAAGGGGGGGGGGGGGGCCGGGCCCGCCCCCTCCCCTGTTTTGGTCCTGCCCCCTCCCGTCCTCCATCCTTCGGGAGGGGGGGGCGGGGGGGGCCCCCCGGGGGCCCCCCCCCCCCCCCCCCCCCGCCCCCCCCCCGCTCGCGGAGGACAAGTCGAAAGTACAGTACCGGTACATGTACATGTACTGCTGACTGACGGTACATGTACTGCCAGCCGTCGGGCCAAGATCGGATCTGACTGAGCATAGCGTACCTCTGCGGCGACGCGTTAACTGCAGACGTCGGCGCCGGCCCACCGCCGGCCGACGAGGGCAGGTTTCCGCTCGTCGGCCGGCGGTCACAACTATATCCGGATACAAAGATTTAGCTATAATTGTGCGACATATTTCATTAACAATGAGCGTCATAAGTTAATTTCGTTACAAATGCCCTTATCCTGTGATATCCTCTCTTGGAGATTGACTGTTTATATTCATATCGATGTCGGTTATCGATTCGTATTGTTAGCATTGTCATGAAATCGAGAAAACCGTCCCGAAATTATATGGCCTCATCAGTACGTAGTGTTCACAGTCGTTAATTTCGGCCTCACCTCAGCTTCTGGGTTCCCCGCATCACCAATGATTGCAGGCTTGACGATAGTCGGCTGCGGGTTCCAGGGTTTACTCCATCTTACCATCAAGCATGGTATAGGAGTTGTTTAAGCAGAGTTCGCAGAACATGCTGTGATTTTATGAATGCATATAATGGTGCAGAACAGGAAAGCAGCTAAGCATCACACACATACAAGCAAAAGATTTGCTTAAGGCTGCAGTCAGATGGCAATTTTTTTTGTCGGAACCGCTTCTCTCGCAGGTTTCACTACCGCCCATGTTTCCATCATCAAAGGTACCGAGGAAAATCCGAATCGATCGCACAACTCCGAGCCTAATACGTATCTCCAGCAGAGAACATGTTGGCAGTGAAGATAGTGTCAAAGGCTTTGTCGAAATCCAAGGTGCCTTGAGTCAATCCGGTAGCAATCAGCTGCTTCCTGAAGTCTTCTTTCATGCACGCCTCGATCTTCAGGTCCTGAGAAAAGCAAGGATTTCCACTGATTCACGGTGTAGCACGTTCACATTGCATGGCGGTATCATGGAATACCTGCATCGACAGGTTTCAAGGTGAAGGATACGGTGCACTTAAAGGGGACAAGTAGTATAGGGGAAAGTTACCCGTCTTATAATCGAAATATTGTGGGTTCGAGTCTCCACTGTCGCTGCTCTTCTCCCGCGGCCAATCTGCGTGAGAGATTGGCGACGCTACATGACTCAACGGTCGACGTGTCGCAAACCCCAATAGCCAACC
This sequence comes from Ashinkailepas kermadecensis, assembly GCA_034440615.1. Classification (NCBI taxonomy): domain Eukaryota; kingdom Metazoa; phylum Arthropoda; class Thecostraca; family Neolepadidae; genus Ashinkailepas; species Ashinkailepas kermadecensis. Next base: position 287,268 of record JAOTOM010004740.1, on the reverse strand, counting down.
AACCAACGGTGCACTTCAACGGAGCCATGCTTCTTCTGACGAACACATCTTACAGTAACGATGATGTTACTGTGGGAAGGTTTCGCCGTCGGCGGGATTCGGCAGTTTGCGAGACCCTCCTGCCTCCTCCTATTTGGAGGTGCTGATCATACTATTTGCTATTTCTAAGTATTCGTTCGCATACTATTTGGTCGTTCTTTCAGCCAATTCTGGGTCTTATTAAAATGTGTGGGACAGCTTACAGCTACGAGGCGTTATGTCTGTGATATCTGTGCTCTGATACCCATGGCCGACCTGCTTAGCCTTATTACAGTTGCTGCCTCGTCGGGACTTGCTCGTTGGAACGTGCCACCAGCCCTTCGTGTCCAACGGGTGGCGCTGGGCTCCTACCACGCTGGACACTCCCCTGATCGTCCCTTTACCATGGCTGGCCTTACCCCTTCAGTCATTCAAGGGCAAAGCTAAAAAGGAATATGAAATTGGAGCATGCGACACTCTCAGCCACGTATTGGATTCAAAAGTGTATTTCAAGATGTAAAATGATTACGCACAGATTAAGCATGCCGAATAAGGAGGTATCCGATGTCAAGTTTGCCGCACCAGGTCGCAGGTCACGGTCAAGTGCAGTCCAAGCGAAGCTGAAATATCGGCCTTTGCTTCTCCTAGTTGAACCATGCGAACGTGAAGTGGGAGCGCTTAGCCCATATTTAGAGTATCAGACACGTGAGCAAACGCAGTTGTTTGTTCATAAGTCATGTAAGGTCAAATTTAATTGGATGACCTGGATGGTGAATAACGGAAGCATGTACTAGCATGGTTTGTAATGGAAAGCTGGACTATCCAATTGGTATATGTTATTCGCACGTGCCACAGACGTCTGCTATGCAGAAAGTTTTACAGATGTCGCCTGCTAAGATGAAGAGGAGGGACAGAAAGGTCCAAGTTGTATCAGGCCAATTTTATCAAAATGTATAACTCGTAAACTAATGGGCCGATTTGAATGGACAAAACGGCATTGAACAGCTCTTGGGCTTGCGATTTTGTAAAAAAAAACTGTACGGATGGTAATAAAACATATTCCTCTCTTGGTGGACCTACATGCATGTAAGTACATATCACTACATACTATGTGTGTACCGACATAAAATGCATACAAACAGCAAACAACAAAAGGGTGTGGCAAGTCCCATGAAACATCCCGTGTCAGACACTTGTATCCGATTTCAGCAGTGGCGCAGCCAGGATTTTCGGTATGTGAGAAATTTTCTTCTGAAGATTCTCATTTATAAGAACGTGTGAATCGCGTTCTGTATTAGCAGTGCTCTTAGAGAAGTGATGCTATTTTTTCCAGCTGCACATTAATAATCACGAAGTTGACAATTTCTGAACGTCTTTGATAAACCGCAACCCCAAAGATAATGAAGGAAAGGTAGTTTCAAGAAGTGCTACCGTTTTCTTGGAAAATTGGAAAACTCACTGGATCTCAGCTACGTTATTCCACCTCATGCAACATCCCGACGCATAGAGGGCAATCAAAACGGAAATCCTGGTTTTTCCCCGATTGTCTCAGGTTGAGTTCAGTGTTTTCCTTTCTTTTGCTGGTGTATGAGATCACGGGTGAATGTAACTCAGGGATGACCGGACCAGAATGGAGACAATGTAACTCAGGGATGACCGGACCAGAATGTAGACAACTCAGGGATGACCGGACCAGAATGGGGACAATGTAACCTGTTCAAACTACTCCCGTCACTGGGCAGCATACAACTTAACTCCGGATTTCTTAGTGGAACGTGACATGGATGGGTGCTATTGCCCGAATATTGTTAATTGTTCCAGAATGAATGCGATTGAATTCACGTTTCAATACACTAGAGCAGAGACAGGAAAATGGAAGGAAACATAAAACAGAAATGCATGGATTACCTTCACGCATCTGAAGAAGAAGAGCTGATTCTGAAAGCCATTCAGATAGCTTGGGTTCACATGAGTCTGCGAGGCCTTGAAGTTGGCCTCATCACGGCAGATGTCGACAGAACCAACCATGTCCTGGCGTACTGCGTCCGGGAGGCCGAACTTGGTGTTGAGAGCCTCGATGCTGGCTTTAATATTGCTGTAGTAGACGCTGCCATCTTCTTTCAGCTGAGGGAAGCGAACCAAAATGATTGGACCAAGATGGCAAGAAAAAAGGATGGTGGAAAAATGACAAGATAGCCAAGTCATAACACATCCATAATATCACTATCCAGGAGCATGAAGATTGAATGCATTTAATGAAATATATGTTGTATGCATTTTTTTTTCTCTAATGTGGCCTGTTCAATGGAATCTTGGCCAGACGAATTCGAAATAACACCACACATTTCGGTAAATGTTGAGAAGGAGCCTTCATTTTAACACGCGCACCTGGGGGCCTCTCACAAAACGCAAACCGGAAATCCGTCACTTTGCCCATTAAAATCTCGGAAACTACTGCAGTTAGGAACACAAAATTTGGAGGGGAGAACACGGCTGTAGTGAATTTTGCAACATACATTTCATTTCCCTAGTCAATGCCTTCAGGATCAAATGAGGTCGAGATCAGCCGGCACGCCTCTTCGCCTCACCACTGCGTCGACGAAACCTTTGTGAGCTTGAACGCCAGGCAGCCGGCCGGCGGTCGGCCGGTCGACTTAGCACCCCTGCAGTTTGTATGTTCACTAACGGATTGAAACAGACACTTTGGAATGACATGTGCTTCTCAATTTGTAACATAATTACAAGATTTGATTACTATATCAATGCTAGTTTATGAGATATCGTAGAAAAACAGGATAGGTGGGACGGAGTCCACCTCTAACACATCTGATGCGCGTGTTGCCTTACTGAAATGTGAGGCATGCATGCAACGAACCATTAAGGATATATCCAAGAAACATCATTAGGAACTCTAACATGTTTCGTAATGTTCTTGCCGAAATAAATATACATTCATAAATCACAGCATAAATAAATAAATAAAATAAATGCATTCATAAATCACAGCCATTTACTTCCACTTGGCAGCGAAGCAGCTACACACATATTTCGAGAGGTTTCAGATCAGATCACCAACTCCTCAAATGGCGGCATTCATTCCCCGGTGTGTACCCTTGAGGGGTCAAGGAACATGTCTGGCGGTTATCTCCGAGCTCTGAAGGGTCGCAGGGTTCTCCTACCACACCGAGAACCTCTTGTAGCTCCGCGATCCTCATGCAGCGCTGACAACTTCATCTTCAGCACGGCCGCCGAGACTACGTCCCGTCATGCTACTGCCTTTCCTGAGTTCATGAAACGGACTGGACACGCATGTCCATTCTGTTCTAGTTAACCTTAAGGGGGTCTCGGGAGGCATTCTACGACCCCCTAAGGTTGTCTGTGGATAGTGAAAAACGGCGCGGGGTAGCGCGACGAAATTTTGCAGATATTTTTCCACATCAATTTGGAATGTTGCGTGAAAACGTTGAGGTCAGGTCATCTACGCTCAACGAGTTAATGAAGATGAAGTGAGGTAACCTCCAAAAAGTTCAACCAGTCGTGACGCTTTAAGGGATAAATGTATTTGAATCAAACTTTCGAAGTTTGCTTATTCTTTAGGGATGCAACAAAACGCACCAGAAGAAATATTGCAATTTATCTCTGATGACGTATTTGTTTTGCATATTTGCCCATTAGGCTTAAATCGAATATTTTGGCTAAAGTAAGCATTTTTTATTATGGAAAGATGGCTTGAAACAACATTTCGCCGTCCGTTATTTCGCCGCCCATTATAAAAATAAAAATGAAAAAAAATTGAAACTCACATTTGAAATTTTCAACAACCTAAAAGGTTGATTTTTGGGTGGGCAAAAATGTTAGGGTCATGGTCGATTTTGCCTTCTTTTTCTGATTCCCAATAATTTTGTTTTAAAATCTCCTCCAAAATGATCTCTCCAGTCAAAAACATATCAGTCGTCATCACATAGACCCCCTAGTGATTTCTGGCACTACTCGTTGAGCGCTTTCCGATGACACCACTTTCGTTTTTGTGCAACGCTTAGTTTTGAAATTAGAGGATGGGGGTATAAAAGGACCCCTCGAGACGGGGTGTGAGTATCTGACCGGAAGACGGTTTAACGGAAAAAATTAGGGTTTATATGCTTATGAATGAATGAACTTTTGCTCGTCCTTTTTAACGGGTACGAGGCACGGAAGAGCAATTTTCTATTGAGATGGCGCTGTTATCATACAATGCAATACAATAAGATGTACCGAGTCTCCTGTAGCACTGACAGTCCCATGCAACACTGAGTCTCATGCAGCACCACCACCCTTCCGTCGTAATGATAGCCAGGGGCGGAATCAGAAGTTGGCCTTGTGTGAGGGGAGGGGTGGGAATTAAAAGTAGTCCGGTTTCGAACAACTTATCATATTTGAACAGCTAACATTCGTCGGTACTGCTCAAGGCAATATTTACATCATAAAATATTATCAGATATGGGTATAATTCCATTTACCGGAAAGTTCAACCTTAGTGCAAAATGTCGCAAAAATCGGCCTCCTGGCGGCGGAAGGAGACATGACCCCTTTGGATACACTCCTTTAGCGATAGCCTCCTATGGTACCGGGTCTCCTACAGCTAGCACGGGTCTCCTGTAGTACCGAGAGTCTGGTATAGCTAACACGGAATTTCGTGTAGTACCGAGAGCCTAATATAGCTAACACGGGGTCTCCTGCAGTACCGAGAGCCTAATATAGCTAACACGGGGTCTCCTGCAGTACCGAGAGTATCATTGAGTTAACAACAGTCTCATGTAGTACCGATAGTCTCCTTTAGTTAGCACCAGAGTTTCCTGTAGTACTGAGAGTTTCATCTAGTTAACATCAGAGCCTCCTGTAGTACCGAGAAGACTATGTCCCATCTCAAGGCGTCTTTTCCGTTACTCACGTATCCAGCCTTCTTCATGCCGCAGGTGAGCTTCTCCTGGAATGCGGCGTTATTGGCGCTGAGCGTGTTGAGATCATTGGCGAACACCGGTCCCACCAGGCCAAGTCCGACGCCTGACTGGTAGTAATAGGTGGCCTGTGCGCAGCAACACAACCCTCACTGATGACCTCACTTACGACAGTCATCGGGACTTCAGGCACGATGTGTTCGCTCCACCGAGATGGAGGGTTAGGCAAATTACATTCACGTATCAATGCAGACTACTGGGTGGAAAGGAGCACGTGGAACATTTGCCCCGATACCACAATATCGCATATATTAACCCTCCCCGTAATTTCGGTCAGATCCTCACACCCCGCCTCGAAGAGGTTCATTATATGCCACCTCTAATCTCCACAGCACGAAAACGAAAGAGGTGTCATCGGAAGGCGCTCGACAAGTATGGCCCACCCCTCCCCCAAAAATCCGCCTAAATATGACGTCACTAGGGAAGTCTTGTAGTCGCGATTGACGCCGTGTGTATGGCTCTGGGGAGTTCACTTTGTAAAATATTTTAAAACCAAAACTTACTTGGTATCAGAAAAGGAAAGCGAAATGTGCCATGGTCCCAAAATGGTCGCACGCCCCAATTTTTTTGGAAATTTAGAAAGCATTGGGTTCTGAATTTAAGTTCTTTTATTTTTCTAATGAATAAAACACAACAACTTTGCTTATATAAACTTAGCCTGATACAAATTGCTTACGTTAGCCCGAAGCTTCGATTTTAGCCCTAACAGGTAAATATTCAAAACAAATATGTCATCAAAAATTGGAAAATTAAAAAATACCCCTGGTGTGTTTTTTGCGTCCCGAAGGATAAGTAAATGCTGAAAGTGTCATTCCAATATCTTTACCCATTCAAACTGGTTGAACGTTTTTAGAGGTGAACTCACTTGACCTTGAGTAACTCAGTGGTCGTGAATGATCTGTCCTCAAAATTGTAACACGTGTCAAATTGCGGTGTGAAAAGATATGCTGAATTTCGATGTGCCTCCGGGCGCCTCTTTATTATCCGCGCAAAGCATTAGAGGGGTGTAAAAAGACCCCCCAAGAGACGTCACGGGTTAAACAAACCGTAGAAGAAGTTTTCCTGAGTGACCTGCTGTTATCAGGACCAACACTGAGCTTAGCTATAGTGGCATGACCCCTCCATTCACTACATAAGAGTGTACAGAGGAGCACATAATACAGTAGAGTGTACAGAGGAGCACATGATGCAGTAAAGTGTACAGAGGAGTACATAGTACAGTAGAGTGTACAGAGGAGCACATAATACAGTAGAGTGTACAGAGGAGCACATAATACAGTAGAGTGTATAGAGGAGCACATAATACAGTAGAGTGTACAGAGAAGTACATAGTACAGGAGAGTGTATAGAGGAGCACATAATACAGTAGAGTGTACAGAGGTGTACATAGTACAGGAGAGTGTACAGAGGAGCACATAATACAGTAGAGTGTACAGAGGAGCACATAATACAGTAGAGTGTACAGAGGAGCACATAATACAGTAGAGTGTACAGAGGAGCACATAATACAGTAGAGTGTACAGAGGAGCACATAATACAGTAGAGTGTACAGAGGAGTACATAGTACAGGAGAGTGTACAGAGGAGCACATAATGCAGTAGAGTGTACAGAGGAGCACATATACAGTAAAGTGCACAGAGGTGTACAATGAGGGGAGTTATACTTGGGAGTTCACAACACTGCATGGGTAGCTGAGTTGGAAGAACCCTGCCGCAAATCGATCTTCTGTAAGGGCAAAATGTGATTCGAGTCACCGTCTGCTCTTGCATTCAGCCCTGACTAAAAGGATTAGCGAACAACAGTCCACATTCAGTTGCGGACGTGACGTGGCCATACTGGGTCACTAAGAGGGAGGGGGGCATACTGCAAATACCATGGCACTGGGTAATCACTAATATTTATCCCTGGAGTGAAAATTATCAGAACCGACGGTGCGCTCAGAGTTTGTGTGAGCTTGTTACCTCTCATTATCATTGGTTTGGATTCAATGAGCCCACACCATGGAGCATTTGGATAAAATTGTTTAAATAAAAACTGTGTGCACTGTGGCTACCTTCGCAGTACATTAAACCTCTACCGCTCCACTTGAAGTATATTTCAGCTCGGTCGTTACCTCCTGTAGCATTTCCATGACATCGATAGGGTAAAACCAGAAGAATGGTTGATCCGACTTCGTAACGTTCGCACACTCCTGTACTGACGAGATCATCTGCTTTTGCACATGTTGCATCCCTTCCGGAGAAATACAGCGCTCGAATGCCTGCGTAAAGAATGGGCACATTATCACTTGGGTACCAACACAATTCGTCAAACATTATCAAAGAATACAAATGAAATTACGAATGATTGTAACTAAAATAGGCCAAGACTAAGTATCATGAATCATCCTTATGGTGTTGTCGGTATCGTATCGTATGGTGTATTTTCACATTGCGTCCAACACCATCTGGTTTTCATCAACGTACATCTTCAAATAAACGTAAACGACATAGAGTTTGGTCACCTGGCCAATCACATGACATTATAACCATACGTAGCCTATTATCAAAGCCAAAACATTCGTCACAAAGAAGGCGCACTCACAGAACACGATGGAATAATTATTTGGTTATCTTGGTGTTGGTACAGGGTCGGCGTAGATGGGTGTGATTCTTGGGCGTAGCTAGACAGATTGTCTAGTGTTATGGTGGCGCAGGTTGTACAGAGCGTCTAGTGTTATGGTGGTGCTGGTTTGACTTGGGGTGCTGGTGCTGGATAACACCAACCATAACACCAGCTTGGTGTGCTGGTGTTATGGTTGGTGGCGCTAGTTGTACAGTGTCTAGTGTAAAAGTGTTGCTGGTTGAACAGATTGTCTTGTATTATGGTGGTGCTGGTTGTTATTGGCTGTTAATTTTTGATAAAGTACTTCAGGTTCTCTTCTCGTGGTTGGTTGGTTGGTTGGTTGGTTGACTATTTTGGTTTTAGGGCGCATCGTTCTCTGCTCGTGGTCACTTGACATCTTCGGTGATAAACTGTCAGTTGGTTTGTACCTAGCCAATGAAGGTTATCAATTAGGCGGTTCAGGATGCAAATCTCGGTTCAGTACGGTACCGAACCGAGATAAGGCGATGCCAGTGGCATACATAATTGTGTGCCGAACTCATCGAAATAAGCGTCAAGATTGATATAGATTCCGTTCTTCAGATTTAAATGTCTTCAGGAAGTACAGATTTGCAACATTGTCCCATCAGGCTGTTCAATGTTCGGTGCTCTGTGTCTGCCCGTGCTGCCAGCTTTCAGGTAAGTTTGCTACCATATTCTGAATCTCATCTCGGTCCCGTTCGTCGATCGAGACCAAATTAGTACAACAGAGAACTAACTACGTTTTGATAGTGATGGGAAAATTGTCAACCAATCGCAGATAACTGGTGGCTGTAATGGCTATTGCTACTGTTGGAAGGTCCTCATCTCAGTCAGCTGGTGTACCGGTTCAAAATAACCACACGAAAGACGTCTAAGCGCGGCTATACTCTCTAACTAAAAGTGGCATGTCACAGAACCACGTTAATTTATCAGCTTGAAATAATTTGACTTACATGCAAATAGCTGAAAGCTATCATTGCACGTGCCCCATGGTAAGTTCGGTTTCATAGGAACATTTCGAGACTGGAAGAGGTATTAGCCAAAAGACTACAAGTCTAACTGGACATGCTGAGGTAGGGAAGTATTGGTGCAGCAGTGGTGAAGGCTGTTAACGTGAATTTTAAACTTGTGGAACTGATCCAAACTATACGAGGGAGGGGCAGGTGCCTATTATATATATATATATATATATATATATATGTATATATAATATATATATATATATATATATATATATATATGTGTAGATATACGAAGTGCTACGCCTACAAGCTATGTAAGCTGCCATGGGTTTGCAAGCTACATAAACGGCCATGTATACATTGATGCAATAATCATGCCCCATGGTCAGTGCCCTTATGCGTATTTTTGTAGCCTACATGCCAACATGTAAAGCTATGCTTGAAAAGCTGGCAAGGGAAAAACTAAGGCAAGAAAAATAATTAAAAATTATGGTAAAATAGCGAAGTGGAAGACGTCGAAAATATTGGGCGATAGTGGTCGGAAATTACTCTAAGCTCTGTGTTACTTGCCATAAAATCGGGAAATGTTTGGACTGCTGTTGATGATCTACGTCCAGGCTCCACACTTGTCTGCATGAGTTTGAAATTACCATAATTTAATTTTATGTAAGCTGATCAATGAATTTCCTGTTGATGCCAGTTATATAAATTATATCTCAAGCAGGAGTGGAATTTGGATCAGATCATTGAGGACTCGAGCAGCTTCAACCCACTTCGATCTAAAGTAGATGTAAGCTGACCCAATTTTTACTTGAGATGACCTTGAGTGCAAGCGGTGAGGCATATTGATTACTTGCGCCAATATTCTGAAAGGGTGATGTTTTGGGCACAACTTAGTTGCGTAATGTTTCTATGAAACAACTACAAATCAGTGATATTTTGAATTGTTCTGATGTGTCGCCCTTGTCGCAACTTACCCCAGACGTGGGGTAAGTTGATCCTAGTGGTGGGCTAAGTTGATCACAAGCCCTCTTTACGTTAAAAAAGCTGTGACGACTACTGGGGACTATTACTTTTGGTGTTGAAGCACTTCGACGGTCACGTTTTGTCACCTCATATGTTCTGGTGGAAAAAATAAAGCAATCGGAGAATACCACGTAGGACCTAGATTTTCGCCGCCTTTTTATCAAGTATTGTCACATCATAGCTCATAACATAACAATCTGTTCAATAGCAACAGGCTAAGCAATAATTGTATGCCAATTTATTTCATCTTTCATGAGAAATACATCAACATATAACACATTAATGAATCACAGCCGATCCAAGGCTCATCCTCCCTCGGTCTCGATTACCTGACTAGCTTCATACTCACATCACTTCAAATACAATGTGGTTGCCCATCTCATGATCATCCCACCCAGAGTGACTGGGATGGATTTGAAGACAAATCACATGCATGCAATTGTGTGAGCTGTTCCGAAGTCCACTGTTGCGAATTAAGGAAAAGAACATTTCGAAGCGAAGGAAAAATTACTGCAGACCTTAAAAATGCATTCGTATTCTAAGGTCACCAGATACCTACCGCTCCCCGCCTCCTTGCAACAAAAATGAGGACTTCCTTCGAAGTGTCATCAGGCGATTTATAAGTAATCATGACACTATAGGAGGTGATATAATAGTAGGTGGCGCAACCTACCTGGAGGCTCAACTAACCTCACTTTCCCCACACCCAAAGGCTTAATAGAGTATGTGCACACTTGGTATGTGCAAGGTTGAACTTGTCTTCTATGTCTTGTATGTTGGAATCTATGTCTTATCAAGACCATTAATTTTTACTTTGGTGATAATGATAGTGTTCCAAGTACATGCCAATACAACTAATTGTTTCGCCCGCAGGTGAGGTGGCGTCAATTGTATTTGTGTACCATTGTTCACAACGTGCAATGTACGTACAACGGTTTTTGGGCTGGATTCGATAAATAAGAGTTTTGAAATTTGCACAGCAGGAACATGTTCACAAACAGCATACAGCACCCCAGATTCAAAAACGGCCAGAAGAGAAATACATGCGCACAACGCCGTCTGAAATTCAGCTCTGATATGATTACTGCGCATCCAAAACATAATCCCGACATGTAGCTGATTGTGTGGTGTAATGCATATCATTCGCAGCATGTTTCATGGTGAGACTATGGCATTTCAACGACTATGGAAGCTATGGAAGCTTTGGAAAGGACGCAGTTCTCATGGCGATGTTCAACTTTTTTCGTGGGACGCTTTTTCTTGGCTACTAAGCAATCACACGTATTATTTTCCCATAGATGGTCTTCAGGTCATCGAAATACGGAATGCGATTGATGACGGATGTCAGCGGATCGCCACCACCGTTATCTTTTTCCACCGTCCGATTGAATTGAATGTTTAAAATTGGGTTACAGAATGGCGATAACCGGCCGGAGCTGGGCGGAGAAGGCGTGATATTAAGATTCCTTCCTTCAGCCTTTTCATCCGTTGACGGGGCCACCGTGCTCACTTACACTGGGCTGTCTACGATCTTCCGTCATTGGCTGCGTACCGTGGTTCAACTACAACAGCAGGGCATGGTTCGGCATGACTTACCACCTTCAAGCCGAACCGCTTGACCAGTGCCGACGGCATAACGCCAGCGGCGACAGCCAGACAGGCGGTCAACAGGGTCAGCTGGGTCAACTTCATCCTGTGGAAGCACACAGGATCAGCTGAATCAGATTCCTCCCGTCAAAGCACCACTCATCAAGGAGGAATTGAACGCGATGTCATGCATGTTCTTGTAATCACTCCGCCCCCTGTTGACTTCGAAAATTTACTCATGGTGAGAGTGTAAAACAGGATGCAAGATAAGCCAGTTCGGTTTTCAGGCCATCCAAGCGCCAATTCGTCAACATGCTTTTGTGTGGGATTTCTGTGCCATATTTAGAGATTTAGTATCAACAGATGATGCTGGATGATCACCTAAATCTGCTGAAGCACAAGGTGGGCTGCGGAGTCAAGCATACGGCAAAGGGCAATACAAGCAAACATCACACTGGAACAGCTACATCGCTGCAAAAGCACATCTATTAACATTTATTGAAAAAGAAAGCTCCTCGGTATCCATAGCTTGACAATGGCGAATACAGCAATCAATGCATAGGCGCAACAGGCGCCTGCACATTGATACAGAGCAAGCGTCGACATGTATGTACCACAGGCACGACAGGCACATTGATACAGAACAAGCGCCAACAGGTATGTACCACAGGCGCAACATGCGCCTGTACATTGATTCAGAACAGGCGTCAACAGGTATGTACCACAGGCGCAACATGCGCCTGTACATTGATTCAGAACAGGCGTCAACAGGTATGTACCACAGGCGCAACATGCGCCTGTACATTGATTCAGAACAGGCGTCAACAGGTATGTACCACATGCGCTAACAGGTATTGAACACAAGCGTTACAGGCGCCTGTACATACAGAACAACTGTGCATCAGAACATACAGAGCAACTGAACAACGACATTCAGAACAACTGTACTTCATACAGACCAGGCGCCAACAGGTGTGTACCACAGGCGCTACAACATACATACAGAACAGCTGTACATCATACAGAACAAGACCCAACAAACATGCACCTCAGGCACAACTGGCGCCTGTACATTGATGCACAACAGGCGTGAACAGGTGTGTACTACGGGTAAAACGTCATACCTAGGTACTGTTGCGGTCCCAACTCACCGCATTTTTCAGAAGTTATCACCAGCGTCGAACATGATATGGAGAAGAGCCGAGGTATGGAGGCAAGCACCATTGTTACAGACTGGACTCACTCATGCCAAGTTTGTTTCGTCGATGGAGGCCGAAGGGGCACCTCATGACCTGACAAAGCATCCTGATGCCAGAAAGCGCGTATCCAAAAGGGCATCCAGACTCTGAGAGGCATCTCAATGCCCCAAAGTACTCAGCTGAGCCTTAAAATGAGTCTCTCCTGTCTGAAATGTTTCTTAGAAGCCTAAAACCGCACGTCCTTTTGTTGCAAGGGCGCTACAAGCCAGGTGGATGAACTGATAATTGGAGGGCAACAGGATGGAGCATTTGCTTCACACACCAACCACAGCTTTGCCTATTAACTTCGTTGCACGTGAATAGTTTACTTGAACCTAGATAATATACAATGCAGTAAGTTACCATTGGTTTGAGTTTTGCTGTTCATATCCTTTTTATTTTCTAATGCTCAACGTGTATTGACCTGTTCCGTAAAATTTCGATCCGATCGTACCGGTTGAGAAACAGTCAGTGTTCATTAGTTCCCCTTCGCAGCGGTAGAACTGGCCGCAGGCATCGGAACTGGGCTGATGATAACCGCCGATTGAGAACTATACAGAACTATGCAGAACTATACAGAACTATATAGAACTATGCCGAACTATACAGAACTATACCGCATCGACAAAACTTTCCGTATGACTGGCAGCTATCAAGAGTTTACCAGTTTCCAGTTTACCAGTTTACCAGTTTCCGTGACGGTAAATTTTGAGCACAATAGCAGATCTATGTTGGTTCACCACCAAAACGTCCAAATGACAAAAGGCCAGACTTGTTTTAGAAGAAGCTTGGTGGAACTCATTTGTATGTCCTGCCTAAGTTAAGGAGAGCTCGGGGCGCAGAATCTAATCCTTTCGAGTTGCATGCGATTGTGGCATCTCGGGACGTCTCTTTTGTCTCTTTTGTAGCAACAGCTTACCGTGCCTGCGAAGGCCGACACCACCTTACCGTGCCTGCGAATGCCGACACCACCTTACCGTTCCTGCGAATGCCGACACCACCTTACCGTGCCCGCGAAGGTCGACACCACCTTACCGTGCCCGCGAAGGCCGACACCACCTTACCGTGCACGCGAAGGCCGACACCACCTTACCGTGCCCGCGAAGGCCGACACCACCTTACCGTGCCTGCAAAGGCCGACACCACCTTGCCGTGCCTGCGAAGGCCGACACTACCTTACCGTGTCTGCGAAGGCTGACACCACCTTACCGTGGTGCCTGCGAAGGCCGATACCACCTTACCGTGGTTCTTGCGAAGGCCGATACCACCTTACCGTGGTTCTTGCGAAGGCCGATTCCACCTTACCGTGCCTGCGAAGGCCGATACCACCTTACCGTGTTGCCACCGTAGTGCGCTGACTGGCTATCGATCATATCTGGCAAGCTAGCAGTATGATCGAAGCTCGGATGGTCTGGACAGTGCTACACTGATGTTAAAGAAGGGGGGAACTTGGCCACCGTACAGCTGTCAATGCGAGAAAGTGCACGATGCGATTCGATAAGACTTGTCCGTTCGGTAACGAGCATATGGAGCCATTCTGGGAGCTAAGCGAGTTAGGACGAAACACGGATTTTTGGGTTTGTCTGCTACAGGCACGAGATCAGGCACCATCCCTCGACAGGAAGCATGTGGACTGACCGCAACCTTGTCACTCAGGACAGTTTCCAGGTGACTGACCGCCATCGTTAACGTCGCGACTATACCCTGTAGTGTGGCCAGCGTACTGGTGTCCGCAGACACTGCGCCGACTGGCACCATCTGCGCTGCTGAGTGTCTTGCCGCCATTGCTGACACCAGGTCTGAAGACGAGGCTTTCAAGAATATGTCAGCTGCGGTGGCCAATTGGCCCAGAGGAGCTTCCTCTGACAACAACGATAATGCTGCCCAAGTTGCCTGCGGCATCCGTTGAAGATATAGTCTTCAACAACCCACGGACTTATGGGGCATCCCCTGCTGTACCCAGTTCGGAATGCATCCGCAGGAGCAATTGGAACGGCTTATGGTCTCCGAGCTGCTAGCGGGGCACTGTGGCTTCTAGGAGGGCCGCTCGTGGTTGCACCAACCTACGCCTCAGGGCGTCAATAAGGGCCTCGAATCTGGGCATCTGAACCGTGATAATATCCGCACCTGCGTGGTGATCGATACAGAAAGGCTCGCCACCAGCAGGTCGAACTTGATGTTTTCTTGGATTCCAGCCACCCGAAACGCAAAGTCCGTCTGCGTCGGTTGGATGTCTGTCTTCTCCGGAGGATGGAAAAAACTGATAGCCTGAACACGGCCAGCTGCTGGATTACAGATGCAAGAGTCAGGGGCAGACACAGGGGGAGGGAACTGGGGGCATGTGCCTCCCTCCCATGGAAGGTGTCTTTTTATTCCAAGGAGCGCCTCTGACTAAATAATTCGAGGGGGATGCAATCGAGCATATTGAAAGGGTGCCTTTTATTCTGAGAGGGGCGCCTCTGGCTAAAAATTCGATGGAGATGCACTCGAGCTTTCCCGGAGTGGAGCCTTTTTCCTGCCGAAGGGGCGCCAATTTTCATGGGGGCATGTGCCGTCAATGCCACCCCTGTATCCGCCCCTGCCTCCAGATACTTTCGGAGTGGCTCCCCTCCGAAGAAATGGCGCCTCTTCAGACAAGTACCCCCATGACAATTTCTGAATCCGCCCCTGGCAGAAGTCCCTGGCGCTGGCAGGGCCGCTGCGCTGCAGACGATAAAATACTGAGCTTTTAAAATTACTCGTTTTGCACATCCTGTCCTTTTCCCGGGGCTACGACATGGTGTATGACCCATCGCCCGATGCCCAACCTTCATAATGGGAATCAAGCATACGCATTTTATCATATAAGACATATAGGACATATAAAGGAAGGAAAGACTTCAGAAATGGATACTTCTTAGAACAGCTACAGAGAACCGCAAAATAGTACAGAACGAGCAAAATATTGCACGTGCAGTGCATTTAGTATGCGGCAAGTCAAAACCATTTGAATTCCGTGATATCTGCGAATCAGACGGTCAGACAGAGTGATGTACATTTGATGCCTTGTACTGTACTTACCTGCTGCTATTCCGCCCTTCTCATTCGCAGAAACTACGCTTGCCCGCATGTGGCCAGATTTTGTCCCCAGCATTGCTTTTTCCCCTTCCCATGTGTACCGGCTGGTTTTCCTAGATAGTTGTGCAGTCTCACACCCTCAGCACGACTTCAAAATTGATAGTCCACGTAGCAAGTGTGCGTCTGTGGTAATACAGGCAGCATGTGTGCAATGCAAAGTTTTCATTTGACGTTGATGAAGAGGTGCCCAATTCCATATCGACAACATCTGTCCTGCTACTTGAGCTTAGAAATGTTACGAGACGTGGATCGAGATCCCTTTTACATCGCTCACGACGGCTGCTTCATTCCACCCAATGCACACCCTTACTAGTAGGTCACTAGCACTGGTATCGGGGTTGAGGTTACAGGGCTGTAATATGATCGGCTGCAGGGGTGTGACATGGTCACACACATGCATTTGCACATCTTGGTGTTGCAGCCTGGCTGTTGGTGGGAGACCGCGGCAGATGACAAAGGATGGTTGCGTTCCTAAATACTTCTGAGTTGTGTGTTTTGTGCCCTGAGATTATTAAAGGAAGATGGGTTGTATTATTTTCTTCATCAGGGAATTTTGCAACAGCCATCACACCTTCATATTCTCATTACAAGTCACTAAAATGTGAAGGTCAAAAATGGCTTGATTTGATTTAGATTTCCAGATATAGCAATACTTAGCGCGTATTCTTCCACAGCACGTTTCTCGGGCAGCGTTTACCTTGCGTGTTTACACTGGCTATTCAGGAGTGAGCGAGCGTTGCGAGCGAACGCAGTGATACAAATGCTAAAACCCACATAGTCTAAATTGTTTGAATTGTGATGATATCTTGAACACGGCCTATTTTCAGGTGATATTGGTATTAGATGAACTAACGTGAATACGGTGCGTTAGGTAGATTTAACCGGCGACTGCACTTGATAAGGATGAAATATTGTCATTATTTTCACCATCTAGAAAGAACACTTATGTGTTCTTTCTTATATATGATATCAAATCGATTAAAAAGCTACAAATACTAACTCAACATGTTATATTGAATGTCCGCACGCTGTCAGCTCCACTGTCTCAGTCTGTGTAATACGTGTTGGTATGACCGGATCACTGATTCCCAACCTAGGTGTGTTTCTGCGTGTCTTGCCCGCAAATATTAATATTAATAATTAATTAATAGTTCGCGATCACCCATGTGTGTGAGTGGGCTCATATATTATAAGGTAGCCTTTCTTGTTGATATATGATCAACGGAGGAAACGTGGCTCTTGCACACAGGTAGGACGGAACATTTCGAAACTTGCATTCGCTGTTCTTTTGTCGGGCTTTTATTTGTGTCGGACAATTTCCTACCCCTAAGTGATAACCTGGTGTTCTAGACGAATGGTTGCATTTTATATTTATCTTGAGCATCGCATCAATTGCAAGTTCTTCCTATCAGCAGATTAAGTGGCCTAAATCTAGAATGCAAACATAATTTGGGACAGGGACGAATTACACGCGCGCCGGAGGGCGTCTCATATAGCGCATAGGAGGGGGAGGGGAGAGGAATTCGGCCCCTGACCCTAAGATTTCGGAAACTACTGAAGCTATAAGCACACGATTTGGAGGGTAGACCTCGGATGTTGTGAATTGACTTCAGTACAAATTTCATGACCCTATATTAATGCCTTCAGTGTGAAATGAGGTCGAGATCGACCGCCACACCGCGCCGTCGTTACCGCACCGAAGAAACCTGTCACCTAGAACGCTTGGCAGCCACTGCCCTGTCGATTGATTTGGCACCCGCGCAATTCCTATATTTAATAACAGGTTTCGATTTGTGTTGCAAGGATGAGCTGATCGGTTTTTGACAGTCACGAGATTGAATTACAATGTCGCCGACGGTTTATGAGATAACGCAACAAAAAAACAAAAGAAGAGGGCGAACTACTCCCTCACCCCGGTGCGCTTGCTAAACAGACACATCTTGTACCTACATCAATACTGTAGCACTTTGCTCCCCCCCCAATAGTTTTCATGAAACAACATCTGTGTTGACCAGCTATGGCCAACACACAGCATCCTGCCTATTTTTCTTTCTTTTTTTAACCGGTACTAAAACAGCTCCAACAACATAAAGAGAAACTGACTGAAAAACGACTGGCTGACAACATTACTATGCTTGTGACATACACTGGGATCGAACGGCTTCAAATTTTAGAAGCACTGCATTTAGAAACACGTCCCGGAAATGAACAAACAGATGAAACCATGTGTTACACTGGAGCTTTATGCACGGTAATTTAGCTGTCTTTCGCATTCGATTATCGTGACAACCCGTTATTGCATTGATTGTGGCACAGAGTAATATGATGAGTTGCACCAATGCTAAATTGCATGTGTTCTGCACACTGTATATGCCATATCTCATGATTACATGATGTTATGTCATGCGATTCGAATTTCAAGACGGGTTCGACAACTTCAAATAGTTATTTTGACGATGACCAATCTATTTCGAACGTTGATAATAATGAAATGTGTGAGCAACGTTGTTAATTTTTTTTCTTTAAATCGGTCAAGATATCAAAACAACAGCCCAGCCTGTGAATATATATATATATATATATAGGAAAATTTGTCAGCAGTGCAATGAAATAAAACTCGACTTCACCGAACAAGCCTGTAGCTTTGTCTACTGTACCAGCCACTCGAATTATACGTTTTATTTGTTGTTTGTTTTTTTAACGGAGCAGCAGGTGCACTAGCGCGCCGCCGTACTATCGCAAAGGTTCTACTAGTTTTAAAGCTTTGTAAAACGGCATTTTCCCACACCATTTCACCTTTCTTTTAATTAAGCTCACCAGGTCTCACCCTACCAGGTGGTTATTTGGTTATGCGAGTATAAGGCCATGCGTTACAGGTAGAGTATCCAGAAAGAAAATCAACGAACGATAGTAATACTCACTTATGGCGCTCTTGCCGACACTGCTCGCCCGCCCTCTTGCTGCGAAACTGTGCTTCTCTCAGTACCGAATCGCTTAAGAAGGCTCCGAACCGCTCAGGCTAAATTCCCCAAGGCCGACTACTTTCTAAATGTAGTGATGTCTAGCTTTCCTGAAACGTCAGACGCTGTAAATATAGCTTAGCCTCGGTGGGGTGCTAATCCAGATGGTATACAAAAACAAGCTCACTGCTCCAGCTTGGTTCAAGCAGGCTTTCAAGCAGGCAGTGCAGCAGCTCTGGTGCTACGCTTCGCATTCATGATATTCTAGTAACATGCTCAATTGAATTGTGCATATGGTGTTAGGCGTCATGAGCTATGGAATATGTCTCCGATGGTGCCAAAAAATAGCACATTTTCTGGTCTTTTCTTTTAGCACACTAGGGGTGCTATGTAAAAATCAGTACATTTAAGATGCTAATGCTTTAACTTTATCCATTAAGTACTCACATTCAGCACTCTTAACCTGCCCTATGCAAGCATCTCACTGTTACCATTGAAGTTAGAAATAGCACCAAATGCTTATACGTTGCTATATCGCACCGTTTTTGAGGGTGCCGTTGCGAAAATAAGCAACACTCCGGGGTGGATTGAGCAGAGGGTTGGGTTTATGCTACCTTGGAACTGCGATGGGTCTCGCGACGGCTTGGAAGTAGCCCCTCATGAAGAGCCAAGTGCGCATTCCTGGGGTACTTCCCATAAGGATACGACAAGTGTGCTCTCCTCGGGTACTTCCCCTAAGGAGGCAAAGAGGCGACAAGTGTGCTCTCTTGGGGTACTTTCCCAGAGTAAGCGACAAGTGCGCTCTCCTGGAGTACTTCCCCCAAGGAGGCGACACGTGCGCTCTCCTAAGGTACTTCCCCTAAGGAGACGACAAGAACGCTCTCCTGGGGTACTTCCCCTAAGGAGGCGACAAGTGCGCTCTCCTGGGGTACTTTCCCTAAACATGGTTGGGTAGTCGTAACACAAAGCAAAGCATTACAAGTTACTGGGATCCGAAGAACCACGAAAAACAATAGTATTGCAAATATCTTTGCAACCACGCCGCTTTCCATTCGCTAGTTCACTAGCCACCATGCACTTAGATATTACACACATTGTTTAACCCAGACTCCGGAGACAGCATACACTTTACGGAAACATTCATTCCGCATCGAATGCAACCTAGACGCTCCTTCACACCTAAGCGGATGCAGCCGGGAAGTGCAAACCTATATTAATTAGCACTCTGACATACCGTACCGGACAGAACCGGATAGTGTGATGCCTAAGAACGTAAAACGCTATCTTCAAAGGTCTGATTAGCACCTTTCATTCCGCACAGGACAAAGATGGTAAGTACTATATCTAACCACGCAAAACTGTAACATCGAAACTTGCATGGAGACCCACGCCTTACCAGGTAGCCGGGAAGCTCAAGATCTAACTATACAAACAGTAAATAGAAGTACAAGCAAATATAGCTAGAGGAAAATGCATCGAAGCCGAATGTAGCAGAGCGTGTAGTTAAACAGCGACGTATTATGTTTCCTTTCCTGGATTAGGCTGGTGAAAAACGCTTACATTACAAGCTGATGAAACTTGAAGGCTCTATGAGGGATACGAGCTCCATCAACCAACACAATTATGTTTGCGAGGTATATATACCACGAAGGCGTTGAGCTTTTTCAGATATTTTATATGGTTTACTGCGAAAGCCAATACCGAGCAATAAACACACACACACACACACACACACACACACACATATATATATATATATATATATATATATATATATATATATATATATATATATGTGTGTGTGTGTGTGTGTATTTGTGCATGTAGGCAAATTGAGCATCAGTGGGAGTTCACGCTGCTTGGATATAAACAAATTATATCACCGACAAGTAGAAATATAAACAATTCGCTCAATTCTCAAGAAAGGACTTTTCCGTACCGTCTTGATTATTAGCATTCATTCAATATCTGGAAGCTCAAGCTGTACCCAGAACCGAACTTTGCTCTCTAGGGAACTAGATCCCCTCAGCACGAATCAATTTGTATTTTTATATGCAAATGTCGCAGCTCCGAGTTTGTAAGCGTCCAATTGTACACTAATTTAGCTTCGGGGTTCGTGAGGACAGTAGTGCAGACTACAGACGTAGTGCAGACTGCAGGTGAGCTGCTGTTCAGCGTCGTGATATCATACGCCTCGTGTTGTCCCACTGTGCTGCATGCAGGATGAAGCTTCACTCCCACAGCTCTCCGCAGTTAAGCCAGCGACGTCGGCCCAAACGACTTATCGAAGCAAAAATCCAAGGCAGCCGATGCAAAGGAAACAACTAAAGCAACAACAGTTATCGCGCTGGTCTCTTTCATTGCGGGACACCGACACGCCATCATCGGCGCATGTGGGGCTATCGTCTGTGCTGTCCCATTTCGTCTGCCACTTCCAGGGGCCGATATAAGGGGGATCACCGGTGGCACGTATACCCCATGGAAAGTTGGCGCACTTCTGGCCGGGAAAGGCTCTCTTTCATGAAGACTCGAGTGCATCCCCTCACTCGACGGATTTTTCAGCCCAAAATGCACTTCAGAGAAAAAGGCGACCATCCCCTGCCAAGCGAAGAAATGTACCCCCCCCGATAATAATTGCGGGATCCATCCCTGGCCGCTTCCCTCCAAGGCATTTTTGTGTAATCGGAAACAGTTTTTAAGTGGCAGGCAGCGTGTGTACCGGGTATGGCTTTGTCGCGTACCTGACGGTCTTTTCAACTCGCTTATTACCAGCGGTGCCGACGTGAGCGGGAGTCCAACAAAAACGCAGACTCAACTACTCGTTCCAGCGATATTATTCCCAAAATAGCAATCTACATCAGCGGATTAGACGGGCCGTGGTCAGCGAATGGTGTCAACCAACTGAGGGAGCTCGCAAAAATGACGTGCAAGGCGTCTCATGGCATTTTTATACCACAAAGCGCTATATTTAAGCCACAAAACAGGTCCAGATGTGACACTTGCGGGCTCCCCTCCCCCAGCCCATCCCTCTTTCAAAATGAGATGGCAGTCTCCGGATTCTGCACGGCTCTGCACGGCTCTGCACGTTTCTGCACGGCTCTGCACGGTTCTGCACGGCTCTGCACGGCTCTGCACGGCTCTGCACGGTTTTGCACGGTTCTGCACGTTTCTGTACGGTTCTGCACGGTTCTGCACGGTTCTGCACGGCTCTGCACGGTTCTGCACGGTTCTGCACGGTTCTGCACGACTCTGCACGTTTCTTCACCTCTGCAGAAACTCTACCCTTTGTTGTTGTTTCTGAATGTGAAGCCAGCAACCCAGGTGTGGCCAATAAGTCCACGTGTCGTGCTGTCCTGAGCCATTGTAGTTGTGTGAGTCTGACCAGACAGCCGAGAAGTGTAGTGTAGACAGTGCAGCGGTGTCGGCTGTCAAATGGATTTGCGATGTGTGTTCTGTGTACGCTGTCTTGTGCACCGTGCACATTGTGTGTTTCTGTGCAACTGTGCAGAGCTAAAGGGGAGACGACCGAAAGCCGACTTGGAGAGAGCAGACGAGAAGAGATATTGAGAGCTCACCTGAGGATGACAGACGAGAAGTGGTGATAAGGTCTGACTTGGAAATTTCAGACGAGAAGAGATGAGTAGAGGTGAGGCAAGATTCCAGAGCTGGTTTGCAGATATGTTGTCAAGCGGCTGCGGGCGAAGTTAAATTGAAGCATCAACATGGAGGGTGCCAATTTGGGGTATGGGTTTAGAGGGGGTTCGCACGGTTCATGGCACATTCATCCAGTATAAATTATTCAAGAACATAAACACGCAGACTTTGTGGAACGTTGTAGCTGTTCGTCTTCTTATTACGGCGTCCGTCTTTTCTTTTCTGCATTGCATTTTTCAGCATACCCTCTGCTATTTTAATTTTTTTCTTCAACATGTCTTTTTCCTTGCATTTCCCTGTTGCATTCGTGGTACCTTTTCTATTTTTAATATGCTTTTTACCTTTCATGAATGAGGCGTGTAGTGGAAAGAAGGCGGAAGATATACCCATGTAGTATTGGGTAGATGTCATTGAGAAGAGTGGTGATGTTTAGCGGAACCCACCCTTAACCTCGCTCGGTCCGTGGTCTTCAAATCGAACTGCATGCGTGATTGCAACTGCGACTGCGTGTGTGAGTTGTGAACCACGCTCCGACCTGCCCCGCCTCTGCCCAGCGTTTGCCGACATGAAGGGCCGCCAATAAGAAATATATACGTTCGCCGTGACAAAAACGGATTGCAAAAATGGGTTACACTGGAAGAATGCAATAAAATACCCAAACAGATTTATTTTAAAGAAAATGATTTCATTTCTTGTGTAATACTCCCCTCCATCCCAACAAAAACATAGTCATCCAGCATTGCAAACCAGGCAATCTAAATCTGCATCATCCCTGGTTACAGGATTGGGTAGTTGTATTGTGCTGAACGGTTGTGTGGCGTAAATTTTGCAGGAGGGCTGCGAGGTGGAAAGGATCATGACACACCTCGCAGCCATTGATATTTCGCGACAGCTCGGCATGGTGCATTGAGTTGTGAGCTACGATCACACTAAGAGCCTGCAGAGGATATTGGCACGACTGCAACCAGCTTCGACTGAAACAGCTCAGTTTTCAACACATGAAAGTCGACACAGGGGACACTTTCCGAAGTCGGGCCCCTCTGCCTGGTGAGGTACACAGTTCTCAAATGTCAACACGGTGTCCTGGAACGAGGGCGCCCTCGAATGGAACAGCCTTGAGTCGGCACCTCCCTGGAAGTGCAGATTTAAGGCCGCTTCCAGTACGTTGTGTTATGGAAGGGTGATATGCTGGTCCAGAGGTGCCATCGGGGAGCTTTTGTGGATGGTGCAGGTGCTGATTCGGGGGCACGATCAGGAATTTGCAGGGGTGGTAGAGGTGCTGAATTGTATTCGTCACCAGGAACTGATGTCGAAGCGGAGTAGGGAAGTGGGGGTCCAGGGAGCTTCCCGATGATCCGAGGGCATTTCAACGTTTCACGAGAAGTTTTTTGACGGATAATATCCGCCGACTTATTGGCCGTCACCTGGGATTTGTGTCCAGGCAGCAACGGCAGTAGCCATTCTGTGTCGCCTCCATGTTTTGTAACACGAAGGACGAGATGCAGGTTCACTGGCTTTATCAAGGGGTGGTTGAATTCCTTCCACACAGTACGTTAGCTTAATGCGAGGTACCACAGTAGGTATATATAAAGTGGTGTTCCAAAAGGAATGATACTTTAATACAACACCAGCTCGCGAATGTCTCGATATGAAAGTTTACGTGGAAGAAATGGGTATTGTGCAGTGGCATACCCATGTGCAGAACTTCAGAACTGCAGGACATCCAGAAGCTTCTGCACGTGCACTTGATGTGCACGCTTTTATTTCACATGTGATGCTCTCGGGCTGCTCGGCCAGCTGGCGTCATAGAGGCTGACTTGCCGGGGGTGGGGGCTTCGATTCAGTTCTATTTTCTTCTTTAAAAAAACGCCTCAGGAAGCCATTGGATAGCTTCAGCAGGCTTATGGTGACCAGACCATATTACAGGCGCAGGTGTCCTTGTTTTCCAGGTTGAGCAGCGGAGACCTGGAAATCCGTCACAAAGAGATGGCTGGTCGCCCTGTTGAGGCGTTCGACGAGGAACACGTGGAGCGATTTGTCCAGAGGTGAAAATGTCGGCGACACGCCGACGCATGTCGATGACGGCTACAAGGGCACGCAAGGCTCTAATCAGGCGGTCGTGTACTGACCGGTCTTCCCAGTAATTTTAAGATATTTTTGTTCAGGAATTAATTATGCCAAGGTCAATTTATGTGCCAGTTTACATTGGCAGGCGGCACATTTTATAGAGTGGTGGCGTTCCTTTTAAAATAGCTACCATAGCTAATGAAAAAAAACAGCGACCCAAGTGTCGGCTAATGTTAAGTTTCCATAGACGTCGGGGATATGTCGCTGAAACAGCAGTGAGCTGTCTCATGTGGGGTAGTTGTGGCGCGATCAAACTTACTGAATAACATTGCTGAACCAAGGAGAACCTGGTCCTGGACAAGGACATCATGTATGTTAAAGTTATCTGCTTGCCCTTTATTAGCGTAATAATTCATGAAATAAAAAGCAAATCAACCCCAAGACAATTTTGTCAAGCATATCACCACAGATACCCACAATATGACCACTTTCATTCATGGATTCGCGCCCAGCCCTATGATTTTCTGTGACGTCCTACAGGTGTCGTGAACAACTACAACTGATGATTTAAATGGGTTCCCATGACCTTGCCCCACCGCTTGGTTCGCCTTCATCATCAAGTTGTCGCTATGCTGATGCAAAATGGATTTTTTTTCGCCTTCGAGAGCAGTTGGAAAGATGAGAAAGCCGAACCCTTTGCACCATCAAGGAAGGTGTTTTGTGGATATGCTAGGTGTAACTATATATCAGAATTATGCGGCATGATGAGGTACAACAAGTTTAATCACGGAGTCCAGCTTTTGCGAGTGAAGATGTCCATCGGTGTGGGAGGAAGATGGGACCGATGGCGCAAATCAATGCTCAATTAGGGGCAGGTTATTAATATTTTGTGTGATGGCTCACCAAAGCAATGTCATGCCAAGCAAAGAATTTGTTACGTCATGCCGGGCTACACCTACTGACTACCATCTCCACATTGTTACGTCATGCCGGGCTACACCTACTGACTACCATCTCCACATTGTTACGTCATGCCGGGCTACACCTACTGACTACCATCTCCACATTGTTACGTCATGCCGGACTACACCTACTGACTACCATCTCCACATTGTTACGTCATGCCGGGCTACACCTACTGACTACCATCTCCACATTGTTACGTCATGCCGGGCTACACCTACTGACTACCATCTCCACATTGTTACGTCATGCCGGGCTACACCTACTGACTACCATCGTCAATATGTTACGTCATGCCGGGCTACACCTACTGACTACCATCTCCACATTGTTACGTCATGCCGGGCTACACCTACTGACTACCATCGTCAATTTGTTACGTCATGCCGGGCTACACCTACTGACTACCATCTCCACATTGCTACGTTATGCCGGGCTAACCTACTGACTACCATCTCCACACTGTTACGTTATGCCGGGCTACACCTACTGACTACCATCGTCCACATTGTTACGTCATGCCGGGCTACACCTACTGACTACCATCTCCACATTGTTACGTCATGCCGGGCTACACCTACTGACTACCATCTCCACATTGTTACGTCATGCCGGGCTACACCTACTGACTACCATCTCCACATAGTTACGTCATGCCGGGCTACACCTACTGACTACCATCTCCACATTGTTACGTCATGCCGGGCTACACCTACTGACTACCATCTCCACATTGTTACGTCATGCCGGGCTACACCTACTGACTACCATCTCCACATTGTTACGTCATGCCGGGCTACACCTACTGACTACCATCTCCACATTGTTACGTTATGCCGGGCTACACCTACTGACTACCATCTCCACATTCCTTGGATGGAAATTGTCAAATCCTGGTAGAAATCTGACTACATATTTATTGCATCTAGTTGCTGTGCTCAAATTCGCAATGTTGTTATATCATTGGCCATTACCATTCTGCTTATTATTTATAAATCACAATCTTCTTGTGCTGCTGTAACCACAACATCACTGTTACTCGTAGCCAATTAGGATTAAGCAAAAATCTGGCTAGCCATGTCAGATAGACCAATATGCTTGCAATGTTCATACAATCTCCTACTACTCTAATTCTTAAGCCACCCACAACAATATTTTGGTATCATTGTCGTTTTATGGTGTTCACGAGACAATTTTGGTATACATTTTTCCTCCATCAAGCAAACAAAAAGGTTTCGCTATGCTAGGTTAGATTAGGTTAGGTTTTTTAGTGGAAAACATTTCGTGATTTTTGGTCTTCATTTTCCATTCTTGAAATTGTTTCATTTAAAAGCAGGTCAGGCTAGGATTTTGAGCGGAAAATGATGCTCTTGTGTTGTAATGTGTTCCAATTTTGTGTTGGTATCCCTAAAAGGAAGGTTTGGCTATGTTTGGTTAGGTTAGGTGAGTATTTTTTTGTTCTTCTTACCTTATTTTTGTGATCTACTACCGCTCCCAAAGCCCCTTTGCTGGTGTTATTTTGATCACCAACTGAAAAGTAAGCATTTGCAGCACCAATGAGTGGCTATATAATCTTAACCATACTTGCAAAGATGGCATCTCAAATTATAAGTATTAAAAGTTATGCAACACCTTAAAGCACAAGCTTTCTAATATTTGTCTGTAAATGTGCAGAAGTGCACCTGAATCCTTGCCAAAAAAAACGCTAGAAATGCATTGTGGTGAATGTTGTGGTGACTTGAATGACTATGACATGATACAAGAGTGCTTCATCAAGATATGGAGATAGGGTTCATTGAAATTACATCCATCAAAGAATAGGTGCTAGGAAAAACCCATCTTGGGGTAGTTGCAATCCATATTAAACCATTTTGTTTCATCACCACGGTGCATTTTTGATAAACACAACACTAGAAACTAGACTTGCTCATTAAGTTTTCTGTAATATGACATACTTACAACTCAGATAGCAGAGCTGGAAAAACTAGCTGGTCTGGGATTTTTTTTCATCATACAGGGCGTAAACTTCCACAATATTATTGTTTTTGTAGAATGGAGGCAGCTCAATGGAGCCAGAGCATGGAGATGAGGAAAAGGTGGAGTCAATGGGGATGAATCCTCAGGAAATTTGTGGTAATTTTAGAAGCCGACTTTAGCAAAAAGTTTACTAAAAATAGAGCGAATCTGTAATGTAATGTTTTTTAGTTAAAGATCACTAGAGTTGTGTACATGAAAAAGACATCATGTCACAAGAGGTAAAACTCCTGCTTTTGGAAGGCAAAAATATTACTCCAATAAGTGTGAGTTTCATGCAAATTCATGGACTTCAAGACAGTAGAATATCGTGACCCATTACTCCCAATGGATGGTTTAATCATGCTGTTTGGTGAGGACTGCAAGCCAATGGGTGAAAAACATGCACAAATTGCACCAAAACCAAGGGTTTTCTTTACTTGACGAACAGGATGGAAATTATCCTTCAAGATGGATTGCTCATAAATTTTCCTCCACACCCCAGGTTACGAAGTTTATATCCATACCTGCAGCTGAGTAATGCTGTGAGTTTTTCAGTTGAAGTAATGCATTCATCGATATGGTTTCCATGGCAATGAAGAACAACAACTGTGGCAGCCAACTGAAGCAATTGCACATATGTGGATGACCTGCAGCTTTTGTCTTGTTATTGTAAGCAAGTCTCAGTTTGCCTGGTCGTGCTTGTCTAGTGTTTTCTCGCTCCGCGACACCTGACTCGCGTATCCGATCGCCGTTACCTGCCCTTGTATTGACCGGGCGAACGATCAGCAAAACGGTAACGGCTTGGAGTGTAACCGGTACAACAGAGAACAGCGGGCAGTCACCAACACGTGTCTTCAAACAATTGGTGCCCTGACAAGGCCCTCTCGGCACTTGTGCCGTCCACGGTCCAATCTGGCGGTCCGCTTACCTGTGTCTCTCGCCCACGTCTGGCCTGCTCGCCTCCTCAGTGACGATTGACTACCGTGGGCCGTCGCACGAGTGAAACAGGTACAGGTCACTCGTGTGGGAAGGGGAGGGGGCACCGGTCGTTGCCCGGCCGCCGGCTGACGGCACCTATTGCACCACACCGCGAATGGAGAGTTCCGATCGTCGCGCTCCGACCAGCCCCTTTGTCCTACGCATTCAGCATGATACAATGGCGACACGGGGCATACTCCTGATATCCACTGGCACAAGAAACATCTAATCTCACGATGCCCAAGCCAAGAACGGACCCCGACGACTCTACGCCACAAGAGATCCGGAAGAGGTGGTGTTGAAGACAGGTGGAAATAATATTGCGCGAGTTATTGAAACGCGTGGCCCTCTATGTGGACGGCTTGCTGCAGATGCTGTCACTACTCGACCTCCGACGAATTGTTGGTGACATGCTTGGAAACAGGGATACCGCGCCGGCCCCAGCTCAGTAGCTCATGTCGAAAACATGAGCTCTTGCGACTGCGGCGTTTGCTGATGTGACGTCTCCGTCTCCAGTACCTGCCCTCGAGTCACTTCCGGCTGCAGCGCCTTGCACGGCGAGGCCCCGTGTCGCAGAACCTGCTGCCGTGTTGCATCCGCTGCAGCACCTAACTCGTCACTTCCAGAAGATGGAATGGTGATGTACAAAATGCGTGTGCCGTCGAGTGTGAAATGTATGTGTCTAAAGATATTGGAAGGAGGTGTGCAAGTTTTGTCGGGTGATCTTTGAGAATCGAACTATTTGTTTGACGCAATTGCGGCGTGACATGCTCTCAAACTGACGAAGCTGTGAAATGAAGCGAAGCGTCATGACAAGCTGATGTTAAATTAAATCAACATGAATATATATATATATATATATATATATATATATATATATATATATATATATATATATATATATATATATATAAAAACATATATATGTATATATCTATATATGTATATATATATATATATATATATATATATATATGTATGTTGGAGTATCTGGGCAGTATGTGTATATATGTTTTCACGTTGGCATGTTTTCTTAAAGATCACAACATATCTAGCTTCGATAAGCTATTCCGTAGACCTTTCCAACTCCCTTGTGGTTTGTTTCAGTTATTAATTTAGGTTGTAAAGTATTCGTCCGATACCGTTCATTTATTCTGAACATTTTGGTGCACTTTCACCATTTTCAAAATATTATTTCGGCATTCATCTAGCTATCACAGTTCATACTAACGTAATGCAAAAATGTTCAGTAGTAAATCATCTCAGGGGTAAAGATGACACCAATTGTATTTGCAAGTGCTTCTGGAAAGAGATGCTAATCTATACCCATATGTCGAAAACATGTACCACGTACATAGCACACACCGCACAAATGTTCACCGGACGAAATTATTAAGCAATTCAAAACCTTGTCACATGTCACAAGAGGTAAACCTCTTGCTTTTGGGAGGAAAAAATATTACTCCAATAAGTGCGAGTTTCATACAACTTCATGGACTTCAAGACAGTGGAATATCGTGACCCATTACTCCCAATGGATGGTTTAATCATGCTGTTTGGTGAGGACTGTAAGCCAATGGGTGAACAACATGCACAAATTGCACCAAAACCAAGGGTTTTCTTTACTTGACGAACAGGATGGAAATTATCCTTCAAGATGGATTGCTCATAAATTTTCCTCCACGCCCCAGGTTACGAAGTTTAAATCCATACCTGCCGCTGAGTAATGCTGTGAGTTTTTCAGTTGAAGTTATGCATTCATCCACATGGTTTCCATAGCAATGAAGAACAACAACTGTGGCAGCCAACTGAAGCAATTGCACATATGTGGATGACCTGCAGCTGTTGTCTTGTTATTGTAAGCAAGTCTCAGTTTGCCTGGTCGTGCTCGTCTAGTGTTTTCTCGCTCCGCGACACCTGACTCGCGTATCCGATCGCCGTTACCTGCCCTTGTATTGACCGGGCGGACGATCAGCAAAACGGCAACAGCTTGGAGTGCAACCGGTACAACAGAGAACGGCGGGCAGTCACCAACAAGTGTCTTCAAACAATTGGTGCCCTGACAAGGCCCTCTCGGCACTTGTGCCGTCCACGGTCCAATCTGGCGGTCCGCTTACCTGTGTCTCTCGCCCACGTCTGGCCTGCTCGCTTCTTCAGTGACGATTGACTGACCGTGGGCCGTCGCGCGAGTGAAACAGGTACAGGTCACTCGTGTGGGAAGGGGAGGGGGCACCGGTCGTTGCCCGGCTGCCGGCTGACGGCACCTATTGCACCACACCGCGAATGGAGAGTTCCGATCGTCGCGCTCCGACCAGCCCCTTTGTCCTACGCATTCAGCATGATACAATGGCGACACGGGGCATACTCCTGATATCCACTGGCACAAGAAACATCTAATCTCACGATGCACAAGCCAAGAACGGACCCCGACGACTCTACGCCACAAGAGATCCGGAAGAGGTGGTGTTGAAGACAGGTGGAAATAATATTGCGCGAGTTATTGAAACGCGTGGCCCTCTATGTGGACGGCTTGCTGCAGATGCTGTCACTACTCGACCTCCGACGAATTGTTGGTGACGCGCTTGGAAACAGGGATACCGCGCCGGCCCCAGCTCAGCCTGCGGCGGCAGTGCCTGTCGCCGAGCTCTTGCGACTGCGGCGTCTGCTGATGTGACGTCTCCGTCTCCAGTACCTGCCCCCGAGTCACTTCCGGCTGCAGCGCCTTCCACGGCGAGGCCCCGTGTCGCAGAACCTGCTGCCGTGTTGCATCCGCTGCAGCACCTAACTCGTCACTTCCAGAAGATGGAATAGTGATGTACATAATGCGTGTGCCGTTGAGTGCGAAATGTATGTGTCGAAAGATATTAAAAGGAGGTGTGCAAGTTTTGTCGGGTGATCTTTGAGAATCAAACTATTTGTTTGATCCAATTGCGGTGTGACATGCTCTCAAACTGACGAAGCTTTGAAATAAAGCGAATCAGCATGACAAGCTGATGTTAAACGAAATCAACATGAACATGTATATATATATATATATATATATATATATATATATATATATATATATATATTATATATATATATATATATATATATATATATATATATATATTTATAGATATATATATATATATATATATATATATATATATATATATATATATATATATATATATATATATATATATATATATAAATATATATATAAAAAATTATAATATATATATGAGATATATACGTATCTGGGCAGTATGTTTTCACGTTGGCATGTTTTCTTAAAGATCACAGCATATCTTGCTTTGATAAGCTATTTCGTAGATCTTTCCAACTCCCTGGTTGTTTGTCTCTGATCTTCATTTAGGTTGCAACGTATTCGTCCGATACCGTTCATTTATTCTTAGCATTTTGGTGCACTTTCACCATTTTCAAAATATTATTTCGGCATTCATCTAGCCATCACAGTTTATACTAACGTAATACAAAAATGTTCAGTTGTAAATCATCTTAGAGTTAAAGATCACACCAATTGTATTTGGAGGTGCTTCTGAAAAGAAGTGCGAATATAAACCCATATTTCGAAAACATGCAGCACTTATATAGCACACACTACACAAAAGTTCACCGGATGAAATTATTAAGCAATTCAAGCGTTATGCATAGCCGTGTGTGCACGTTCCGTACAGGTTCTTGTTCCCGGATTATAATTTCCTCGAGAACTCCAAGGCGTCGCTTGTCCGATGTCGCTCTTAGGATTACAGTGTTGCGTGTCAGGTCTGTTCGTGTTAGTCGCTGTTGGTGTTCTTGGAGCATGCGCTGCGATGGTGCCCCCTCCTGCATTGCATCGTAAGACGGCGAGATAGGGTAGTTATCGTCATACCAATGTAATCTACGCGGCGAAGTCTACAATTTTCGCGAAGGCATGATGCTGTGTAAATTACATTGGTACGTTGAAGCTGATTGTTGCTGTTGGTTGGGTTGTATTTCATTACGAGGCTGCCGATGTCCTTGCTCTTGTAATATATGCAGAATTGTAGTTTGTTAGACCTCTCGGTTGGTTTGACATTTTGCTTTACGTGTTGGATGATATGCACTCGTCGACTTTGTATGTTGTCGAAATTGTGTTGCGGTAAAACAGCTTCACGTTAGACGTTTCAGTTCGTAGAGGTGGCTGCTTCGATTGGCTTTCGCAGTGATCTATGTGAAATTTCTGAAAAACCTGAACTCTTTCGTGACATATATCCGCGCATGCATGATTATGTTGGATGATGAAGCTCGTGTCCTGCCCAGAGCCTTCAAGTTTCACCAGCATGTAATGCAAGCGCCTTTCGCCACCCTAATCCAACAAGGGAAGCACAATACGTAGCTCTGTAACTACACACTCTGCTACATTCGGCTTCTATGCACTTTCCTCTAATTATGCTTGCTTGCATTTCTATTTACTGTTAGACCTTGTGCTTTCCGGCTACGCCCTGTAAGGCGTGGGTCTCCATGCAAGATTCAATGTTACAGTTTTGCGTAGTTAGATAAAGCACTTACCAGCTATGTCCTGTGCGGATTGCAGGGTGCTACTCAGTCCTTTGAAGATATCGTTTTACGTTGTCAGGCATCACACTGCCCGGTTCTGTCCGGTACGGTATGTAAGAGTGCTTATATAGGTTTGCACTTCACGGCTGCGTCCGCTACGGTGTGAAGGAGCGTCCATGCATAGCACTTCTCGGTTGTATTGGATGCGGAATGAAAGTGTTGGTATAATTATATGTAGCCTCCGGAGTCTGAGTTAAACAATGTGTGTAATATCTGATTGCATGGTGGCTAGTGGGAAAGCGAATGGAAAGCGGCATGGCTGCGAAGAGATTTGCAATACTATTGTTTTGCGTGGTTCTTCGGATCCCAGTAACTTTTCATGCTTTACTTTGTGTTACGGTTACCCAGGAAGTGTCCCGGCTCCGAGAGGTGTCCCAGGAGAGCACACTTGTCGCCTCCTTAGGGAAAGTATCCCAGGAGAGCGCACTTCACGCCCACTTCGGGGAAGTAACCAAGGAGATCGCACTTGTCGTTTACATCGGGGAAATACCCCAGGAGAGCGCACTTGCATGATGCTGTCTGTACCTGCCGAGATGAGGCCAACTTCAAGGCCTCGCATAATCGTGTGAACCCAAGTTTCCTGAATGGCTTCCAGCGTCAGCTCTTCTTCTTCAGATGCTTGAAGGTAATTTCTGAATTGCTGTTTTATGCTTCCTCCAGTTTCCTATAGATGCTCTAGTGTATTCAAACATGAATTCAATCGAATTCGAACAATATATCGAATATCGAACAATATTCGGGTAATCGCACATATCCAGGTCACGTTCCACTAAGAAATCCGGAAGGAAATTTGATATTGCCAGTGACAAGAGTAGTATCAATAGTGATTGAAAGTAAAATAAGGTGAAACGTTTTGGCCCACATTGACAAGGAATGCTGTGCTTTTAATAAAAAATTAGATATATTAGATCTCAAACTTTTCGATCATGGATCATTTCCCATGGATTAAGCACAGCATTCCTTGTCAATGTGGGCCAAAACGTTTCACCTTATTTTACTTTCAATCATGGCAGGCATGGAAATCGTCCATTACTTCTCACAATTAAATAGTATCAATAGGTTGCATCGTATCCATTCCGATCCGATCATCCCTGAGTAACATTCCTCCGTGATCTCCCACCTAAGCAAAACAAAGTTTATCCACTTAACTCAATATGAGACAAACAGGATAAACCCGGATTCCCCCATTGATTTCCCCCATGCATCGGGATGTTGTATGAGGTGGAATAACGTAGCTGAGATCCAGTGAGTTTGTCAGTTTTCCAAGAACGCAATAGCACTTCTTGAGACTACCTTTCCTTCAATATCTTTGGGGTTGCGGCTTATCACAGACGTTCAGAAATTGTCAACTTAGTGATTATTATTTTTCGGTTGGGGATAAAAATTATCATCGCTGCTCTAAGAGCACTGCTTATCCAGAATGCGATTCACACATTCTTATAAATGACATGAAGGCGCCACCTTAATTACAAGCAACGCCGTAGGCCGAGTGTGTATGGGTTCATGTACAAAAATAAAAACTGAGTGGCCTAATATTGCTGATCCTTCACTTTAGAGAGGAATAAAGCAATGTTCATTCACGTTTCCATTCAATTTACATTAACAGATCCTGGATCAGTGGACAACCATTATTATTGAGCATCATTTTCTAAGAGATGTATATTTTGCTTCACGCAGTTGTAACATGTTTCGTTCTTCTATTTAACATTGGGTAACGTGTTCGGTTTTTCGGCCTCTTACGTAACGAATTTTAAACCCTGCACTATTTGCAGCAAGAAATATGGACATTGTAACTTGTGTTTCTGTGCCAATTCCTCCTGAATGGGATATGTGCTAATAATGTCCGATCATCGATGCAGTCTGCTAAAAGCAGGTATTCTATGCACAAACGGAGCGTTCATACAGCAATTAAATGCAGCTATACGATTTGGTGTCCAATATCACCAGGCGGCTGAATATACTGATATGCTTTGAGGGCTCTTCAGCACTTGTGGTGTGGTGTGTGGGGCGCTAATGGTAAGCTGACCTGACCCGCGCCCTCGGGTGGGGCGCTGTCGGGATCACGAGTGCGGACCCACGCGTTGCCGAGGCTATTTTCGGTAGCCACGCACGAGTAGGACTACGATAAACATTTGTTTAGGGTGCAATTTGCTCAGTACGTATTCCTCCTCAACTTTCAGCTCGGTGCGGGAGAAAAAAAAATTGAAGAACAAAATTTCAGAAACAATTGTTAGGTCTTCCCGGTGGTTCAACCAACAGGATGTCCTGCTGGTCGTGCCACTCCGCAGGATCGAGTTGCTGACAAAGCATAACAGACGTGAATAGCTTTCCCCAGCAATCTTAGCTTGCTTGCATTCGACTTGCCGTGTAATGCAAGGGAGCTAACATTCTTTTACCGGATGAGCATGCTATCCAGCCGGTATGTTATCTTTTCGACCGGTTCTGCCAGTCGACAACATATCACCGCCGACACCAGACTCGGCGGGCAAGACGTTACGGAGACCAGCCCACTGATACGGGAACTCCGAGAACAGCGGGGGAAATGGTCCGCACATGCGGTCAGCTACGCACGGTTCGTTCGGCAGGGCGAACCGGCCTGGAAACGCTGGATACTCGGCCGAAATGACTGTCGCCGATCGCCCGACTTCAACGCAGTGCCACAGCCTCGCTCGAAATTAACGCGGACCGGGCACAAGATTCAGACAGCTCTAGGAATGGAAGATGCTCGTTCGATTTAATAGTACGCGTTTCACGCTCTCTGGCGCAAACAGACGGGACGCCATTCACGGAGCTCATATATGGCACAAGCACAAGCACCAGATACACCTGCTGCTGCTCCCCCAAGGGGGGAGGAATTCAGAGCGGAGGCGGCGTGCTGCATCGCAAGTAAACCAACCGACGGCAAATAGCCAATGCGAAGAAGACGCAAGCAAGCTAAGTGGAACACTGGAGGGGGACTAAGCGACGGAGAGAAATGACGCTGGTCGGGTGGCCATTGAGGGGCAATCGAGCCACGAGAGAGGAGAGCACACACCGAGAAGGGGACAGTCGTTGAGTGGACCACGATGAGGACATAAGGAGGACTATGATGACGTCAGAATTACCACCCTGACAGGCCGGTGACGATAGCGTGTGACGCGGCGACCCCGGCAACCAGGCGGCTTACTGAGGAGGATGGTTCCGTCTGCGGCTGAATGGACGGCCATGCTGCTGGGCACGCTGCTGGGCACGGCCGTGCTGCTGGGCACGCTGCTGGGCACGGCCATGCTGCTGGGCACGCTGCTGGGCACGGCCGTGCTGCTGGGCACGCTGCTGGGCACGGCCATGCTGCTGGGCACGCTGCTGGGCACGGCCATGCTGCTGGGCACGCTGCTGGGCACGGCCGTGCTGCTGGGCACGCTGCTGGGCACGGCCGTGCTGCTGGGCTAAGGTGTACGCGTCGCGCCCGTCGCTCGGCTAGGGCTACCCGTAGCCGCAGGATTACGCGTGGAGGCGGTACAGATGTACACACCGCACACGCGACTCAGTCTCCACACGACGGATGATAATTCGCTAATTTTGGTTCGTGATTCACTCGGAAATTGAATGGTGGGTCCAAGGGAAGTCAAAACCAAATGTGTTCGTACATCGGTGGATATTGATTCAGCTATCCATTAGCACGGACGAAAATGGTGGTCCATAGCCTCGTCCTTAGGTGAGTAGAGCACCCGTCCCATACAAATGAGTTGCCATTACGTGGTCGATGTGTTTCGAGATACGGCAGAGGGCGACGCATTGGTTGAGACACGGTGAAAAAGCCGAGGTCAGTGCTGAATGGGCCGGCGAATTGTGAGTGTGGATAACACTGCAGATGAGAAGCCGATCTGTTCCGGGTACATATCATGACGCCCTGTGAGCACCGCCTGACTGGACGTGGAGTCAATCACTGCACAAAAATAAATCATAAAGTCATAAAGTGTTTAGACTTAATAAGAGCCACAAGGGCCCATCCAGGTTAAGTCTGTAAATGGAAGATACCATAAGCCTGGTAAAAAGACCCACCCCAACCAACACCACATCCTAAAGAAACCATCCACCAACAGCCCACACACCTATCAATGCCTACCTACCCAAGCTATCCAGCCCTGTTCACTTGATCCCTCTTAACACATGTGGATTGAATGCCTTACCAATAATTTTCAAACTGCGTCCATGCCTGCTTAAAGGGGTCTGTGCCGTGCACACGTACTTAGCATAAATCTCACCCCATCCATCGCTAATTAGAACTCGAAAACAAGATTTTCCTGTGTAAAAAAAATGTCCACCCTACTTTTAAATACATATATTGAGGAACTCCTCACAACATCAGCAGGCAGCCTATTTCATTGATCAACAACCCTTTCACTGAAGACCTGTTGTTGCTTAATTGTCCTACACCTCAACTTGTCTAACCTGAATTGATGACCCCTATGTGATACTCTAAACAGAAGAGCATCATTCAAATTGACCTGATCTAGACTTTTAACAATTTTGTACATTTCAATCATGTCCCCCTTAATCTCCTATACTTGAGTGAGTACATATCTAATGCCATAAGCCTTTCTCACATTCTAAGTTACCTATTCCACTGATGAGTCTAGTGGCTTTTCGCTGCACTCCTTCTAACATATCTATATCTTTTTCTAGGTAGGGGCTCCATGCTTGTACAGAATATTCCAAGTGCACATATGCGCACATATGCTAAATACAGTTTTTCATGACTTCCGTGCTCTTATATCTCACACTCCTATTAATGAATCCCAGCATTCTGAGTGCCCTGTTCCTAGCTGACATATATTGTTTTTCTGCTTTAAGGTCTTTTGAAACCAACACACCTAAGTCCCTTTCCTCTTCAATAAGATCCAGTTCCCTCCCTCCCATTGTATATCTGAAAGTCTCACCTCCAGACCCTAGATGCATAACCTTGCACTTGTCATAGTTGAAAGACATCTGCCATTGATCAGCCCACTTTTTAGGTCCTCCAAGTCTAGTTGAATATTTCTAGATTGATCACAACTGTTTGCCACTCCTACCAGCTTGATGTCATCAGCAAATTTGAACACACTATTCTTCAACCCTATCTCAATGCTATTCACAAAGATGATAAAGAGAAGTGGCCCTAGAACAGAGCCCTGTGGTACTCCACTCAGAACATCCTTCCAGTCAAATTTGCATCCATTTAACACTACCCTTTGTTTCCTTCCCCTCGTCCATGCTTCAATCCAACCTAAAACTTTTCCAACAATCCCATGCTGCTATTGTTGATGAATTAGCCTTCCATGTGGAACTTTATCAAAAGCTTTGCTAAAGTGTACACAACATCCATCTGTACACAACATCCATCCTGCTTTGATTGTCTACTCCTTTAGTAACATACTCCATGAATTCCAATAGGTTAGTTAAGCAAGACCTTCGAGATCGAAATCCATTTTGAGTATCCCTTAAAAGGTTGTGCCTATCAAGATGAATTTCAATCAAGATGCTTATCAAGACCAGTTTTTCTAGTACCTTGCAAACTATTGAGGTCAAACTGACTGTAGTTGACTGTAGTAGTCAAACTGACTGGCCTGTAGTTTCCTACACACTTCATACTTCCATTTTTGGAAATCGGTACTACGCGATTGGTACTACTACTAAATTGCATTTCTCCAATCTTCAGGTACTTCAGAATATTCCATAGACCGCCTGAAAATAATACCTAGGGGAACTGCTAAAACTTTAGCACACTCTACTGAGATCCTAGCATATATATAATCTGGTCCAGAAGCTTTATTAAGGTTTATATTCTGCAAACGAAATCGATAGGCGAAAGGAGCCGACCTGCGAGTCGTCCAATGT
This sequence comes from Ashinkailepas kermadecensis, assembly GCA_034440615.1. NCBI lineage: Eukaryota > Metazoa > Arthropoda > Thecostraca > Neolepadidae > Ashinkailepas > Ashinkailepas kermadecensis. The sequence goes on along the minus strand of JAOTOM010004740.1, from coordinate 248,623 downwards.
ACTGAATTCTGAGCAACGGCAGCGAGGGGCGGCAACCGTTTAGATTGTGCAGGACTAGTATTCCTGCATGTAGTTAGCGTTAGTTGCATTTCCAAATCCAAAAGCAGCGATGAAGCGAGCACTCCTGATGGATTAACTTAACTTAACGTTCATGTTAAGAGGACTTACCACAAAACTCAACTTACCACAAGATGTCACGGGCCTTTGCGAACCAGGGAGTGGATGGGCTTCGAATTCGGTGGACGTATAAGTATGTTAAGAGAAGCTGGCATTGAGTTTCGTGGTGGAAATATGAGCGGTAGCGAAACCTGCGAGAGAAGCGGTCCCGACGACAACAAAAAAGAAAAAAGATTCCCATCTGACTGCAGCCTACAGCAAATCATTTGCTTGCATGCGTGCGACATGTAATCGTTTTCCTGCTCTGCACCACTATATGCATTCATAAAATCACAGCATGTTCTGTGAACTGTGCTTAAACAACTCTTACCGTTCTTGATGGTAAGATGGAGTAAATCCTAGAAGCCGCAGCCGACCATCGTCAAGCCTACAATAATTGGTGATGCGGAGAACCCAGAAGCTGAGGTGAGCCCGAAATTAACGACTGTGTATGCACCACGTCCTGAAGAGATCATCTAATTTCGGGACGGTTGCCTCGAATTCACGACAATACTAACAATACGAATCGATAACCGACATCGATACGAATATAAACAGGCAATCGCCAAGAGAGGATATCACAGGATACGGGAATATGTAAATAAATTAACTCATGACGCTCATTGATAATGAAATATGTCGCACAATTATAGCTAAATTTTTGTATCCTGATATAGTTGTGACCGCTGGCCGACGAGCGGAAACAAAGCCTGCCCTCGTCGACCGGCGATGGGCCGGCGCTGACGTCTGCAGTTAACGTGTCGCCGCAGAGGTACGCTATGCTCAGTCAGATTCGATCCTGGCCCGGCGGCTGGCTGGCCAGTACATGTGTACTGTGCTTGATACTTCCGCCATGTGATGGGTGACCGCTGGCCACGTAGGGCGGGGCTGTTAGTTAGTTATTTTGGCTTTAGGGCGCTTCGACCAGAGTTGATCATTCGCGCCCAGGGCGGGGCTGTTCAAGGGTCGTCGGCCGAGCCCCTCCATCCGAAGTATGTTGCAATAGGCCGAGCCCCTCCATCCGGCACATGACTGACCCATGATAGGGTGCGGTCCACAAGTAAATCGATGTCCCCCGACATCGACATAGAATGACCCCGAGGTCATTCTAGCTGCATGACAGAAATAGGACTCGTCAAGAATTGAAATGAGGATCGTAATTCGCCGATGGAAAACCAAGGGAAACAAGCCAATTAACAATTAGGTTACAAACCCGACATCAAACGCTTGTAACTGTCTCTAGTTGCATGTCGCAAGACGTACTTTTCACAGTGCATCCACTACTGGACGGAAAATGAAGATCGGTTTAGAACATTCCACGCTATCAACATTCCACGCAATGCACGTTTTCAAGGAAGTGTTACACAATTAATGTTTCTAGATGTAAAATGGCATCTGAGCGCGATGAAGTCTGAGCACGATTTCATCGTCATCTTCAAGCATTTCCTTATTTCACAACGAGACCACTTTCACATTGTCCTTATCCTTACTCTCCTCCTTCTTCCTCTCCCTCTCGCCCATCCTGATCTTCTTTTCCCGAGCCTTGGCGTAGTTCAAGTCCACACCCTTGATCCAACCCACCCTTGGCACCGCGTTGGTCACGAACGAAGTTGAGATCCTCGGTGGTGGAGTCAGGAGACAGGAGTCTGTCCACTCGCATGACCTCCCCAGCCTTACTCGCAGCAATGTCGAACAGCTGAGTAATTGAAATTGCACTGTACACAACAAACTTGGCTAACAACACAGCGTACAATTCATGAGGGACGTGTGGTGGCGCCCGGCAGCTGACGTCGCCTTCCTGGAGGGCACTTGGTCTCCTCGGCCAGCGCGACTAGGAGCGACACAACAACAACGCAACAACAACTTGACATTGTGCACCTTCGGAATGTAGCACAACACCACGTGTTAATAGCAAATTGAAATCAAGCGGCTGTCATGGGGAGAGGCGCACTTGCCCACCCCAGGCAGCACAATTTTCGCCACGCAACACGAAGAGAATTTCGACTTTATGCTGTATCGATACTTAGCATCTTACGGTAAACCAGTCTACAGTTACCACTACATATGTAGGTACCCCCAGGCCCTGTTAGAGACTGCAGCTCACCTTCCGCTGGCGCGGGTGACAGAGGCAACACCCAAGCAGCTAACGACACAACATCTCCCCACCACAGCCAATCAAAGCACGGCGTTGCAATCGAGCGTGCGCTTACCATTCGCGCGTACGCTTGGCGCCCGTGGGAAAATAGTATAGAATGCGGATGGAGTTAAATCGATTTGGGTCCAGGTGGAAGTTTGTCAAAACGTCGGATTGCCGCACCATTTTGGAATTACCCCATGAAGAGCAATGGGAAAGCACGGTTCTGTACGCGGGCTTACATCTGCCACTTTGTCGTTGTTATTTGTTACTTGTTGCAAAATTACTGACAATCTTGGAAACCAGGCGACGGCGTCCGACGGCTTCTGACCATCTCACGCACGGTAACCAACTCCAAACGTGTGTTGAAGCCAGACCGAACCCAAACGTCGCGCACCTGCACGGATCGCAGGTGGGAACGGTAGATCTGGAGCAGTAAAACGCGCGCACCAGGGTTAAGCACCTCGTTTCTGGCTGCGCTGCGCCACACCAGCCTGGACACAACAGAAAGAAGAAAGGCCGGTCGACCTTGACACCAGCGATCCACTGCACAGTGTGATATCTCGAGGGAAAAACTGGACAAAAATAATTGCGAACGAAGTATGCTAGTTACAAGGGAGATTTTGGTCTCAATCCAAAGAGCTTCAAATTTAGAACATATGGAGGAGCTCTATTGCTTTAAAGATTGCTTAACCCAGGAATGTCAGAGGTCATACCTGCTAGAGAGAAGGGAGTATTCCGCTCCCCTCATTTTGCTTCCGCGAACTATCTCGGGAACCAATTGAGGTAGACAGCCGAAATTGTACACACACCTATATGATTACTTAGTGTATTTTGTTTTAAAAGATCGACGTCCGGCCATGCATGGTGACATCATAATGACGGCATAAGCAAAGTCAATGGGCGCTCATATATCGGATAACTATTAGTTAGCGTTTGCTATGCGAGCATTCTGCACTTCAAACATGATCTAATAATTGCTACGCAGAATAGATCCAAGATCTTCTTGTCCCATGTGACTGAAATTATGCCAAAACATATCCATAATAAATGACACACAGATAGAATCTGGGTCTCTGAAGAGTGAAGGCACGTTGAGCCGTGTTCCCGTTGCTCGACGTACCCGAACCACCCGCACGTGGCTGATCCACGACAAGACCCAATCCCTCCCGGAACTGCCGCTGTAATTTCTTCTTCCTTTCTTTCACACATATCTTGTTTTCTTCGCCAGACACCGCCCACAATTTGACCTCCAGACGGTAAGATATGTGGAGAAGGCACCCAAAGCATCGAATCCAGGCATGCATAGTTGAGAGACCGAGCTGGCATGTACCCTCGCGGGCAGGTCGAGCCGCGGCAGCAGACAGGTTATTCATCTGACGAGGTGTGCACCCACAGATGGCGCATGTCATGCTGCTGCCGGTGTTGGTCACAGCGTTCGACACCTTGCCGTCAATCATGGTGAGTTGAAGATTGTACGCCACTCTGAGACTGGTGCCGTCTGTTGCGGTGACGCAAGTCGGCCTCAGTAGACGTATCTCGGATTCAATACTGTCTCGTTCTTTCTGGGAGGCCTCTGCTGTCTCGCGCTTGTACTGGATCCGCAACGGCTGGCAGAAGCGGGTTAAAGACGGCGTTGGGTTGATCCAGACGCAAGTGCTACTGACCGTCAGTTGCAAAGGAACCAGAGTGGCACAAAACAGGTTTTGTTCTGCAGCTTTATCGCCGTCTCCCATCTGTTTGCATACAGATTGCTCTGTGGCCCCGTCAAATCTACGTTTGACGTGAAGCACCTCCGAAGTGTAGGTGCTGGATGACGTCGACGGCTGGTGAGTAGCTGAAGCTGAGTCGGTACGAGCGACAGACGGCAGACATGCCACAGCCGCTGCGTCATATGATCCAGGAGAGCCAGCAGGGTCACCTCAGCTGACGTCTCGGTGAATTGCATGCTGCTGGATGCCGGATAGCACTCTACCTTGGCCTCATGCACCCTTCCATAGGCGGACAGGATATCTGTTTTCGCCGCATCATTCGTCACTCGGCGGACCATACGGTACCCGTGCACAGACAAGCCAGCCGACACACACATTGCCAGCGCACGGTCTCCTGAAACGCACTCGGGATGGCTCACTTTAAAGCTTCTCAGAGCCCGGAAAATTTTGCTGGACAGATTCGGTGATGCCCCCACCTGTCGCAGTACGAAAGCACGTCCTCTATGCATTCAGCACGAACACTTTGCCTGGCAGCCTCCACGAGCTGCAGAGAACTGTGCTGCTGAGCAACTCTTGAGGACGCCCAACGCGTTGAGCTGATCGTAGATTCTAGCTGGTCGCCCTCGCGCTCCCTCCACGGCCTTGTCATAAAAGCGGGTCTTGGCTTCATCATCACTCAAGACGTGGTCACCACGGTTCAGGGACACGGAGAACATTTCGTCTCCCGAAAGATAAGCCGCAAACTGACTTCTGAATTTATCCTGGGCTCGCTTACATATAACCGACTTTCCTTTAAGTTCTTGGCGATCAAGTCGGTCGCCTTTCTCATGTCCACAATCGAGGACTCACTCGGGAGATAACCCTCAGGGATTTTCTCCAAAACAAACTGCAAACTATAATTAAACACATGAGACGCTTTTGCACTGGTTAACAAGTCCGCTAATTCCTCTCTGCTGACGCGCACCTCCATGCTCACTGTACGCAAAATCCAACCACACTGACCCGACCCTTACAGGCAAGGACAACTTCCCTACCATGGGAAACGCTGTGCGTGACCTATCTCGACTCAGTCGCCTCGTCAGTTAGGGAAGCTGTTTGGCATAGCGACCGCTGGATCAGGTTACCCAGTCAGAACGCCCCGCCAGCCGGCGCGTCGCGGCTTCCGGCTAGGGCTTCCCCGTGCCGCCCGGGCTGACCACCGCATCGCACCGAGGCCTGCCGGGATACAATTGATCACTTCAGGTGTCAGGGCAGCTAGGCGCAGCTGAAACTTACGGTACATATAGTCAAAGGATCCTTGATTTCATTGTGATTGGTCTCTGGTTGTGCGCTGTTGTGCGTATTTCTTAGAACCTTATCTTAGAACCTTATTCGAACTTGGAGGTACTAAAAAGTTGAAACGACTATTGATAAAAACGACTATTGAAATGAAATATTGTTTGGTACAAAATAGCAAATTGTGAATCGTTCTATGCCTTTCTGAATTGCTTAACGCATTGAGAATGTTCTCGCCATCATTCCATATCTCACTTGCCCAGGTTTTTAGAATGAATCTTACTTTTATCAGTCGTCAAACTCGGACAATATGTGTGTACAAGCACATCGTTTTTTTTCCGCACGTAATGTTGTCCATGTGCATGCATTTGTTACTATATCAAATCTTGTGAAAATGTTCCTAAAAACTGTGACTTGGTGTGCTTAAAGCATTTGCTGATGCAATGGCGCGACAAATATGGCATACAAAAAATAGTCCAGAAATGCATTTCTGACCAGTTTTTTTCCCTGCGTTATCATACAGTGAGTTATCACACGATCTGGAGTTACCACAGCACAATGTGGTAACTGCAGATCGCCGCCAGCTCCGGGGAAAACGAAGAAGCAATGGTGGTGGCAGAACGTCGTGAGGGCCACAGGCGGCACCGAGAAAGACATAGCCGCAGGAAACGAACATGAAAATGCTGCGCTATTGCTAGCGTGCAGTGTGTATACATGTAAATATATTACCTTGGGTATAGAAATGTTTCAGGCCACTAGCAGAAACACAGAACAGCTACTCGGCATTTGACAGACAGGAAGGGCAGTGGAAAAGGACTTTTTGCGAATAAATATGGAGCATAGCTTGGGTTAACGGTCAGGAATAATAAGCAAAAAAATAGTTTCCTAACATCCATCACGCCGGTCCCTCGGGTCGAAAGGGGACGTGAAAAATGGCAATCGCTCGATCCGAGAGTACGAATGTTGATAATTATGCGTGCAACATCCGTCATGTAGGACACCTGGGGTCGAAGCGGCCGTGAAAATGGCAATCGCTCGATCCGAGAGCATGCGTGTTGAGAACTGTGCGCGCAACAATCTCCGTCTTCCCCTCTCCGTCCAATGCATCTGACACTCACACCAGCAGAACTACTAAAACATCAACATTAACAGACAAGCTACCCGCCGTGGTGCAGACTAGTTTCAAAACCCACACTTTAAGGGAACTCAAGGGATGCGCTCCAGCTTGGTGTTCAGTGGCGTAGCGTTTCTCATGGGACGAACGTACGTACACAATAGCATTTAGGTCAAATAGCGTTGGCCGTTTAACGGCCGCAGCCAGGTGACCCTCCGTGGAGATCAGCATAAATCGAGGATGACATCAGCAATACGATCCTCAAGGCCGGTGACGATAGCATAGCACATTCCCCGGCGACCAGGTGGACAGTACACCAGGTGTATTGCGTCCACGACTGAATGGCGGGCCGCGCCTCGAGGCTGAGGGGCACGTGCTGTGGCGTTCGCTCAGAGTTCCCGGCAGCCGCCAGATATGCGTCATGAAGGCGGTATAAGTGTACGCAAAATTCACTACGGCTGGTTTGTGAGCCAGATCTCTCTCTCTCTCTCTCTCTCTCTCTCTCTCTCTCTCTCTCTCTCTCTCTCTCTCTCTCTCTCTCTCTCTCTCTCTCTCTCTCTCTCTCTCTCTCTCTCTCTCTCTCTCTCTCTCTCTCTCTCTCTCTCTCTCTCTCTCTCTCTCTCTCCCTCTCTGCCCTGCCCTCTCTCTCAGACCTGCCCGTGCGGTCAGGTCACTGCCAGTTCCCAGCACGCCCGAACAGCATAGCTCTTGTCCCAATCTTTGCCCCGACGCATGTTCCCGGCTGCCATTAGGTGTCCAGCAAGGCAATAAGAAACGTGGTTTCTGTTATTTTGTGTCCAGATCAAGGGCGTCTCCACCGGGGGCAGGGGGCAGTCGCCCACCCCCTGCCGTGAAACTGGGGGCGCCGCCCTGAAATTTGAGGAGGCCCCTATCCGCAAATGCACAGCAAAAAAGGTGAGCAAGGAGGCCGACGGGACAGAAGATCATGCTGTCAATGAGGCCTCAAGACTGACGAGGCCCCCAGAAAATATAATCAGGTCTCTATAAGAGACGTAGAACAGAGATTGGGAGGAGGCCCCCAGAACGAAAAGGAGGTCCCATGACGAAAATGAGACCCCATGACGAAAAGAAGGTCCCAAGACGTAGAATAGAGATTGGGAGGAGGCCCCCAGGACGAAAGGAGCCCCCCCGAGACGAAAAGGAGGCCCCAGGACGAAAAGGAGGCCCCCAGGACGAAAAGGAGACCCCCAGAACGAAAAGGATACACCCAAGGACGAAAAGGAGGCCCCCAAGACGTAGAACAGAGACTGGGATGAGGTCCCCAGGACGAAAAGGAGGCCCCCAGGACGAAAAGGAGGCCCCCAGGACGAAAAGGAGGCCCCAGGATGAAAAGGAGGCCCAAAAGACGTAGAACAGAGATTGGGAGGTGACCCCCATGACGAAAACGAGGCCCCCAGGACGAAAAGGAGGCCCCCAGGACGAAAAGGAGACCCCTAAGACGTAGAACAGAGATTGGGAGGTGGCCCCCAGGACGAAAGGGAGGCCCCCAGGACGAAAAGGATGCCCTCAGGACGCAAATGAGGCTCCCAAGACGTAGAACAGAGATTGGGAGGAGGCCCCCAGGAATAAAAGGAGGCCCCCAGGACTAAAAGGAGGCCCCCAGAACGAATAGGATGCACCCAAGGACAAAAGAGGCCCCACAACGTAGAACAGAGATTGGGAGGAGGCCCCCAGGACCAAAAGAAGGCCCCCAGGACGAAAAGGAGGCCCCCAGGACGAAAGATGCAGTCGATGCGCCACCAAACTCTAACAACCAACCAACCAACCCAAGGACGAAAAGGATGCACCAAAGGACGAAAAGGATGCCCCAAAGACGTAGAACAGAGATTGAGATGAGGTCCCCAGGACGAAAAGGAGGCCCCCAGAACGAAAAGGAGGCCCCCAGGACGAAAAGGATGCCCCTAAGACGTATAACAGAGATTGTGAGGTGGCCCCCAGGACGAAAAGGAGGCCCACAAGACGAAAAGGAGGCCCCCAGGACGCAAATGAGGCCCCCAAGACGTAGAACAGAGATAGGGAGGAGGCCCCCAGGAATAAAAGGAGGCCCCCAGGACTAAAAGGAGGCCCCAGAACGAATAGGATGCACCCAAGGACGAAATGGAGGCCCCACGACGTAGAACAGAGATTGGGAGGAGGCCCCCAGGACGAAAAGGAGGCCCCCAGGACGAAAGACGCAGTCGATGCGCCCCCAAACTCCAACAACCAACGAACCAACCCCAGGACGAAAAGGATGCACCAAAGGACGAAAAGGATGCCCCCAAGACGTAGAACAGAGATTGGGATGAGGTCCCCAGGACGAAAAGGAGGCCCCCAGGACGGAAGGGAGGCCCACAGGACGAAAAGGAAGCCCCCAGGACGAAAAGGAGGTCCCAGAACGCAAAGGAAGCCCCCCCAAGACGTAGAACCGAGTTGGGAGGAGGCCCCCAGGACTAAAAGGAGGCCCCAGGACGAAAAGGAGGCCCCCAGAACGAAAAGGATGCACCCAAGGACGAAAAGGAGGCCTCTTGGACATAGAACAGAGACTGGAAGGTAGCCCCCAGGACGAAAAGGAGGCCTCTTGGACATAGAACAGAGATTGGAAGGTAGCCCCCAGGACGAAAAGGAGGCCCCAGGACGAAAAGGAGACACAGCACGAAAAGGAGGCCCTCAGGACTGAAAGGATGCCACCGAGACGGGCAAGAAGCCACCCAGGTTAGACGAAAAGGCTTCCGATGGGTGGCAGGTTATTCTTAAGTTGGAAAATGAGGCCCCCAAGACGGAAGAGGATGCCCCTGCAATGTAAAATTATGACCTGATAGGTGATATTTCTCCGGACGCAATAGGGGCCCCAAGACGGGTAAGAAGGTCTCCGCAGGAATGAGAGAAGGCCACCGAGACCAGCCGGATGAGGCCCATATTTTGGAAGAGGAGGAACCTGGAAGAGAAGATCTAGGACTAGGACGCAAAAGCACCCTGCTAAGAGGGTAATGAGGCTTCAAACACAGATAAGGAGGACCCTAATTTGAAAAAGGAGTCACCTAGGAGAGGGTAGGAGTCCTAAGAAATCAAGAGAGAGTCAAAAAATGGCACGGAGGCAACCAGGAATGCAAAGGAGGCCCAACACACCGGAAAGGAGGCCCAAAAATATGAGAGGAAGCCCTAAGACGGAAAAGGAAGCCATTGGATATGAGATGAGGTTTCGGAGACGCAAAAGCAGGCCCCAAACGGGTGAGGTTCTACCGAGATAGAAAAGGATGATCCAGAGACGTGGCAGGAGGCACCTAATTCGGAAGAGAACGACACAAGATTGGAAATGAGACCCCATGATGAAAGAGGAGGCCCCTAAAATAGGAGAGAAAGGCCATTGGATAAGAGAGATGGCTCCCAGTTGGAAAAGAAGGCTCGAAGACGGCTAAGAAGGTCCACGGGAAATAACAAGGCCACTAAGATAGGAAAGGTTGCCAGTAATTTGGCAGAGGAGGCGCCTGGGAGAGAAGAGGAGTCCACGAGGAGATAAGAGACCAACCCTAAGATGGGTAAAGATTGAATCCAGAGCGCAGAGCAGGAGAACGCACAGCAGGAGGCCCCCAAGACGTGAGAGGAGGCCCCTAATTTGAAAAAAGAAGGCCTCTAGAAGAGACATGAGGCACCTGCCGGACTCGAGAGGAGTCCCTCAAGAAAGAGTAGGTCTCCAGGACCAAATGAGGCCCCGAAGACCGGAAAGAGTTCCCAGGAAATGAGAGGAGGCCCTTAAGATGGGAGTGGTAGCAGGTATGGAAGGAGGTGAGGTTTCCAAAATTGAAGATCCCTCAAGAAGGGTAAGGTTTTTCCAGGATAAAGGAGGAGCCACACGAGGCGTGGCAGGAGGCCCCTAATTTGGCAGAGAACGACCCTCGAAGGTGAGAGGAAGCCCCATGCCACGTTAAAGGGGCCCCAGAATGCAAGAGGAGGCCCTCTAAGGCGGGAGAGGAGGACCATTGAATATGGAGGAGGGTAGGACACACAAGGAGACATCGAAAACCGGTAAAAAGGCTCTAGGAAATGAGACGAGACCCTTAAGACGCGACAGGAGGCCTATAATTTGCAAGAAGAAACCCCTAAGAAATAGTAAGAGTCGTGTCTGGGTATTTTAAAATCACGATATGGGCCCCAAAAGATCCGGCCGGGGCCCCCGCAAATTACGCTGAGCCTGGGGTACCAAAAATTCACGCCCGGACCACGAAAATCATGCCAGGGGCACGATAGATCGTACCGTGCCCCAACAGTCTCATTGGGACCAAAACAAATGAAGCCGGAGCAACGAAAAACAATCCGGACATGGATAATCACTCTGGGGGCCCGACAATGACGCAAAAAGCCTCCAAAACGCATCGGACCCCAAAAAAGTGTCGAGGCCGCTACAGCTCGCGCTAGGGATCAAATAAAATGACATCGGGGCCCAAAAGATCACATTGGACTAAAAAAAGTCGCGTCGCAGCCCTTGAAAATTACACTGGAGGCCCAGAAGGTCGCGCCGGGGCCCCAAAAGTTGCAGCTGCCCTAAAAATCAATCTTAACCGGAATGTCACTCTGGGACAAAAAAAAGCTCCTTCAGTGGCCGCAGTGCTATATCAAAGGGGCAAATGCCCCCTCGGGTTGGGTCTCCGGAACCACGCGACTGGGCGCGATAAGCCGCTCTGGGACCTAGAAACATCGTACCGATGCCCCAAAATTGTACTTGGGCTGCACAAGTGTGCGTCAGAAGCCCAAAATAAACACATCGGGACCCTAAGAGCACAGCGGGGGCCGAAAATACAACTGGCCCTCCAAAGCGCACAGTCTCATAAAAACGACAGGGCCTTAACACATGCGTTGCAGCCATAAATATATATACCGGGAGGTATAAAAAATACACCGGAAGCTCTCAAGGCACACAGGGGTCATGACAACGCACAATAGCCTGAAAAGGTGGCTGGGGCCGCAAAATGCAACATGGTTCCAAAACAAACAAAAAGGCCGGGCGCTAAATAAACACATCGGGATCTTCGAAAACGCCCCGACACGTCAACAAAAAATCCTCGGTGCACAAAAATGCAACAAACCCTAAAACGAGCAGGGGGTTCGAAAATGCTTTAGGCCCCTAACAAAAATGGATTGGAGCCATAATGCACAATCATAGACCAAGAAAGACGCAACGGGTTAAAAAAAGAACGCTGAGGCTTGACCTCGGTTCGGTATCCAATCTGGGAGGATAGCAGCAAAGATATGAAGTGCATCAAAGCTCAGCGGAAACTGCATTTCAGAACTACCAGAAGACGTGAGAAGTAGGAAACTAATGATCGAATTTAATCAATCGACTTTTCGCAGCGAACGCCCATACGAATCATTCCATCACGCCAAATATGGCGCAAGTCTATCAGGTGGCAACAATTAGCCAAACGCAGAAGGCCTAGCAGAAACCATAGCATCGCACGAAGTGTGGCGAATGCACCGAATACGAAAAATGGGTGTGCACGTGCACTGACGTTGCCGTCGTGGCGACCGGGTGCTATGAACTGGAATGCCTGAAATTGTGAAGTTTTGTATTTTAAAGTGGTGGGTAATACATTTTACTTTGAAGTTATGGACCTAATACATCTTCGAAACCCTGCTCGTTTTAGGGCTTTGTTGTGTTTTTTGTGCACCGAGTATATTTTTACGTGTCGGGGCGTTTTCGAAGATCCCGATGTGTTTCTTTAGCTCCCTATCGTTTTGTACGTTTTGGAACCATGTTGCCTTTTGTGGCTCCAGCCTCTTTTCCAGGCCCTTGTGCGTTCTCATGGTTCCTGTGCGCCTTGCGAGTTTGCAGTGTATTTTTCTTAGAGCTCCCGGTATGTTTATTTAGGGCTGCAACGCATGTTTTAAGGGCCTATCACTTTTTGGGAGACTCTGTGCGCTTTGGAGGGTTAGTTGTATTTTCTGGCACCGTCGTACTCTTAGGGTCCCGCTGTGTATATTTGGGGCTTCTGACGCACATTTGTGGGGCCCCAGTATGATTTTGGGGCTTCGGTGTGATTTTTTGTGGGTCCCAGCGCGACTTATCACGCCCAGGCGCGTGGTTCCGGAGACCCAACGCCAGCTTTCTGGGCTCAACGCGATTTTTGTGGATCTTTTCTGTTTTTTTTTTTAAAGTCCGAATCCCGGCCTGATTTTTCGAACCTCTGGCGTCATGTTTTTGTATCCCACCTCGATTTTTCGAGATCCGGTATGCTTTTCGGTGTCATACGCAATTTTTGAAGGCATCTTGAAAAAATATTCGGTGCAACAGAGCCATTTTCCTGACCCGGACATTTATTTGTTGGAATCTCTCCTTTTTTGGAGGGCTCCAGCTTGATTTTTTGGATACCGATCCGGTTTTGTGGTATAAGTGTAATTTCAGCAGTGTGAGGTAACTTATCAAGGGATACCAAAAGAAAACCTAAGAACTGAGTGGTGGAGTTGGGGTTGAAATCTGACCAATCAGAAACCATAGAGGTAGGTTAGGCCCCTCCACAGGACAATTTAGTTGATGACTAAGTATATTATTTCGAAATGTACCCTTTGACAAAATAGCGGTCGAAATCCAAGGACTTTTTAAAGGGCGTAGGTGCCCCCCCGTGCAAATCCGTTTGCCCCCTCCTGCTTGACGCAAATATAGGTACTCCACTGGTCCCTCAATAATTTTCCGCAACATACGCCCATGGGGAAACGCCAACATTGAGGGGACAAATTACCCCTCATAAGTATACAATACAACATCCATGCCCCATATAAAATGGGATGAATGATGTTTTTAAATGCATTTTCTTCCAACAAACTTCTTTTCTGTTATTACAGCCTGCATGATTAGAGCTTCCCAGCTTCCATACCTTCTCAGCCTCATCTACAAAACGGTACAGCACAGCGAAAACGATGGGCGTGACGGCGTGGAATTTGAAGGCTTGGATTGTGTATGTACTGACATTGTTGCATTGTTGCATTGTGATTTATGCATTGCTGTTCAATGCTTGTTCTTGCCGTGAATTTATTCGCTGAGGATATATTTTAGCTCGTGTGACAGTTGCCTTGCAGCCAGCACCAAATGTTATAAAAATAAATAAATTCCTAAGATGGCGCTCAGAAAATCAATGCAATCCACTTCTCGTTGTCACCTTTGCGAAATTGTCGTCCTTGGACTGAGAAATGGTCGTTCAAGCTTTGCTTATGACATCAAGCTGATGGGGATAAATAACAGTAGTGATGAATCTAGCTATATTCAGTTAGACTTGGATGACTTAAAAGTGGATTTATCAATGGCAGATATCTGTAAGATATGCTTAGCACCAGCCCCGCCAACTCGCTGCAATCTAGAGGCCAGCGGGAAGATTCGAGAAAGCATTGAGACGATGGTTTGTTTTGGCACTTATGTATGTATCCAAATATTACTTATTTATACCCTGGTATGGCCCAGTTTTCAGCGAAAATGATCAGTGCTATTGCGTTTTGAGTAAATGATGCACCATGCCAAGAACAAAAAAACGAATATGAAATCATGTTCCCCATCCTCGAACCATAGTATAAGAGCCTAAAAACAATATGAAACCATAACACACTGGAGGCCCCTTTCGGGGAACAGGAGGCCCCCTTTCGACCTTGCCCCCTGGAAGGATTTCGTGGCGACGCCACTGGTCCAGATTCACCTGGAAGTGAGCTTGCAGCCGGACGAGCCGGCGGCGAACCGATAGGGAATCGTCCCCATGTTTACGGCGCAGAACTCCTCTCCCAGCCGGAGCAGCTGCACCAGCCGTTGTAGGGATCCAGCCCCCGGTGGGGTGGGGCCGCCGGCGCTCGGCAGGCTGGTGAAGGTCGCCCCCGCTGTTGTTGCGGCGGCGACCAAACCGACCAAAGCACCCTGGGCCGTGTCCCGACCTGCCGCGATGTCACTCAGAATGGCCGCGAGCACATCGTCGACCAGCAGGGGGCCAGGCGCGTCGCCCAGTCCTGAGGCCCGGCGGTACGCGTCGTCGCCTGCACATGGGCGCTGTCGGGCAGGGGTGGCAGCGATGACGTGCCAGGGGCGTATCCATGCCAGATGGCGTATACCCCCCCCCCCCCTAAAAAAAATCGTAAAAAAAGGAAGCGGCCTGGTTGACGTCCCTGAGACAGAACAACAAGAAATTAGTAGTAACTGAAGGGCAAGTATGACCACCCATTTTCCAATTAAGCCATAGTGAAGCTCAACCCTAGGACACCGATGTGTCGGGTGAAAGGAAATACATTACTTCCTCTCTCAAAAGGCGAGAGCGCTTGTCGTGTTCGGAATTAGTGGAAACCTTTGAGAACCTTCTTAGTGAAAGGGGAGGAAGTGACACTAAAGACACTGGAACACTCGGGGGAGACTTACCGCAAGGCCGGTCCGTGGCGGTCTCCGGGCTCTCGTGAAGGTCTGGGTGGAAATTCCTCCTCATCCAACTTCGCTTCCGGGCCACGGCCTCCCGGAGATGGGCAGCACCCCGAAATCAATCGGACCCGAGGTCAAGAGCGACATCGGGCCGGAACTGGGGACGTCCTCCGGATCCCGGTCTACGAGCCTGGTAAACATCTGTTTGACCTCGGCCCTCTCCTCACTAAAGCTATGTTCTTCTCCAGATGACATGGCGGGCGCAACTAACTGGAGGGAAAGGGTGGCGAAGTCGAGGCAGACTCCCAGGGCTTCCGGGGGTGAGGCCAACCACTCCTGCTCTCGGGGTCGCCCCGCCCATCTGGGATCCCCTCGAGAGGGGGGGGGGGGGGAGAGAGAGGGAGCGTTACGTTCGCTGAGACCCGGCTAGATCGAAAGCGAGACAGCCGACCTGCGAGTCGTCCTCCTATGGACGAAACGTTCCCAAGTAATGGTAGTAAGAATTAAAACCAGTCTAAATTGTCTAGAATATTAATAGTGATGCATGTAGCCTGCGTCGGTAAGCCTTTTAACTGCGAGAGGAGCGATGAAATGAACACTTCAGAAGAATTAGCTCAAATCAAATGGTTCTTTGACCGCAAAAAAACACTGTCCTCTGTGACCCACGGGCGCAGATGGGCTTCGAGCACAGTATGCATGCGAGACCGAGACGAGAAGCATTTCGTTCGTCGAGTCTGGTGCTGGACACAAGGATGCAAGCAAACACTGCCCGTTAATTAGTCCACCTCTGTTCTCTGTACGTGGGGTACGGATTGTGCAGTGGTTCGAAGGATGCAAGGACGAGCTTGGCATGTCATAAGCCCCGGGACTGAAGGGGTGGGGCTGGCTGTGGTATATAGACGACCAGGGGACAAAGCCAACGTGACCGGGGTCCGTGTCCACCCATTGGATATGCCGTTATCAGCGAATGAGGACCTGCGAGGCACCGATTGTAATAAGGTTAGGTAGGTCGGCCATAGGCACCAGAGCACATATTCATTTATTCGTTTCCTGACCCACGGAGCCAGTAAATGATCCTCATCGTAACATTAAGGCCCTATACAGGCGAGGAACGCTACCAATAATGGCGAGGTCAGCTACGATTGGCAGTGAATGGTTTACAGATTTGGCCCACATAACTTCTATAATAGGTCAATGGTCAGCCGGTATCTGTGTGTGTGTGCACCGCTGGGGGAACGGGAACCAAATTGGGGACGACACAACTTATTAATCAAACCTTTCCCGTCTGCCCGTTGGAGGAGCGAGCGCAGGAGGTGGGCATTAGGCTGCTTGAGACAGGCACATGATCGGGCACCATACCGAGGTAGGGAACTGACGAACCGACCGAGACTGCGCTCCTTTTGGCCGTCCATGGATACCGTACCGCCTTCAATTTGCGCGGGAGTGCAGGAATTCGTAAATAAGCAAAACACCTACGTCGGCAATTCGTCACGGTACATTCAAGTTTGGCATACGTGCTCCCTATTCGTGAGAGAAGCTTGATTGCGGAACCAGTGCATGCACCTCCGGCACGTATGTGCATTGAAAAGCAAATGAAATTGGTTACAATCGTGCCGAAATTGGACTGTCTGTCAAACATGGTGCACGTACCTCAGACTTAAATGAGCCATGCCGATGTATCGAATTGGCATAGGTCCTACGCTGTGTCACGGTCCTTGAGGTCTCGCAACCTTCCCGTTCAGCTTACGCCGCACACAGCAAATCAACGCAGAACCATCCATCGGACTGGTACTGGCCGCTCGGCTTCGGGGCGCTCAGATTACGTGGCATGACGACATAACACTTCACCAGCTGGCTGGCTGGCTCGCCACAAGCTTAAACCGGCTGAGCTAGCACCGACCGAAAGCCTTCTCTCTGAAAAAATGCATACCCTTCAAGGAGAGTACGGTGGTGAAAGCCGCTAAAAATCAGCATAAAAAGTGGATGAAATCATGAGTGAAAAATCCGGGGCTAAAACGCTGCAACTAAAGCTATTAGTCTTTAAAGAGTGACGGTTCGACCAAGTCGCTGATGAAAACGTCAGTGAAATATGCACGGGAGTAGACTTGCTCGGGCTTTTCCCAGTTCCTAAAAACACTTCTGAACACCACTCACACTGTGACACGACCTCCGCTCAGGAGAGTACCCCTGCTACACCGCTATAAATGCATGGAGTTTTATGGACAATAAGGAATTATTTCGACAGAAAGAAACGGCACCAACGGAACGAATTCCTGTCGGCCACATTGGATCCCGGTTGTAGGGAGCTTTCTTTTCAAAGCATTATTATAGTTCACGTTGCGTTATTATAGTTCACGTTACGTTATTATAGTCCACGCTTCGACCATGCTGTCACAATATAGCTTGTTTTCATTGGCCAATGGTTGGAGAGCACAAAGTCTACACGAGGCGTGGTGGTGGTTGTAGGGGAGGGGGAAGGGGAGGAGGGTGACCAGATCCAGAAACACAAAATTACCATCATCGGTGGTCGGCGATGTCAGGGTTCGTATTTTTTCTTAAGTAGCGTTTGGCCCAGAACATTTTCATCCATTTCACCTTCCAAATGCATGTCTAAGTGCAGGCTAAAATGTAGGCTATACTTCGCGTAGCGCAGTACAGCTGTAGGCTGCAAGTCGTGTAGCGCAGTAGCGGAGTCTACGCAGGGGCGAAGACCGGAAAAAAGCTTCGATATGATATATCAAGCTATATCGTGTAATTTCTTTTAGCCTGAATGAGAGCAATGCAAGTAAGTTCCCATGCCTGAGCTTATCGAGGAAAAGTACGTTGCGGGTGTGCGTGGGGTGTTGGTGCAAATTTAGACAATCACAAATGAAGCCCCAGTAACGGTTCAATCGCACCAAAATATGCAAACTTTAATGACTCATAACTTTTGTTTAAAGCAGACGCAGCCTTCCTTTCATCCTATCAGTCAGTACGGTGTTTGATTGTTTTTCCCACTTTTCATTGCGGCGTAGCTAGAATATCCACTGTGCATGATAAGTAGAAGTGTCTGTATGTACATGTACAAATACCTATTCATACACAGGACTGAGTGAGCGCATACCCAGCTGGCTTGTACTCCTCTTGCTATCATGCCGGGCCTCTGCTGCTCCACTGATCATGGAAGAACTTTATTTTAAGGTCACTTCTATTACATCTCTTGAGAAGTTTTAAAGGTCATATATACTTGCAACTCGCCGGCTTTAATGTCATATATATAAGTATGCTACTTGCTAAGCCAGTACGAATCCGAGGGGACGAGTGGTCTAGGGGTAAGATGCTCGTCTCACAATCGAAAGAGTGTGGGTTCGAGTCTCACCTGTCGCTACTCTTCGCCCGCGACCAATCGGCGTGAGAGATTGGCGACGCTATATGGCTCAACGGTCGACGTGTCGTAAAACCAATAACCAACCAACCAGTACCAGTCCGATTCATAGAACGACAACCTTTAGTCACACGTTTTTGAGGACACTCCCAAAAAGCTGATCCAGCTCTGGAAACAAATGTGTGCTCCTTCGAGCGTGTTCATGTTAAACTACCCAATTGTTTTCACATGTATTCTATAAAGTATACTTGTGATCAAATTGCACAGCTGCTTAGAAACCAGGCGGGGAGGGCAGCATATGTTGCAGCAAAGGTGCGAGCGTGAACACGCACACACACACACACGCACACTCACACAAACGCCAATATGCACACACCTGCACTCAAACAAACATATAAAGCACACACACACACACACACACACACAAACACACACACGCTCGACTGCCCTACTCACATGCTCATATTCGGTGAGCGTCGGCCCTATACTTACGTTGGGCACACATAGTCTCTCAACAATGTCGTATATGTGTTCTCTGAAAAGACTAAATGGGCACTTGGAACATTGAGCTGAATTAAGCCAATCTTTTGGAATCATTGCACTGGTCGCCTACATTATTAGAAAAGTGCTAACACCTTTTCGGTCAACTCACTGGGTACGGGGAAATGTTATTCCTAAGTGACGCTCGCCTCTAGCTCGTAAAATATTGTGCAAATGTGGTCACAGGTCATCAACAAATATATCATACAACACGCACGCATTATACTATATACTAGTGATATGAATGCACTAAGAACATAAAATAAACACATGCGACGCGAAGTCAAATACAATGAAAAACCATACGCTGCTGACACTCTGGAGAGCGATTTTCTGTTTTTCTCCCTTACAAGATAATAAAATTCATCACAACACAAGCTAACCGAAGGTACGGCACACCTCCATGCGGTGCGAGCGACAGCATGGAAGCACGCCGCTCCTCCAGCGACCCAGATTACACTCGGCTACTCCAGCCGTGGGCCTCTGCGCGACCGTCGCGCCGGCTGGCGTCGCCGACGGCACCTGAGTGTAACTAAACGGCCACCAGATGGCAGTGCTGACGTCACGGCGAGGCCGGCACTGGCGAACGGGGAGGAAGGCGTCCGAGCACCCAGACGGCGCAGCCATTCCAGACAAAGACGCAGCTGCAGTGGTAGATGAATTTACCCCGAGCAGGTTTTCCCCGCTTGCCCTGGTTGCCACCGAAGCGTGCGAGAGCCAGGTTGGCAGTCTGCTGGCGCCGCCAGCAGGTGGTCTGCGCCGCATGACGCACGTCTTGCCATCGCAAACGCTGGCGGAGCAGCTCGGCCGACTTCCTCCCTGGACAGCGAGCCAGAGCCCAGGCCAGAGCGGCGAGCGAAAGTGGCCAACAGGAAGCAAGCAAAGCAAGCAAACTAACCTAGCCTAACACCAATCAAGATATACAATTAAGCAGTGGTCGGAGCGACGCCCGACTGCAGAAGAAGGGGAGAGTGAAGAGACAGCGTGCCCACCAGGATTAACATATTATGCTTCAGCGCGGAAAACTGCGTGCCGAGCCCAGAGCTGCACATCACCACCGCCAGATGCCCCGCCAATTGGGTGTTATTGAAAATCTCGCCCGAATTATAACCCGTCCAGAGTCCTTCACCACATGCTGAAGATAGCCCAATGTCCCGTACCAAGATGTTTCTCTTGCTCTCGCTCCGAACGTCAACTACCGTTATCACAGACGAGCGGCTCGGACCGACCATACGGTAGAGTCAGGTCAGGTCAGGTCAGGTCAGGTCAGACTGCGGCCCCCAGTCCGGTGAACAGTGGGCCACAGATATTCCGAGCAACGATGATATGACGCTGCCTTAGAACTAGCTCAGAGCCTCCCCACCCATCCCTTGTACATTTAGGTCATGGACCTTAGCGGCGAAATCCTTTCTTGTGAAATGTCGTCGAGCCCCGAGCGAGTCTATGGGTACCCGTCAGGTAGGCTCCGAGGGTGCCCACGGGTATCAGTCAGGTGGCCCTGGGAGCACCCACTGATGCCAGTCAGTTGGGCCCCGAGGACGTCCATTGGTGCCAACCAAGTGTTCCCGAGGGTGCCCACGGATGTCCGTCAGATGACCTTGAGAGCGCCCATGAACGTCAGTCGGATGGCCCTGAAAGCGCCCATGAGCGCTCGTCAGGTAGACGATGATCATACTTCGCTCGGACCAACTCCCCGAGAGGCGGCATGTTCTCCACCCCAACTCGCATCACAGGTCAACAAATTTCAGACCAGCAACTATCAAGGAGACGTTCCGATTTGACCGAGGTCAGACTGGGGGGTGCGGAAGCGGGATGCGAGTCTCGACCGCGGAGAGACGGGCGACCATGCCGACAGGGAATTTTACCCCGCCATGTAGTCATATCACAAAATTAAAACTGGACTAGGGTTCAAACGGGTCACTTTAAAGCTCCAATTTGCAGATTTTCTTACGTAATCAAGAGGTTCAACATCAATGTAATACATGTAATACGTGAGTGAAATTTTAGTAGATCGGTGACGAAAAAAATCAAGCGTTCTTCTTCTAAGCAACAGTTGAAAGGCAGAGATCCAACACCGAAGCACTTGGGTGCTTCGTGATGTCGTGCGCGCCTGCTCTTTGCCTCTCTCCTGCGCGCAACCGGGCAGTTTCGTACAGAAAACGGGCTCTCGTGTGGAATTTCAACATGGAATGGCTGAAGTAGTTAGATTGAAGATCGGTTGCGCGCGCGGGGGCGCAGCGTGTCACCTTACGCTAATCACTCGCCACATAAAACACATTCAGTTAAATGCAAATAAGGCACGTCGAATGCATGATTGTGCAAGAACGCAATTCTTGTCTAAAACGAGCAACACTATGTACAAGGCGGCGGCAGGCTGACATCCGACTACGGCCCTTCAGTCGGGCCTCGCGCGCCTGCCAACCGCCCACTCGGGAAGACTCTGTGATAATGTTGGCGTAAACATCCGTAAAGTTAACGAAACTACGTAAACGGCTAGGGTAAATAAAACGGCTGAAGGAGGGGGAGGGGTAGCGACTGGCTAGGCGACAGCTGTCTCCTCTATGGTCCAACACGCCTGCCTGGGGTCGCGCGCGGGGAGGGGGGGTGTCGGCTGGGCGACAGTTGCCGCCATCTCTATGGTACAACAGGCCAGCCCGAGGTCGCGCGGGGGGGGAGGCAGGGTCCCCGGTCCAGAGATGGAGGGGGAAAGGGAGGGGTTGGACTTCACACCGGGCAAAGACGCGCCAAAGTCGGGTCCGAACGCCCAGTGTGTGCGGACGACATGGAAGCTCATGGGGAAGACAGTGCGCCAACAACTGCGGTCAGAGCACGACACAACTTTACACCTGGTGCTCGGGCCGCCGCGCTTCAGGCGCAGGCGGCACCACACGCAGCGCAGCGGCGTCCTCCTCCGGCGCTACGACTCTTCACGCGGCTCTCACACAGTCGACTCTTCGACGGCAGGCACGCATTGCACAAACGGCCCCGCATCATCAAGGTCGCGACGGCTGTCCGCCAATCATGGGGCAGGCCGTGGCGCGCCCGCCAATCAGCAGCCGCTGCCGGGCTGCAGTTGGCCAGTGGCAGCGCACGCCGCTTTGCGCCCACCAATCAGTGGCCACTGAGGCCATCGCGGGGGCCAATCGCCACCTAGGAAGCCATGAACAGCTCTATGTAGCGTGTGCCTATATGCTGTTTGTTCTTTTCCAGAATGGCACGTTCCGCTTCACTGCGCGACGTGAACGACACCATGGCCTCGCCTGACGGCTGGCCCTCGGCGTTCTGCTGCAGCTGTATGCACTCGGGTGCGACCTGGGGACGCGGAACAGTCGGTCAGTGCGCTGCGCCGAGAACACGGATCTGACATTGGTGGTGGTGGTGGTGGTGGTGGAGGCGAGATCCAGCGATCGGCTGGCTGGCTGTCGGAGCTCGGTGTCGCAGTGATTGTAGGGTTGGCGGCCAGCACTCGAAGGCGCTGTCCACCGTTCGCTGGGAAGGCGCAGAATGCTCAAACGACGAGACGCACATTCGAAAACTGCACAGCTGTCGATCTTGAACATGCTATTTAAAAGAAGGATGGAGATTTTCTTTCAAAAGTAGAAGAGGAAGTATCTGTGTTCGTTCATATAGCGTTGCCATTTTAAAAGTACCTCACTGTCCTATGCTCCACTATTTTAATTAATCGAATTAGCTGTTTAAGCTAAGGTAATGTCCTCTTTGGTATTTACCAAATTTCAAAATAATTGACTACAACATCCAAAACGTAAAGCTGCTTTGTACCTCTCACAGTGGGTGCAATAATACCTAAAATTTGTCGCTCCATGCATCGAGATTGCACACTGCTTTTTATCGCACATACTCCTGAAATGCTGGACTGAGAAGCCACCGTGCAGGATCCAACTCTCGGAGACGATGTTTAATAACATATTGTGCATGATGCGACGTAAATAACTCCTGTGAACTAGGTGTGTCAATTTCGTCCACCATGAAGACTTTCGAATTGTTTAAGCAATTGGAGCCATTGGTTCAAAAGTAGAGGGACCAGAGCTAACGTTTGGGTCAATTCGTTCCAGTCGACGCGATTAGATTAATGGTTAAGAGCCGAGAGGTGTGGGGGCATGGGTCATCTGGCCCTTCTGTTCCTACGCTCATGGCCACCAGCCGGACGCACACCCGGAAGGGATCACGACGCCATCTACCTTGATCAAAATCCTTCCCGGCTGCCTTCCTACACATGTCTGGTGCCGCTCCGAGGCCACGGCGGCGCCAGCCACTCGGTCAACCGTACGTGTACACTTCCCGGTACGGTACGCCATCCGCGTCGGATGGCCATCCACGTATGGAGGCCCGGGTGGGTAATGGCAGGATAACACAAACCAGGAAATGAACTGTTCCCCGTCATGTCCTGTGCAGACAGATGATGACGCATCGTCCGACTGACTGTTCATGCGGCGAATTATAAGCTAGTATGTTGCTACGGGCAAGTCCAGGATTGCTTGCGGCCAAAAGCGGGACATGATGCCACCAAATGGAGCAGCGGTGTTTCGGATATTATTGCACTCACTTGTGTGAAGTATAGAGCGGCATTACCTACTGGATGTTGCTCCACAGGATTTCATATGCTGGCAGATAGCAAACAAACCAACCACACTTAAGCAGCCGATCTGGTCAGGGACGTGGCAAAATAACGCAAGTCCGCAAAAAAAAAACATCGATGGATTTGGACCACACAAATCGTATCTTATTAGTCAGGACATGCTCAGCTTTCGAATGGCGCGTTGGTGTGTCCTTAAAGCGTCCTGGTCACTTCCCAATGTGTGAAAAGACCATCATCTACTACCTCATCATCTACTACCATACCATGAAATAGTTAGTAGCCATTCAAAAAAACATGGCCAGATATGTGCGCAATATGCAAACCCCAAACAGCACTGGCTCAAACTTTGTTCCCTACCGAGACTGATTGATTGATTGATTGATTGATTGATTGATACCGAGACTGATCATTGATTGATTATTTGCACTTAAGAACGCGTGGAATACGTGCTCATTTAGTGCCCACCAGCTGGTGAAGGATAAATAATTTCTTTTCGCGATACGTGGTATACTCGGAGTGAACAGCCCTCAGCGCAGCTCGTCCGAAGGTGTCAGAATGCCGGGGATTGTACGATATCAGGCAGAAATGCCGGGGACTGTACGATATCAGGCAGACATGATTCCAGTCAGATGCTGGGCTGCATCGGGGCGAAGATACCACATACAGAGTTACCACATACCACAAAGAAAACGAAAAATATCCACATTTGGGCCATCCCTGGCGGCTCGGTCGTTCTGAACGCAGATTTTGATCAAGCGTCTTCTTGGTTATTGGTTTTACGACACGTCGACCGTTGAGTCATATAGCGTCGCCAATCTCTCACGCCGATTGGTCGCGGGCGAAGAGTAGCGACGGGTGAGATTCGAATCCACAATTGTGAGACGAGCATCTAACCCCTAGACCACTCGTCCCCCGATCAAGCGTCTTCGCGTACTTTTTTGCGGTAGGTAAATTTTCAGCAAAACGTCACTGCAGGCGATGGTAGGTAGGCGACAGTAGGCGACGGTAGGTAAATAGGCGACGGTAGGTAAATAGGCGACGGTAGGTAAATTTTCAGCAAAACGTCACTGCAGGCGATAGTAGGTAGGCGACAGTAGGCGACGGTAGGTAAATAGGCGACGGTAGGTAAATTTTCAGCAAAACGTCACTGCAGGCGATGTAGCATGTCAAGGTGGCCTACAGTGGAACAAACTTCAAATGCTCGTAACCTTAGGCCTTGTGACGGCATTGCATCTAATGTGACAGGTCGAAAACTGTTGTCTGTAGTGTGCTGTTGCCTGGAGTGTGATGAACTGGTAGACGTCAAATAACGAGCAAGCATAGCTCGACCAGCTACCACACACATCGGTTGGGTCGCATACAAATACGTTTTTTTAAGCCACCCATGGATTTATGTAGAGTTACGTATGCCACATCAGCGCATGGTACCCTGTAAGATGGTATGCATTGAGTCCTTTGAAAATTCCGCAACCTTCGAACGAACCGTGACAACCTTGATGTACTATGCTAGGCTACTATGGGCAAATCTATCACAAGGAGTCCTGCCATTTTTTATTTTCTTTTTGCCGGCCAGCACCAAATGTTATAGGATCACATGCCAAGGGCTAAATCTTATCTAGAAGCACACATAATTTCTTCAGAATCCATCCTACGAGTTATGCATGTACTATGAAGCGACAGTTATGGTACCGAGGGACGCTGTATAGCCCCTTTTATGACAATTCCCGCCAATCGTATGAAGCTGACCTAAAGGAAACGATTGGTAATGGGTCTGCTATATTCCTTCCAAACTGATTTTATCTGCACATGCAATTAATATTATCAGGGCCTTCATTTTTTATTGTGGGCGCTTGAACAACCAACATGTGTACTCATAGCTTAACGCTGAAACCTTTATATCTGTTCGCGTTTACCACATCAATTCAGCCTTGGACGAACATAAATATGCTTGAGCATACAAACAGTGACTCCTGATAAGAGCCATACGACGTCTCCATTACATGCATCCCGATATATATATACATCCTGTGCTATGTGTGAGTGAATAAGTATTGCGATTGTTAGCGTACTCCCACCGCGCATGCTATGTAGGTGTTAATTGACATGCAATTGATAGCTTTACGTCCTAAAATATGAAAAGGGCACGGAAGCATTAGCCCTATATATATATACAGGACGAGTGGAGTTAAAGGAGCAGATAGGATGCTTGCCCACCAACTTCATGGGGACAGCAACTAGGATTTCCTTGAAGCATTTCGTGGAATTAAATAATTCACAAACGCACCTTACCCTACCCTCGCTAACTGGTCCCCGCGTGGAGCATGGTGCAGCTATATAAACAAAATACATGTATGTATGCATACATGATGCATCATGCAATGTTGACGAAAAGCAAATAGATTAGTTTTATTTGTGTGATGAATTTCGGCGGAACTGTATGCATGTCTGCATTTGGTTGACAATGCTGTCATTTCGGACAAAGTAATCAAGCTTACCATTAGCACAGAGTTTGGAATTGAAACAATGTCTTCATAGAATTGAAACAAATTGAGACAGAAGCACATGGAAAATGGAATCGCCTGTTGCCACCTCTTAATACTTATTACGCTGCCTTGATAAACGCTAAGTAGGTGCTTCAGCAACTAAATGCATCCAGAACTGTCTTCACACCTTAGGTACATCCAAAGACAAGACAGATGGATAACATAAGATATCACAAAATACCTCGGGCTTTAAATTGAAGGTACCCTTGGTCAGCTCTCCAGGAATCACGATTTATGCGCAATGGCGGGGCATCAAGGAGAGGACAGGGAATCAGGGAGAGGACAGGGAATCAAGGAGAGGACAGGGAATCAGGGAGAGGACAGGGAATCAGGGAGAGGACAGGGAATCAGGGAGAGGACAGGGAATCAGGGAGAGGACAGGGAATCAGGGAGATGACTGGGAATTAAGGAGAGGCCAGACAACCGCTCTCGAGGCACTCGCTCATTCCCAGTCGCTGCAGAAGGCCGACTATCCCAAATGGATCAAGTGTGATGCCACAATTGGGCCACTTTTAAACGAATTGAATTGGGCCACTTTTTAACGAATTGAAGCGAAAGGTGCGCAAAGCATGTTCATATATGAACATACGATGTGTGTGCATGAGGGCCCAGTAGGTTCATAGTAAAACTACCTGGATGAGGATATTTCGCCAGACAGGGTGTTGCCATACACAACAACGGGACGTGGTCACCGCAACTGGTTTCCATCTGGGCCGTCGACACACTTCCCTTTCACATATCACCGGCTTAAACACCAAATATTGCTCGCACCAGCCGTGTACGCCAAGTCAAGCCACTATTCAGCATCCGGCTATATGCAAAGCTGAAGCTAATTAGCGTAAACGCCTGACCAGTGTCTTTGGTCGAAGCGCCCTTCAACCCAAATAACAGCCTGACCAGTGTGACCTGTCCATGCACTGAATTGCACCACACCACCGTATCGCGCAATCATCTCAACATGGCGCGGATCGGCACGCAGTTTCGGCCGCCGAGGAGCTGAACAGAGCGCATCGGAACGCAGTCGCCGTCTCCCGCCACTTCCCCGACACAACGCCGTCGTATCGGCACAAACCCTCTCCGACACCAACACCGCGGCTTCTCGGCGTCCCAACGGCGCCTGTTCAGCTCCGTCGGCGGCCCCATCCCGGCAGCGGACGCATGTTAGCGGCGAGACGACATGCATTCGCGGCGGTGCGGGCGGCTCGCCGACGAGCCGCCCGCACGGCCGCCGGCGCCGCGACACCCACCCAGCACTCGTCCGGCGGCGCGTGGACGGGGTCGGCCGACCTGCCGACCCCGCGACTGACCGGCGCGGTGGCGCGCTGGCCAGCGGCCCAAGCGAGCCCGGCTGCGGCGCGCCGCCGGCGGCGGCGCGCTGGGTGGCGCCGCGACGCCGACACCGTTAAAAGAAACACCCGTAACCAGAAAGACCCCTAACCTCAAAGCCTTCGAAGAATTTGAGTATGTCAAGTTTGTTGGAGGAGTAGGGCAGGCCTCGCATCCTCACCAGGGCCGGAGCGGGCCCCGTCTGCAAGCCATTGGCGCCGACGGACGGCGTCAGGCCACTGTAGTAGGATGTGGGCGAGACGGGCGGCGAGGGATACGCCTGCCAGTAGTACAGGCTGGGCGGGTACGTGTAGGCGGGCACGCGCGGCGGCAGCGGCGCCACGGCCGGCAGCAGCGCCGGCGGCGCCGCGTACGTGTACAGGCCGTACGGCGGCGTCAGCATCCCGCCGCCTGCCGGCGCACGGAGGTCAGGCGGCTGCACAGGTGCGGCCGGCGAGTCGGCCGACGCCGGCGGACGACACGTCACCGGCTCGGCTGCAGCTGTACACAGTGGTGACGTCAGCACGGAGACACACGGTCGGCACCTCACACTCAGAGCGAGAAACGCCACTTGAGCACACGCATCACGGTGTCGAAGAATCGACTGAGACGATGACGATTTAGCTTTAATGGCCGATTTGTTGTGACGTCAGAAGTGGAACGGCTCTGAGATGTCCTCTCCGAATGGGGGATGAAACGAGGGCCGGAATTCGGGAGAATTTCCTGAAATCGAACTAGCTTGACGAAGAAAAGCAGACAGGTTGCATAACTGCAGCTGCTGTAGCATACTGCAGATTGCAACATCGCATTGCAACATACTATCACAACTGCAAGACACAGCGACGACAAACTACAATTTGAATGCTAAAAATCCAGGGGTGCCCAAATCGCTTCTGATGTCACAGCATAACGAAGCACTGTCGGCGGCAGCATCACAACAGCACTGTATTAATTCTGCTCTAATCCTATCTACCCCGCCACGGCCAGCGTGCGAGTTGTCGGCCGAGCATGCTAGCCCATCCACCGTGCTCCCACACCCAGTGGCACACACATGGCTGCAACACAACACCGCCAGCTGAAAATGTTGCCGGGGCGAATCGAAATAAGAACTCACAAAGAGTTCACGCAATTCAACTTTGTATTTGTTTAAATTTGGTGAATTGTTGAGTAGTTTCCATCGGCTTTTGCCGGCTCCCGGACACGAAGTGTCGCGAATAGCCGCGTGCTGTTTCACAATTTGTTGTCGTTGCACCCACGTTTGCACACACGCATGCGCTCATACAGTGCTATTCTGCTCAGCCCATCAAGACAGACCGACTCCAGCCACCACCACATGAGCAGGACAGAGAGAGAGGAGAAAGCCAACAAGCCAGAGAGGAGCGACAGAGAGTGCTGCCACCTGTGATGGCCCCTTGTAGCCAGGACATAAGCCCAACATACCTGCTGTTTGGATTCAGCTCCCGCGCGTGACAATTGCCAGGTATAACTCAACACCAGCCTCCAACCGACACGCACACCAGATAGGCCAACAACAGTTTAGTTTGCCCGCTAGGGTGACAGAGAGGTATGCAAGTAAAACTCAACGTAACCCAGCCAGAAGAGACCAACCACTGTGGACAGTATGGGCGTTTATTTTAGTGCGTCTGCATCGTACATAGTATAGGTCAACCGAGCCGCGGCATCTCCACTGCGAAGCGGTGTCGCAGGAGCCAGGCCGAAGGATCGACTTAGGCACTTGGGGAAACAACAAGGAGCGAACCTCGTCCAGACAGGCACATGTCATTTAAACTTACTATGCACAACAGTAACAAGAACTGGGCTTAAAATATAATGGAATGTCTTCCTCGACTGCGCGCCTTGACGAGATTCGGACTGGGAAGACTGCGGTCAGGGATTGGGTCGTGTGAGGTCACGGTCTCGCCCGTGGAGGTGCCTGGCGACCACTACAGGTGCTACAACAAAGCTACCGTGAAGCATACACGTCTCCGAACCACACGCCAGCCGCAGCCCTCCGGCACGCGCGCACGCAGCCCCAGTTAGCGGCCACGCCACCAGAAACTGCAGACATGTCCACCACTGGCACCAGCACGAACACCACTAGGCCCCACCACACTCACCCACGTGTTAATAGCGAAAGGAGGTGTGTGGAAAGTGACCACAAACGCCGGCAGGCAGCGTCCAAGCCGCCCGGTCCAGTCTCTAACATCGACAGGCTATGCATCGACACCCGGGGCGGCTCCAGAAAGGAGCCGACGCCGGGCAACGCGCGTCCAAACGGACCGACGCAACAGTATATACACGCACCACACGCACACGCACACACACGCATGCGCCCGAGAGAGAGAGAGACGTCAACGTCTGCCCCTGTGGTGAACCTGCCGTCGACCAAACGACCCGGGCCAGTGGCGCATGCATCCCGGTCCCGGTCGCCGTCGCTCACAACCCGGTTAGAGCGGCGCGCAAGCCGGCGTGATGGGTCAACGCGGCGACCCGGCCCGCCAGGGGAGGATCGCAGTGTCCGGGCGACGGCGGTCGTGGTCGGGGTCGGGGTCGGGGTCGGGGTCGGGGTCGAGGTCGAGGTCGAGGTCGAGGTCGGGATCGGGGTCCAGGTCGGGATCGGGGTCCAGGTCGGGATCGGGATCGGGGTCGGGATCTGGATCGGAATCGGGGTCGAGGTCGGGGTCGAGATCGAAGTCGGGGTCGGGGTCAGGCTGGTTGATCCGCGGCTGGGATGTTCCGATCTCTCAGTGGGCACATTGTGCCGGGGTCAAATAGTTGAAAGGCAGCTGACGCGGCTCATCTCACGCCAGCCCCACCGCACAGCCTGATACAGCTGAGGGGCTACAAGTCAAACGGGGCCACCACGGTGTGCCTGGGGAGGAGGGCGGGCGGGCGGCCAGTCCTAGATAGCCTGGTACAGCTGGGAGGACGGGTAGGCGGGACCGGGCAGGACGGGGGCGGCGGCGGACCCCGCCACACCGCTCATCATGGGCGGCAGCGAGCCGGCCGGCCAGCCGCGCTTCACCACACCGCTGGGATCGGACGTGGGCACCTGGAACGCCTGCTCCCAGGAGCGCTTCACGCCGTATGGGAACTGCATGAGGCCGTGCTGGACGGCGGCCAGCTGCGGTGAGGCCGCCGCTGCCGCCGCCGCCGCCGCCGCCGACTTGGTCATGCTCTGCACGTCTATCACGCCCTGCAGACCGGCGGCCGCAGACGGCACGTGGAACATGGAGGGATGCGCGTGCATGGCGGGTATGCCGGACCGCTGCAGGAGCATTAGCTGCTGCTGCTGCTGCTGCTGCTGCTGCTGCTGCAGTGCCGCCATGTAGCCGAGAGGCACGGCGTGCAGCTGGTGCATCAGCTGGGAGGGCAGCGAGGTGACCACCTGCGGCGGCAGGCCGGCCGACGCCATCGAGGTCGGCAGAGATTTGATGGGACTGGGCGGCGAGAGCAGGGAGGCGGCGGAGTGGGCGGCCGGTTTACGGCGCAGTGAGGCGGCGGCGGCGGCCACGGCGGCCGCCTGTTGGGCTGAAGGGTCCCACGGCGGCGGAGGCAACATACCAGGAGACACGACAAGTCCCTGCTGGGTGGGCGAGACGGAACCGCTCAGCACCAGGTTCATGTCATCGCCCGAACATTGAAAAACCTCGATGTATCGCTGCTTCTTGCCGAACGGCATGTATCGGTGGTGGCGCTCTTTGGAGGCCAGGAAAGCCGCCTCCTCAGACACCATTTGTATGAAGGCCTCCCCGGACGGCTGGCCCTGCGGACACACCGAGGCAGGTCCGCGTTAATCCCACCCCAGCCGCCCAGCCGCCCAGCCGCCCAGCAGCCCAGCAGCGCCACCCACCAGCCCAGCACCCAGCCCAGCACCCAGTCCAGCAGCCCAGCACCCCACAAACGTCGCGCAATGGACACTGAGGCGACACCGCGAGCGATACCGACAGCCCCACCGAGGGGAGGGGCTAAACCGTAATGGCCCCACCGAGAACCCTCCCGAGAGCCTCCGCGGCTGTGGGCACACTGAACAGCCGCACCAACCCGTCGTCACTGGCACCGCGAGGTCGGCGGGCGGACGCCACGCCTCCATCAAGACGAGCACAACCACCGACGAACAACAGGACATGTGTCGGCAGGACAAGGCGAGAGGATCGTCAGGTCAACGTGTCCGTGCAACACCCATCGGAGCAAGGGGACATCGAGAAGCCCGGGTCGCGTCCCTCCACCCTCAGCGGCGACACCACCACGTCCGTCGGCCACCGCGACGGCTGCACGTGCCCTCGCCCGCTGCACCCTGCACCGGCCCTTCATCTGCGACCATCCGACCTGCACGCGTTCGCCCGCGTCCCCACACCGCCCGCCGACCACCGAACGAGGCCGAGCGGCCGCTCACCTGCGCGTTGATGACCATGTGCACGCCCTGCACCTTGATCAAGTTGGCCAGGTCGCCGAGAAACTGCAGGATGTGCTCCACCTGCGCCTCGAACGGCAGGCCGCGCAGCCGGATGCAGTCCTTGCGCGAGCCGGACGTGATGATCTGCTGCGGCAGCACCGGGAACGGCTGCGGCACCTGCGCGATCAGCGGCGGCTGCTGCTCGTAGGTGCGCGGGTCCATCGAGCGGTTCAGCACCTGGTGGCGAGACGGCGTGCCGTGTTGTCAGGGCGGCGGCACGGTGCACGCGCGCCGCGCCCCGTACTCCCGCGGCAGGCGGCGCGGTGCCGGGCCGCGCGGTGCCGGGCCGCGCCGTGCCCGGGACACCCGCACAGCTGGCGTGCGCTGGGGTGGGCTGACGAGTAGGTTCGTAGCCCAACAAGGTCCGGTCGACAACTCCATGATGGATGGCAAGTGTTGAAGAGTACAATCTTTCAACCTTGCCTGTGTCAGTGTGTGCTCTAATCGGCCTGTGCTCGACGTCGTTCAAACATTACACGCCGCTAACCATCATACAATTTAATCCGCGACGCCAGACTGAATAAGTACCGGTACGTAGATACGGACACCGTCCCGTGCGCCTCACACGACCTCTGCTGCCGTCACGTGTCGACACGCTCGCTCGTCTGCAGTGCCAAGTATTGCACATCCAGTACCGTTATACAACCAGAGGCGCACCCAGCGGATGGCGCAAGATGGGCCAAGTCAAGGTAGCCACACCGTCAACAATTCCTTGTGCAATGTGTGGCATCTGTGATTGGGGGCAAGACCGGACCATGCAGTTCTAGGTGTGCACCGGTGCAATTGGTGCCAACCTGGCGTCAAAAAGTCCCTGCCTTACCCGTGATTTGGGCCCCATATCCATGTATGCATGTATTTATTTATTTATCCAATGGATTCGCCTCAGCACGCGCTTTCGTTCTGTGGCGTCGCTCGCATCGCCAGATAAGATAAACGTTGAATATGCTTGCTAAAACAATGTTCGTCGGTGGTGACATACCCACGACTAGCCTTCTATTGTTCTGTTATTGTCGTTTAGGGGCGCTTCGATTGCAAGGGTCATATAGCCCCAGACTAGCTTGGACATTACATCTGCATAATTATTGTGGTCCCCAGCAGGATGTCCGTGACAAAAATGTGTAGTTGTCTTCTGGATGTGCTACACTGCGAGACAACTAGGCGCCTCCAGTACCTCACAATGAATAGTCACAAATAGTGAGCATGATTCAACATTCACCATAGCTCAAATCTGGCCTTGACTTGACTTGCTTGACTTGACTTGACTTGCAGCGGTGCCGTCGCCGTGGACCCTCCCTCTCCCCTACCGCCATACCATACGTGAACGAATATGATATCCAGACGACGTCGACAAGAAGTTCCTGGGCGTCCGGCCGGCAGTGGGCGCTGTCGGTCAGGACTACCAGCGGCCAGCTGTGAACGGCTGCTGTTGTGGTGGCCTGTCGCTGGCGGACTGGTCTGGACCTGGACAATCAGTGGGCGACTGCTTTGGGGCTGGACCGTCGGTGGGTGGCTGTTCCGAAGCTGAACTGTTAGATACTGAGCTAGGGCCGGACCGACAGAGACTGAGCTTGGGCCGGAACCCGACAGAGACTTAGCTTGGGCCGGACCGACAACAACTGAGCTAAAGCCGGACTGATAGCGCCTGCTATGAATCCCGACGGCCGGCGGAAGTCGGGGCTCCATACCGGGGCCGGCGCGCACCACTCGAGACACCGGCATTCCAACTGCCGGCCAGTGCATGGCACCCTGCATCTCGGCCTGGAGAGCTGACGACACAACACTGCCGGCCAGTGCATGGCACCCTGCATCTCGGCCTGGAGAGCTGACGACACAACACCGCCGGCCAGTGCATGGCACCCTGCATCTCGGCCTGGAGAGCTGACGACACAACACTGCCGGCCAGTGCATGGCACCCTGCATCTCGGCCTGGAGAGCTGACGACACAACACCGCCGGCCAGTGCATGGCACCCTGCATCTCGGCCTGGAGAGCTGACGACACAACACCGCCGGCGGGATGTGGCAACAGATCGCCGCTGCTCAGACTCACAGATCACATTGCTCCCGAGAACGGCGACTCGGTGACAGCTGCTCCCCGCAGGTCCGGGGACACCCTGCTCCCTGCAGGGCCGGGAGACGTGTGCCGGGGACACCCTGCTCCCCCGCAGGGCCGGGAGACGTGTGCCGGGGACACCCTGCTCCCCGCAGGTCCGGGGACGTGTGCCGGGGACACCCTGCTCCCCGTAGGGCCGGGGGACGTGTGCCGGGAACACCCTGCTCCCCCGCAGGTCCGGGGACACCCTGCTCCCCCGTAGGACTGGGGGACGTGTGCCGGGGACACCCTGCTCCCCGCAGGGCCGGGAGACGTGTGCCGGGGACACCCTGCTCCCCCGCAGGCCCGGGGACACCCTGCTCCCCCGTAGGACTGAGGGACGTGTACCGGGACACCCTGCTCCCCGCAGGGCCGGGGGACGTGTGCCGGGAACACCCTGCTTCCCCCGCAGGGCCGTGTGCCGGCTGCACCCTACTCCAAGCAATGGCGCACCATGCCTCACGGCACAAACGTCGCACGGCGCTTGCAACAACAGACCTGGAGAGGAAGAGGCAACTAAATCCGGCCACATAGGAATGCCATTTTCGAATGTGTGCTCGAACATAGAGCCATGGGACGTCCTGCTCGTACTGGACCGCTACACCCAACGTGGGCGGAACTCGAGCCTTCCAAATGTGTCCACCCTAAGGAATTAGGCTAATGGAACAGCACACCAGACCAAATGCAGTTTGAAACGCATTGAGCCCCGACTAAGTTCGCCAAATTCCGTTCCGGCACAGAGCAGTGTTGTCCGGCGCCGGCCTGTTGTACGGCAAGGGTGCAAGGGTGGTAGTTTTGCGCCCGGCACAGAGCAACGCTGCCCGGCGCCGACCTTGTTGTGCGGCAAGGGTGCAAAGGTGGTGGTGTTGCGTTCAGCTGCTGCACCGGACTTGGTCCGGACGGAGCGGCGGCTCCGGGGAGAGCGGCACGTGATCGGCCTGAGTCATACCCACACCACAGAGGACCAGACCGACGCAGGCGCAGTCCAGCGGCACAAGCAGTCACAGCCAACGCACCCGCTTTGGTGTGTATATATATATATATATATATATATATATATATACATATACATACATTTCATCGGTATCATAACAAATATATATGTACCAAGGTGTGTAGTTGGGGTTTTTCGGCTCGCCAGCTACTTAGGCTATATTGCGCCCAGATATGTACCAAGGGAGGTGCGAAATGAATGCCAATATTATTATAATTATGAGTACTATTGGGTGCTCAAGCGTTTCTTTCTGAATACATTTGAAACAGCCTACCAACAGGGGAATCTTGGGGGCATCTGCAGGTACTCATGCACCGAGATAGAAAACCGCATCTTGACCCACCGGCAAGAGCTAAGTGACTTTCCTGAAGGCAAAGAACTAGCAATGAAAAATGACTTCATTCAGAGACACTGCACAGCTACAATCTCGAAACTTCTGGATACGAATACAACATATCCTACGGGCGGCTAACCAGCCAACAGCTAACGTGCTCTTTAAAATAAACTACCTCAGTATTGAATTATAGCAACGGTTGTGTCAGCCACACCTGGAGAGGGCGACCAAGTAAGGACATGGACCGTCGTGGAATTGCGAAAGCTACGTTCATCGTCATTCAGAAGGGCAGCCCTCGTTGGCGCACACAAGTGTAGCCGGGGAACATATTTGACATCGTTGGTGCATCTTCAAAGTGGAGCACATTCTGCGTGGCCACAGGGATGCAAATTGACCGATAAAACATGACATGTCGTAAGAAGTCTGCCAATGTGCAGAGTCGACATCTTTTCCGAACTTCCAAATGACTACCTATACACCGAGAGGCCTCGCTTCGATGAAGCGATGGATGATCTGCGGAAAGGAGAGAGCCATACGCACGAGTAAACGCATTTATCCAATACAAAGACGTGTCGCTGCTCATTGGAGCGGCCGGTGCGGCCGCGACAGTACCTGCAGCAGTGCCGCCGAGTCGAGCTTCATCTCTTGTCAGGGGACGCACACTTCACCAACGCGCCACTGCCGACGGCCGCCCCCGTCCGTCTCGACCACCCACAGGCCACCAGCAGCCGTCCAGCGGCCTTCCAACAGCCGTCCAACAGGCTTTCAGCGGCCGTCCAGCAGCCGTCCAGCAGCCGTCCGGTGCCCGTCCAGCCGCGCGTCTCGGGAGATGCGCACTGGCTCACTCGCGCACACAATGTGATCCGGCGGCAGGGTCCAGTGTCGCCGACAGCGCCGCGCCGCGCCGCGCCGCGGCACGCCACGCCACCGCTGCCCCCGCCCCGCCAACGGCCGGCCGCCGGCGCCAGACCCCCGCCCGACGGCCGCTCTGTTTATGATTTTTTGTTCGTCCAATAGTTCTGATTAATATCGGATAAACAGAGGGCCCGCCGCCGGCCGGGCCGGCCGGGCCGGCCGGGCCGAGCGGTCATGCGCCGCGTCAGCTGACCACTCTGGCGGCCGCCGCGGCCGGAGCGGAGCCTCACGCGGCCGGGGCCAGCCGGCCGGCCGGGGCACGCCGAGCGCGGTCCGGTCCGAGCGGCCTCCGTCCAGATGGCACTGGTGCCACCGCCCGTCTGGGCGAGCCGGGCGGCGCCGAAAGGAGCCGCGCCGGCCGTCACGTGTCACGACCCGCACCACTGGCACCACTGCCAGCAGGGACATCGCCAGCGCGTACCGTCACGACCCCCCAGGCACATCGGCCAGGCGCACGTGCCGACCCGCACCACTGGCACCACTGGCCCCAGCAGGCGACGCGGGGCGTCACGGTCCCGACCGCACCACTCGGCACCACTGCCAGCGCGGCGACATAGGCGCGTCACGTGTCACGACCCGCACCACTGGCACCACTGCCGACACGGCCAGGCGCGTCACGTGTCACGACCCGCACCACTGGCACCACTGGCACCACTGCCAGCAGGCGACATCGGCCAGGCGCGTACCATGTCACGACCCGCACCACTGGCACCACTGCCAGCAGGCGACATCGGCCAGGCGCGTACCGTGTCACGGTGCACATAGTTCGCGGAATAGAGAAATGGAATTTCGACGTGGGGACTGCTGATATAAAGGGATTTCCTCAGTTTTGGACGATTTATAATAATGCATTTAAAGGGATATTTGGCATTGGTAAGAATGTTCTTTTTCGCGCAAAAACAATGCCCATTTCTGGTCTCCTACATGAGCAACTCATGTGTCTGATTTTCAGCTGTATATAGTGATCTGCTGACCGAGGGTTATATGATAACCACACAGCAGAAACAAACGACAAGAGGGTCATAGAGGCCGAGTATCTCACAGGTACCTGGCATCCATTAACACATCATATAAATACCGACATCTATAAATCTCCCACAGGCCAACCGATGATCACCTTGTCCCAGAACAACAAAGAGCCTCGAGTGACATTTGATATGCACAATCAATATGGCAGACAGACCCCGCTGGAACCACAATATTCACGTACTACTGTGGTAGCAGTGGGAACAATTTGCAAGCTGATCGGCTGATATTAGTGATACTGGCGAACGATAGTAGTGCGGAAAAAGTGAACTGGCGTTGCCCGACAAGAATCTCGCTGCCATTCAGGATAAATGGGACAAGCAAATTGTGAGTAAACGGGAAAGAATAAGCATATTGCCCAAAGGAGCCAACTTTCTCTGTAGTTCCATGTGTTCAGCTCAAAATCGACTATGCAACCGAGACAGCTACATTAATCAGTAACTTGATGTCAGCAAAATAATTGTGTCCTTCCTACTATAGGCAGTCGCGCTGGCGCCCGGCCACCTTCACCCATGGATCTTCTGGTTGCCTACGAACGACGTTCGGGACAGTGCACCACACTGGCGGACAGGTGGTGCTCAGCACACGTCTATGTGCATTAGGCGCGCCCGCTTCCAAATGAAGTCGAGCTGCGTTGCTGGCGGCCGACCACACAATAGTCGGGTTGTGCCACAGGTCGATGAAGTCCAGACCACGCGACAGAGCCGAACTGCCGCCTTTGCGTCGCGGTCGATGTCCGCCAGAGACCGGCATTGTCGCGCGGCAGTGTCGCCCTTCAGGCCACACGACCGCCACCCGGCCAGCGGCGGTCGGACAGCGCCGACACACACGAGCGCGTCGAGAAGCACCCGCGGCACATACACGCGCCAGGGGCGGATACAGGGCGGCCGTGACGGGGGCATGCGCCTCCCGCATGGAACGGTGGCGCCCTTCTGATCGGGAAGAGAGTGCACCACCTTCGCTGAACCCTTTTCTCATAGGAAAAAGGCGTCGCTTTAGTACGCTCGAGCGCACCCAGACTCCTTTCTCCGCTCAACGGATCTTCAGCTGAAAGCGGCTCCTCCAGGGACTTTCGCAGTGGCGCCCCTGCGAGGAAATGGAGCCCCGGTCCGTCCCCTTGACGCGAACACGCACATGCACATGCACATACATGCAGGCACACACACACGAGTACGGACGCTCACCCCGCACGCACGCGTGAACGCACTCACACGAAGGGCAAAACGGAACGGAGCGAACGTGTACACGGTCGGGGACGGTCCGCCACGCGAGTCATCACGCACGGCAGCTGCGGCCAGCTCTTTACCTGACGGAAGGTAGTGCGGCTCTCCTGTCCATCTGCGACGGCTTCATGCAATGGCGGCGGCGGCGGCGGCCGGGCGGCGACGGCGGGGTGGCGGGGCGGCGGCGGCGGAAGCGGAGGCGGAGGCGGAGGCGGGGGCGGGGGCGGCGGCGGCGGCGCACCGTGCGTGTCACCCCACACTTGTTGGATGCGCCGGCGGGTCGCACAGGTGCCGCGCTCACAATGGCCACCGTCGGCCGACGCCAACTTATCGGAAACGAGGCAGCACTCTTTTGTGTGGCGGCTGGCGGCTGCCGGCTGGCGTGCGGATCTATCGGCCGCCGCGACAGCCCACACCTGTGGCGCACCGCACCGGCGCCGTTCGCCAATTCGGCGCACGTGTGGCGGCGCGGTCCTCCTGCCCCCCCCTACCCGTCCCCACATCCCCTCGCTCCGGTCCGCGGACGGGGCTGGCGGAGGCGTCCGCCCGTAAACCGCCTCCGGGATTGTTCCCTCATGTGGCGCGCGGCATGGTGCGGTGGGCACCAATAAACCTATAAAAGGCTCGTATTCGGAGATGTGACGATGCCCCGGGAAGCAACAGGTCAATAAAGCCGAGATGAGAACAGTGACGCTCCGCGACATGGATCCCACACATGCTGGTGCCGGCGGCAAAGCTTCCACATGGAACGAGCCACGCATTTTCTCGCTACAGCCTGCAAGGAAGTTGGAGCAGCCACACCAAGCTTAAATACTTTCACTCATAGTATCTTTTTAGCTGCTAATACCGAACCTCCAATTGCCTACTTAGCTACCGAACCTCCAGCCGCCCCTGAGCTGATGCAAACGGACGGACGCATCATAAGAGTCAGGGAATGGCATCAGTTGAGGCTGGAGCCGTCACATAATGCTTTTTTCACGTCTACAAACTCGTGCTCCAGAAGCGAAATTTCTTGCACTGTCAACGTTGAGGATGTTGCGAAGAGAAAGGAGGAGCAGGAGAATGCAGGTCGCTCGGAGCGTGGACGCCAGCACGAGCTCCGCCCGCGTGAGCTCCGATCATATAATAAATTGTTAAGATCATCATAGACTTGCAGGAGTAGAAGGAGACGGAGGGGAACGAGGAAGGAGGCGGAAGGGTATTGCAGACTCGCCACTTTGCAGCTCTTGGCTGCCTGGTTGGAGCTGGGTGGGCGTCGACCGGAGAACTCCGCAGCCGCACCGATCACAACACGTAGGAGAGGTGCGGTTTCCGTGACCGTCTAAGGTTTCCGGATGCGACAATGGACCCCAATTCGGCGGCGTGCCAGCAGCTTCCGTACACTGAGCCGACTGTTGAGCCATGATCCACCTCACTGCCGCACCGCAGCTATCGCATAGCGGCGTACAGGAGGCGCCTCAACCGCGACACACTCACCTACAACTACCTCGCCCCGGCTCATTATACAGCGGCGTACAGGAGGCGCCTCAACCGCGAGACACCCGCCTGCAGCCCGACGACGTGATTGGCCACTGACCTGCTGCACCTCTGCCACAGTGCACCTGACGACGTGATTGGCCCCTGACCTGCTGCACCTCTGCCACAGTTCACCTGACGACGTGATTGGCCACTGACCTGCTGCACCTCTGCCACAGTGCACCCGACGACGTGATTGGCCACTGACCTGCTGCACCTCTGCCACAGTGCACCTGACGACGTGATTGGCCCCTGACCTGCTGCACCTCTGCCACAGTGCACCTGAACGACGTAAGATTGGCCCCACCGGACACCTGCTGCACCTCTGCCACAGTGCACCCGACGACGTGATTGGCCCCTGACCTGCTGCACCTCTGCCACAGTGCACCTGACGACGTGATTGGCCCCCGACCTGCTGCACCTCTGCCACAGTGCACCCGACGACGTGATTGGCCACTGACCTGCTGCACCTCTGCCACAGTGCACCTGACGACGTGATTGGCCCCTGACCTGCTGCACCTCTGCCACAGTGCACCTGACGACGTGATTGGCCCCTGACCTGCTGCACCTCTGCCACAGTGCACCCGACGACGTGATTGGCCCCTGGCCTGCTGCACCTCTGCCACAGTTCACCTGACGACGTGATTGGCCACTGACCTGCTACACCTCTGCCACAGTTCACCTGACGACGTGATTGGCCACTGACCTGCTGCACCTCTGCCACAGTTCACCTGACGACGTGATTGGCCACTGACCTGCTGCACCTCTGCCACAGTGCACCCGACGACGTGATTGGCCACTGACCTGCTGCACCTCTGCCACAGTGCACCCGACGACGTGATTGGCCACTGACCTGCTGCACCTCTGCCACAGTGCACCTGACGACGTGATTGGCCACTGACCTGCTGCACCTCTGCCACAGTGCTGCGGAACAGTTCGATGTAGCGCGAGCCGATGATCTCCCGGTGCTTGCTGAGCGCCTTTGGAGCGTCGTCTTCGCTCTCGAACTGCACGAAAGCATCGCCGGTGGCCCGACCGTCGGGCTTCTTCACGAACAACACCCCCTTCTCACTGAACATCACCTGACAGCTCGTCTCGCCTGCCTCGAAGAACTCCAGCTGTGGACGGAAGACAATGTCACCAACCCAGGCACCAAACACACCAGTCTATAACAGCGCTTGGCCTCTCATGGAGCACTTTCTACGGCATGACACGACATTCAAAGAGTAACAAAAACCTGACACATGGTCAAATGCGAATACCAGCGATGTGATAGCTTCTCTGCCTCCCGCACCACACCAACGACAAGAGTGAGCCGGGGGAGGCGCATAGGGGCCTTGTTTAATAGTGTATGTTGCGGCCGGGGACGAATGTTTAACACCTCAGCGTGGCTTCGCCTTTCGAAAAAAAGGACTGAGTGTAGATGAATGACTGAGTGTAGGCGAATGACTGAGTGTGGGCCAATGACGGAGTGTAAGCGAATGACTGAGTGTGGGCGAATGACTGAGTGTGGGCCAATGACGGAGTGTAAGCGAATGACTGAGTGTGGGCGAATGACTGAGTGTGGGCGAATGACTGAGTGTGGGCGAATGACTGAGTGTGGGCGAATGACTGAGTGTGGGCGAATGACTGAGTGTGGGCGAATGACTGAGTGTGGGCGAATGACTGAGTGTGGGCGAATGACGTCAGCCGAGTAAGAAGCGTCCCTCAACGGTTGCCATGACACCACGGAAACTGGCTCAAAGTCACTGCGAAACGAAACATTGTTTCTCGGCGAGTGCCAGATGCCGATGATGCTAGTCAGGCATAGTTAATATATCGTAGAATGTCTTCGGACTAACATCATAAAGCACACCCCGACATTGTGCCAAGGCTAAATGCTTACCGGCTAACTATTTATCCCATCATGCCGTGATATAAAACGTCAAAAACTTTAATTCGGAAGGTGTCCCGCATGTTGGAAGACGTATCCATAATGAAGCACACTAAAAAGAATGCAATCCACACTTCCGAACACCAGCACAGACGACGACAATCCGCTAGTCGAAAGAAATGGTGTGCCTATCATTTAACGCCTAACTAATCAGTCACATACTCAGGAGTCAGGCGTAAATGCGAATCATTTACTGCATGGTCATGCTGGCACACTGGAGCGCTGGGTGACTCGTTGCGAAGGTCGGCAAATGGAAAGTGGCAAATGTCTGCCATCAACGTGCAATGGCAGGTAAGACGATTTTAAACATTTCCCTTCATTCGTGGATACCTTCGCTGCTCTCATGAGATAGCCGGATCTACGCCCCGATTTTCTAGATTGAGAGTGAATAATTTTCTCGCTATCAAACGCAGAGGACATGAACTTTCATTTTTCGCATTGTGAATCGCATGCGCCCTGACTTAGTGAGTAGCATTTCATTTTAGTGAGTTAAAGCGTGATCTTAGTTTGATTTACAACGTAGCATTTGTGAAACGACAACCAGGTATATACATTGCGTATATCGTACAAAGTTGGATTTCCACTTATTTTTTTTCAGTGGCCTGCAGACTGTACCTACCTATTTGCACAGTACCTAGTACATTGATGCTGGAAAACAAGTCAGGAAAGACGAACGTGATGGTTATGCGAACTTCGGAATTGTTTGGGAAGATTAACAACAAGGAAGACCGCAATGTGCGAGAGGTCACGATGTACGAGAGACCGTAAAGTATCGAAGGTCTTGATGTGCGGGAGACCACAATGTACCGAAGACCACGATGTAAGGAGACCGCAGTGTACGAGAGGTCGGGTCGTACGGGAGACCACTATGCACGGAAGGTCTTGATGCGTCAGAGATACCTACCACAGTACCGTCTAATTTGGCGGCGCACCTGGTGGCGCAATGCTCCCTCAGGTCAACCATAAAAACGACCACCTGTTGTGTTGCAACAGCCGAGGAGGGCAACTGTCTTCTAGCCCCACCCTACATCTGGCATCACTCTGCCACACCCTACACTCTGCCACACCCTACAGCTGACGCCACCATTCGCGACCCGATACAGCCTGACAACCTGACACAACCTGACACAACCCTCCAGCACCACGCACTAGACTCCGCCCTGTACCACCATACAGCCGACGCTACCCTGTACCACCATACAGCCGGCGCCGCCCTGTACCA
Organism: Ashinkailepas kermadecensis; assembly: GCA_034440615.1. Lineage (NCBI taxonomy): Eukaryota > Metazoa > Arthropoda > Thecostraca > Neolepadidae > Ashinkailepas > Ashinkailepas kermadecensis. Next base: position 205,777 of record JAOTOM010004740.1, on the reverse strand, counting down.
CCATACAGCCGGCGCTACCCTGTACCACCATACCGCCGGCGCCGCCCTGTACCACCATACCGCCAGCGCCGCCCTGTACCACCATACAGCCGGCGCTACCCTGTACCACCATACCGCCGGCGCCGCCCTGTACCACCATACCGCCAGCGCCGCCCTGTACCACCATACAGCCGGCGCTACCCTGTACCACCATACAGCCGGCGCTACCCTGTCACCATACAGCCGGCGCTATCCTGTACCACCATACAGCCGGCGCTACCCTGCACCACCATACAGCTGGCGCTACCCTGTACCACCATACAGCCGGCGCTACCCTGTACCACCATACATCCGGCGCTACCCTGTACCACCATACAGCCGGCGCTACCCTGTACCACCATATAACCGGCGCTACCCTGTACTACCAGACAGCCAGCGCCACATTGCACCACTCTGTACTACCCTGCAACACCACACCTCCAACACCACTCTGCACCAGTCTACAGCCGACACCGCCCGACACCATCCGACAGCCCACATCATCAGACAGCCCACACCATCTGATAGCCCACATCATCTGACAGCCCACACCATCTGACCGCCCACACCATCTGACAGCCCACACCATCTGACAGCCGACACATCTGACAGCCCACACCATCAGACAGCCCACAACATCAGACAGCCCACACCATCAGACAGCCCACACCATCTGCCCACACCATCTGACAGCCAACACCATCCGACAGCCCACACCATTAGACAGCCGACACCATCTGCCCACACCATCTGACAGCCGACACCATCCGACAGCGCCCTGCATCAGACACCTCCACACACCACCCCACCCACATACCGCCGGCTGTGACAATGCAAGACGGTGGGCAGTGTGGGTCGGGCCGCGACGTTGCACACCGCGGGGCCGAGATGGAGCAGGGAGGAACCGGAGAGGCCCGGCGACTCGCTCAGTGTTCAGCCCCCGGTCAGAGTGCACTCAGATAGAGCCGGTGCTCAAGTGTTGTCCGCCCCGAGCAGGGCCAGATAGCGACGACGCCAGTACCGAGTCACCGCTCCGCCGCGAACAACGAGTCAGCTATCTTATCTGCCAGATGGATCGCCGCACAGAGCCGGGAACGTGTCTTGGTGTGCGAAAGCAAGGCCGCAATGGTTGGGAGGTGCCAAAGATCGCTGCGAAAGGTCACATGTAGGGACAGATGGAGAAAGCGAGTGCGGGAGAGAGCGATAGAGTGCGAGATAGAAAGAGAGAGAGTGCGAGAGAGTGCGAGAGAGTGCGAGAGAGTGCGAGAGAGTGCGAGAGAGTGCGAGATAAAGAGAGAGAGGAGAGAGAGAGAGAGAGAGAGAGAGAGAGAGAGAGAGAGAGAGAGAGAGAGAGAGAGAGAGAGAGAGAGAGAGAGAGAGAGAGAGAGAGAGAGAGAGAGAGAGAGAGAGAGAGAGAGAGAGAGAGAGAGAGAGAGAGAGAGAGAGAGAGTCCGATATATAATTAATCAACCAAAATAGTATGCTCCACGACAAATTCCACGAAATGAAAAGTAGCTAAGGGACAATAAAAAAGCCCATTCAGTCGCAGATGATGAAGAATGAAATACACAAGCACAAATCTAGAAATATTCCTACCGGTAAGGGCGCAATCAGACAGAGCTCTCCCGGTCAGAGCAAGTTCATTGTTACACTTACAGAACTGAGAACTTAGCAGACCATCGTCCATGAAATACGATAGGACCTGCGGGTTAAGATAAAAAGCATTGGTGAGCAAACAGGTGTACCTACCTGGGTAAATGCATTTAATAGAACATAGCGTTGTACTAACCAGCCAGACTTTTTTTTCCCCCTTAACCAGGTGGATAGCTATTCAAAATGAGACCAGTTTGCAATGGGATACGGTACCAAAAACACAACCTTCAAGTACCTCAGACGGGAACATTTTTATGTGGAAGGATATCAGTCTCGAGGAATGCATTTCTGTTGGCCTCTATTCTTGACCTGGAACTAAATGCCCAAATATGTATCAGGTGAAAACTGATTGACCATCTTCATCCACTCATTTTGTTCCATGTTTCACCACAGAAGGGGTGTCTCATCCAGACAACGCACGCTTAGCTGTTTGAGAGCTTCCATAGCAATTATGTCGAGTATCTTCCCGATAATACACCTTTTTGTGGGGCGTTACACCTCGATCAACTAATGGAAGCCCCGCAAGAGCATGGACAGGGACTTGGCGAGGCAGGCAAGGACTTAGAAACATGTGCTATAGCTCGACAGACGCTGGAGCCCAGCTATGCCGGACACCAAATACCTTCCTGTTCAACTAGCGATCAGCAGACATTCAGCTTGAGCAGCTGCCATCTAGCATGGCGACCAAATCACCCATATTCGTCCTCATCTGATGTCGACATTTTCTGATCGTTTGCGTTCAACGCAACCTACAGCTCTTATCATTAAACTCGAAAATAAAAATGCACTAGTTCAGCTTCAGCGTCGGCGCCTGGTTCGGAACATCACCGATATACAGGTGCGCTGTGTGTCGGAACTGCTCGGGGTGTGCCGTGTGTGTCAGTACTGCGCGGGGTGCGCTGTGTGTCAGGTACTGCGCGGGGCGCGCTGTGTGTCAGTACAGCGCGGGGTGTGCTGTGTGTCAGTACTGCGCGGGGTGCGCTGTGTGTCGGAACTGCGCGGGGTGCGCTGTGTGTCAGTACTGCGCGGGGTGTGTTGTGTGTCAGTACTGCGCGGGGTGCGCCGTGTGTCGGAACTGCGCGGGGCGCGCTGTGTGTCAGTACAGCGCGGGGTGTGTTGTGTGTCAGTACAGCGCGGGGTGTGCTGTGTGTCAGTACTGCGCGGGGTGCGCTGTGTGTCGGAACTGCGCGGGGTGCGCTGTGTGTCAGTACTGCGCGGGGTGTGCTGTGTGTCAGTACTGCGCGGGGTGCGCTGTGTGTCGGTACTGCGCGGGGTGCGCTGTGTGTCAGTACTGCGCGGGGTGCGCTGTGTGTCAGTACTGCGTGGTGTGCGCTGTGTGTCGGCACTGTGCTGTGTGTCAGTACTGCGCGGGGTGTGCTGTGTGTCAGTACTGCGCGGGGTGCGCTGTGTGTCGGAACTGCGCGGGGTGCGCTGTGTGTCGGAACTGCGCGGGGTGCGCTGTGTGTCAGTACTGCGCGGGGTGCGCTGTGTGTCAGTACTGCGTGGGACGCGCTGTGTGTCAGTACTGCGCGGGGTGCGCTGTGTGTCGGCACTGCGTGGGTCGCGCTGTGTGTCAGTACTGCGCGGGGTGCGCTGTGTGTCAGTACTGCGCGGTGTGCGCTGTGTGTCGGAACTGTGCGGGCTGTGCTGTGTGTCAGTACTGCGTGGGGTGCGCTGTGTGTCGGAACTGCGCGGGGTGCGCTGTGTGTCAGTACTGCGCGGGGTGCGCTGTGTGTCAGTACTGCGTGGGACGCGCTGTGTGTCAGTACTGCACGGGGTGCGCTGTGTGTCGGAACTGTGCTGTGTGTCAGTACTGCGTGGGGTGCGCTGTGTGTCGGTACTGCGCGGGGTGCGCTGTGTGTCGGTACTGCGGGGGGTGCGCTGTGTGTCGGAACTGCGCGGGGTGCGCTGTGTGTCGGTACTGCGCGGGGTGCGCTGTGTGTCAGTACTGCGTGGGGCGCGCTGTGTGTCAGTACTGCGCGGGGTGCGCTGTGTGTCGGTACTGCGCGGGGTGCGCTGTGTGTCGGTACTGCGCGGGGCGGGCTGTGTGTCAGTACTGCGCGGGGCGGGCTGTGTGTCGGTACTGCGTGGGGTGCGCTGTGTGTCGGCACCACGCGCGTACGTCGGCCTGGGTCTGGCCAGTCGCCGGGCTGAGTAAACACTGGCCGACGCCTGAAGCGTCTGCCGCGAGCTGGACACTCACACAAGTGGCGCAGATAGCCCGCCAGTTTGTGGGGTCAAGCCGCCAGACGGATTACGCTGGTCCTCTCGGCAGCCCGCGCAGAGCGACCTGCACCGATGCACAGATATGCGCACACTAGAGCTCTTAGGTCCAACATACCGACCCCGTGCACGGGAACCTGTACAGATACGCACACACTCGAGCTCCTAGCTCCAACATACCGACCCCGTGCACGGGAACCTGTACAGATACGCACACACTCGAGCTCCTAGCTCCAACATACCGACCCCGTACACGGGAACCTGTACAGATACGCACACACTCGAACTCCTAGCTCCAACATACCGACCCCGTACACGGGAACCTGTACAGATACGCACACACTCGAGCTCCTAGCTCCAACATACCGACACGTCACACTACTAATGGCTACATGGCGCCAAATGACCAAACCTGGTCGATGCGCCCTAAAACTCAAATAACCAACACCAACCAATGGCCACAGATCGGAACAGATCGGAACAGATCAGAACAGATCAGATCAGATCAGAACATGGAGGAGCCGGCGTCCAACAATTCAGTCAGCTCCACCAGTTTTGATCAATATTTTGCCATTTTCAGCGACCTTGTGCCTATTTGCACCAACATAATCGGTTGCTTGAACATCGGATGCTGAACGAATCGGAATTATGTCGACCTTGTACCCAGGCCCTCTTCCCGTAAACATACCAACCGCCAGCAATGGCAGGAGACTAGGAAACTGACAGACGGCGACAATGTCGACTCGTTGCCGGTCGGCAACGGCACGCAGCCAGTCTCGAGCACGACCGCGCCGTGCCGGGCAATATTCAGCGGCCGTACCGGCGTACGTAGCTGACGCGCATCCAGTGCCGTTCGACATTGCCCGAATAGAAGGGTCCGGATGGATCGTCGACGACCGCCAACACAAAGTGGAAGAGCGAGCCGACAGGGAGTGGACGAGAGAGTCGACAGCTAGTGAACGACAGCGAGAGAGAGAGAGAGAGAGAGAGAGAGAGAGAGAGAGAGAGAGAGAGAGAGAGAGAGAGAGAGAGAGAGAGAGAGAGAGAGAGAGAGAGAGAGAGAGAGAGAGAGAGAGAGAGAGAGAGAGAGAGAGAGAGAGAGAGAGAGAGAGAAAGAGAGAGAGAGAGAAAGAGAGAGAGAGAGAAAGAAAGAGAGAGAGAGAGAGAGAGAGAGAGAGAGAGAGAGCCGATAGGCGGGTGTACTCACCACTTGCTTGGCAGTGCAGTCGTACGGAAGGCCCCTCATCCGGACGATTACTTGGCCACCCAGCTTCAAAAACTCTTGCGCTTCGGTGTTGACGCCTGCGAAGTAGCGTGTAATTAAGATATGGCGCATGCCTTCACTTCTTCTTTCGCGAGCTTTCCCAGGCCCAGAAGTGAAGATTTCGCGATCTTGACTTTCACGAGCACATAAACATAATTTGCAAAAAAATTAACAGAGCACTTGGTCCACTGTATCCTACTGCAAAATATATACCCAGACCGATTCGAGATCAGATATACACCACATACATCAGACCTCACTTCGACTATTGTGATGTTATTTAAGATGGACAAATTACGATCCAAGATGCAACACGACTAGACTCTACAAGCCGGAGCAGGACGGCTAGTAACCGCGACACTCTTTAGATCATCTACTGACAAATTTCGACTCGACCTAGGATGGACCTCACTATATACCAGACGACGCATGCACAAGCTGATACTTTACCATAAATTAAGCGGCTCTGAACAGAACACACCAAACTATATCAGTACTATCATACCTCAAACACGTGTGCACGAAATAGGTAGGAAACTTCGTAACGCCAGCCATCACACAGTAGCTGCAAACCATACATCCTTTAAAGAATCGTTCTTCCCAGCTACTGGACGTCTTTGGAACAGCCTAAGCGAAAGTACACGCTGTCTCCCCCACATCTCCTTAAAAAAGCGATTACGCAGCAGTTCGGTGTGCCCAGTCCACCAAAATTCTACACTTTTGGATCAAAGAAAGGCAACTCCCTTCATACCAGATTTCGGGTTTCGGGTTGATACGTCCCATCTAAACTCCCATTTATTTCGAATTCAAAAACGTGCATCTCCCGAATGTTCTTGCGGCTGCCGAAACGAAAATGTCCGGCACCTAATTCTAGATTGTCCAAATCACATTGACCCTCGAAATAAACTATTCAACACCATTTCACAACATCTTTGCCAGAATTTTCCAGAATTCCAGCCACTAACCAAGCTTCGTATCCCGCTACATGGGGACGGATTGAGCGAAAACGACGGTTGGGTGGTGGCTTGCCATTTTCACAACTTTTTATTCGAAACTCATATATTTGACATGAACTAACATTGCTAACCAGTTAATAATGGCCTAAAGTTGCACTAAATTGGGGTCGCGACCCATGCTGGATTAGGTGGTGGCTTCACGGGTGATATGTGGCGTCGGCGGTTAGGGATATATCAGAACATATCAGATTGAGAAGTGTGCTAATGTTTAAATTTTGCTACAATGTCAATCCACAACTTCAGATAGGTGCCATGATTTAAGCACCTAGTGCTTCTGCACCACTCTGAGAGAATGTCCAACAGAACTGTAAGATGATTGCAATAAACGTTATGATGATGATGATGATGATGATGATGATGCCGAACGCTCCAGTGACAAGTTCACTAACAGAGTTCTTTCAACCCATTTGTCACCCTTCGTCAGGTTGGCAGCGAAGCCGGTAACTTTGCTGAAGACACCCACCGCCATTACACCTGCATCGCGGCCGTTGTTCACAGAACGACGAGCGCGCGACAACCAACACACCCAGCTTCAGCAACTCCAGCAAACCCCAGCAAACCCCAGCAAACCCCAGCAAACCCCAACAGCACACCAAAGCATTTCACGCGCAACAGCTGCTGCGCCGTTTCGTGGCGCACAGCACGACCCCGGTTCTCGACCATTCCGTCCAAGCCACAAGAGGTCCGAGCACGGCCGGCGGCATTTGTGCCGCATCGGTCGATCCTGTGCGGCGGCGACGCGCCCCGCCGCCACAGATAAACAGACTCCGATCGGCCGCGACGCGGCCCCGATCGCCGACCGGGCCGCGGGAGGTCGCCTCTGGACCGTGTCACTCATGGCGCGAGTCGCGGCTCGCCGGCCAGGGGCGCACCCAGCAGCGGCCGCGGCGCGGCGCCGGTCCGCCGGCGGCGGCCACGGTGCCGCCGCCCGCCAGCCCAAAGGCAGTGGACGAATTTAGTGTCCATCATGCAAGTGGCGCTGAGCGTGTCCGTGTGTTCTTCAGCCTGTTCACACTTGGGCCGAAGCAAAGCCAAATATCCATCCTTCCCGCAAAATGTATGCCAGGATTTGTCCAACGAAGTGCAGTTTTTCTCAAGATCCTCTTCGGAAGTGCACGGTCTAAGCAGAAATGTCATGGCAAATTCCGTGGGCCGGACTTCAATCGCCAACCGACAGAAAACTTATGTGTAATCCCAGGTGGGCGAAACCTGGGAAGTTGTGCTTGTCGTCCTGGTCTGACTGAAGCCAGCTCAGATGAAATGTTTCATCGCATGAGCTCGATAGATAGCGGGTCGAGAAGTGTTTTGGGAACTGTTTATGTCTGGGAGGGGTTGTGCATCAAGTCATGTGCCAGATACCGAGGCGAATCAGCCAATCACCAAGCCCAAAAGATTTACCCAGAATGCCCCGCGTTCGGAGCGCGCCAGACCGTTGCTGTAACTGAGGAGTCGACACAGCACGCTAGTGTGTGGTTCGTCGTCTCGAGGTCCCACACAGACCCGTCACACTGAATGAAGCGCCAGCAGATGGCATCACCGGCGCGTGTTTTTGTGTTGACGGAGGGACAGGGGGAGGGGAGAGCGCGGGGCGTCTGGTGCGTCCAGCCACGCGGCTTGTCGGCGTCGTCCAGAAACTCAGCCGACTTGACACCCCTGGGGTGGTCACTGTCCGACCAGACCACGGCCACGGGCCGACCAGATCATGACCACGGTCCGACCACGGTCACGATCCCACCAACACCCCCCCAACACCCAACCACAACAGCCCCCACGGTCACGATCCGACCAGACCATGGTCACGATCCGACCAGAACATGGTCACGGTCCGAACAGACCATGGTCATGGACCCAACAGACCACGATCACGGTCTCACCAGACCACGGTCCGACCAGATCATGATCACGGTCCGACCATGGTCACGATCCGACCAGACCACGGTCACGATCCGACCAGAACATGGCCACGGTCCGAACAGACCATGGTCATGGACCCAACAGACCACGGTCACGGTCTCACCAGACCACGGTCCGACCAGACCACAATCACGGTCTGATCTGACCACGGTCACGGTCCGAACCAGACCAGACCAGACCGGACCACGGGCCTGACCAGACCAGACTACGGTCGGGGTCGGGGTCGGCCAAGGCAGGGAGGCGGGAGTGGAGGGGCGGAGGTGTGACGGAACGTCCAGTGCCGACAGTGGCCGATCGCGGCGGAGGCCGGCACGATCCGGGTCTGACCTATCCCGGGGACGTGACCAGCGGCGTGTTCGGCGCGCCACGTCGGCTGACGCCGGCCAATCAGAGAGCCGCTCCGCCCGGCCGCAGTCCGCTCGAGCGCGCCGCGCCGCGCTACAGGCCGCTGCACGACATTGGTGCATCGGTGCGACTGATGTAAGCGAACGCTTGGCCGGCAATTGACATGGAATATTTCCGCGGAGGTTCCATTAGCCCGACAGGGTCAGGAGGTGCGGACAATTAGCCCACCGTTACGCTACGTCCCGACAAGGTTGATGCAGTCCGTCGCTTGGTGGTGGTGGATTGGTGGATTGGTGGATTGGTGGATTGGTGGATTGGTGGATTGGTGTTTTACGGCCAGTCGACCACTTGAGTCGTTCTGCACCCGCTGTCCGTCCCTTCCGCATGTTTACATCAATGCGTTCAGGTCTTATCAAGTCATATAATTTAGAGGTGTACGTCTGTTTGGTATATGACAGACACATGTGCGGCTCCGCAGCGATACAGTCCAACTGTGACCGACTCAGCAGACCAAGCCATAAACGTCTCTTCATCCTGCCGTTGAGTATACACTGTACTAGATTGGGTAAGATACGTAACCCCACGTAGCCTCACTTTACTCCACTGAGTGGCTGACGTTGCACACAGGACGTGACGTTGCGGAGGACGTGGCACTCCACGTCCTCCGCACGCCGCTTCTGATCCCGAACATTTGAGGTGCTACCCTTGCCCCAATTTCTCCACCCGTATGCTTGTTCCTTGTTCGTGACAGCCTAACGATCTCCATTGTTCAGGTTGATAGAAATCAAGCAATAGCACATCTCAGCCCAGCTTCGCCGACGCGTCGCGTCGCGGCGAGGTGGCGACAGAGTGTCCGGGACACTGTCGCAGCAGCGCCACGCCGCCGTGCTGGCAGGTGTGTCTGGGTGCGCCGCGCCTGTCGCCAGCTGAGCGCCGTTTGACGACGGCTGCCACACGGTGACATTTACCCCCGGGGCCACGTCGACCGCGCGCGGCACGGTGCACGGTGCACTGTTTGGCCGCCGGGCCGCGCGGGGGCCGGCGGTCGCCATGTTGACGCGACGTTGCCGGCGGTCGCCTGGGACGATTTCCTTGCCGCGACGACTTGTGAGAGCCGGTCTCCATGTGTGGCTCGGCCCCAGACGTCTTGTGAGGGCCGGTCTCCATGTGTGGCTCGGCCCCAGACGTCTTGTGAGGGCCGGTCTCCATGTGTGGCTCGGCCCCAGACGTCTTGAGGGCCGGTCTTCATGTGTGGCTCGGTCCCAGACAACTTGTGAGGGCCGATCTCCATGTGTGGCTCGGCCCCAGACGTCTTGAGGGCCGGTCTTCATGTGTGGCTCGGCCCCAGACGTCTTGTGAGGGCCGGTCTCCATGTGTGGCTCGGCCCCAGACGTCTTGAGGGCCGGTCTCCATGTGTGGCTCGGCCCCAGACGTCTTGTGAGGACCGGTATCCATGTGTGGCTCGGCCCCGGATGTCTTGTGAGGGCCGGTCTCCATGTGTGGCTCGGCCCCAGACGTCTTGTGAGGGCCGGTCTCCATGTGTGGCTCGGCCCCAGACGTCTTGAGGGCCGGTCTCCACAGGTGGCTCGGCCCCAGACGTCTTGAGGGCCGGTCTCCATGTGTGGCTCGGCCGAGACGACTCGAGGGCCGGTCTCCATGTGTAGCTCGGCCCGAGACCACTTTAGGGCCGGTCTCCATATGTGGCTCGGCCCCAGACGTCTTGAGGGCCGGTCTCCACGTGTGGCTCGGCCCCAGACGACTCGAGGGCCGGACTCCATATGTTCCTCGGCCCCAGAGGTGCCAGTGCGTCCGACACCACGCAGATGCAGGGCGGTGTCGACTCGGAACGACCTGCTGTGTTTGGCGCCATTTTTTTGGCGGCCGGGATGGCGCGGAGGGACGGGGAGCGACACGTGGTCGTCGCCGACTCCACACCCCGGGCGAAATGCTGGCGTGACAAGCAGACATATCTCTCTGCCGCAAGTGTTCCGCATCGATCCTCCGGTGCGGAACGGACCCGCCTCTGGTGCTGATGTCTGGTGCCTGATGTCTGATGTCTGATGTCTGATGTCTGATGTCTGATGTCTGATGTCTGATGTCTGGTGTATGATGTCTGATGTCTGATGTCTGATGTCTGATGTCTGATGTCTGCTGCCCGACGTCGAGCCGCTCTATGTGCACTCGCCTCTCAACGGTGTGGTTTCCTGCCGTTTTGCGAGTGCCCGCAGCCAGAGTAACGTATGCGCACTGTGCCACAACGGTGTGGCTTCCTGCCGTTTTGCGAGTGTCCGCAGCCAGAGTAACGTATGCGCACTCACGATTCTTGAACCGGGTCATTTGGTCGACGCAACTTCCTTGAAGTTAATATCCTGAAGTTAATATCCTGAAGTGCGATTGGAGGCCACCGATAATTATTCATCAAAAACCACATCCACGCGTGTGGCTGACGGCGGCTGTCCATCACGAGGTGTACAAAGGGCACCGACAGATAATGCTACGATGCCTTCAATAACTCCATCCTGCCTGTCGTTTGCGGAGGTCAACAGGCAGGATCCTCACTGCCCTGCTCGACTAATGGAATCCCAATGACAATGGCCGATGTTCATTGCAAGACATACGACCGCAACAGCACGACAAATGGGGAAATAAAATGCCAAGGGAATCAATACTTCACGAACATTGCGACGATAACATGGTGATAATGATTATTGGGGTTTTAGGGTGCGACGATAGCATGGATGTTTGTCTCGAAACATCGGTTGGTTGCGGCTTTGCGACGCACTCAGCAGCTGAGGCTATATGGAATCGTCTGCCTCTCACCCCGGCAGGAAGGGTGGGTATCGCAGGGAATATCTCAAAACATGGGTGCGCAAAAAATAGCTCGACTTATTCAAGATGAATATTGGTAGTATGAGTAGTAGTAGTAGTAGTAGTAGTAGTAGGTGAGACACGGAGTAGTAGTAGTAGTAGTAGTAGTAGTAGTAGTAGTAGTAGTAGTAGTAGTAGTAGTAGTAGTAGTAGTAGTAGTAGTAGTAGTAGGTGAGGTACGGAGTAGTAGTAGTAGTAGTAGTATGTGAGGTACGGAGTAGTAGTAGTAGTAGTAGTATGTGAGGTACGGAGTAGTAGTAGTAGTAGTAGTAGTAGTAGTAGGTGAGGTACGGAGCTTCTTCGTTCGCAAAAGAATGAGAAGTCAAACCGGACGAAGCAATCTGGATCGTAACATATCCTCGTCGCATCGTATCCAAAAACCGCCCGAACCCTACAAAGTAATAATTTATGCAGAATCACGGATCCTATCAAGTAAGTGTGGATGCTTCTTTGATCGCATTGCCAAAGTAGCATACCGTCTTGAAGCATATCTTCAAGGATTATTTAGGTTCCATGCTACATCCGGAGCATCCTTACCATTCCTCTTACATCCGCATCTGCAGTTCACTCGTTATCAACGAAATAAATTACGGTTCTGTATCGAGCATCCTCATTTTGAACCCATCACCCGACGTGAATCACACTTCTTTTTCAGCCGATTGAAACAGACGCAAAGCGCATGTGGTATTTGTAATTAATGATGTTATTCCTTAGGTGGGATATTTGTGTGATGCTATTATCACGACATAGGTCATGGAGCAATATCTATGAAATAATATCATGTTTAAACGAATGCGATAGGAAAAACTTGCCAAAAACATTACTGTAAGTAACGGTGCATCGAACGGCATGCGAGCTCTAGTCGGCAGGTAAACAATGCAAAATGTTATGCCCGTAATGACATAAATATCTGGACAACAGTACACGGAAGTAGTCCTGGTATACGGTGTCTACAGGGGCGCTGGGCGGGTAAGAACAAGTGATGAAAGGTGTGGGTGAAGTTGAATCTCCGTATATATCAGCCATAACTAATGGGTGCATTGCTTTGAGTGTTTGTTTGCACAGTCGAGTTGTACAGTTGTATACTGAAGCATACATGCAGAGGTAAAGGGATTTGATGTGATACATTCACCAAATTGCATTACTAAAAGCTGAAGTAAAGTGAGTCATCCCTTCCTGGCCCTGAACTCGAGACCCTGGGATACAAACCGAACACTTTATCCATTTGCCACTAGAGATGGTTGGGGAGTGCCGGCTGAGGTGCGTGTGATTAGGGTTTTAGGGCGCATCGACCATGATAGATGGTTGGGGAGGCTGAGGTCCGAAAGGTTAACTACAAACCTCCGGACGATCACGGCACACCACTTACTTGGAACTAAGAACGAGACTAATTCAGGGAAATGATTGCTGTGTAGATTTGGCATATCTCAAAATGAAAAGGGGAAATCAGATTCCTAGTGAGGAAATTAGACGTTGAAATGTTGCACTGCATCGTGAACCCGCTGTTGAAAGCTGAGAGGCAGGTTATTAGGGGCGCATCGACTGCAGTGGTCATGCAGCCTGATGAAGGCTGTTTGTAAGAGTAAGTGCCGCCGCGAGCCTCTTCCTTTGGATAAAGAGATGAAAATTATTGGGATACAAATTATTTAAAGCAAAAGCACATCTCATTCTGCATATAGAAACTATGATGCGAAACACTGTAAAAAGCAGAAATTGTATGGTTTGAAAGCACAGCTAACCGGTCGGAGCTGACTGGGCTGCTCAATTGGTAGTTTAGCCGTATCCATGGAAATGGACTGGCTAGTTTCGCGCTCTCTCGTAATAAAGTATGCTGACTAGCCAGCAACAGTTATGGATAAATAAATGTTCAGCTAGGACTTCGAGAACCTAAAAATTTAGGCTGATGAATACAAGATGACTTCCAAGTATGACAATTGTAAGGCTATGCATCTGGGATCTGGAGGTGGGACATTTAAATGTGTCATGTGAACTAATGACTTGGATGTCATGTAATAGGTCAAATATGTATGCGCGTTAGTTGCAAGGGATCTTAAAGCATAAAGTAATATAACTCAGCCAAGATGAGGACGAATATAATTTCAGGATTCATTAAGATGACCGCTCAAATTAAAAGCAAGAAAGTAATGACGTAAATATACACTTTGCTTATGCGCTTGGAATCATATGCACAAGTATGGAGCCCTTCCTTATGAGGGGATGTTGGTGTGGTAGAAAGTGTGCAGGACGAAACTACTAGGTTTATTCAGTGAGCTAGGCAATTTATGGCATGGTGATTAATTGGATGATTAATTGGATGTGGCATACTAGGTTTATGGCATTAGACATGCACTCACTCAAGCATAGGAGGTTAAATGGTTATATGATTGAAATGTTTCAGATGGAAAAAGCGTTAGACAAGCCTAATCTGAATGATGATTTTCAACTTAGGGGGTCATATAGTGTTCACCATTTCAGGTTAGACAAGTCATGCCATATGAAAGTTAAACGCCAACAGCCAACTAAGCTCGAGTCAAATGTCAATGAGTCTTGATGTTTCTATGGCAACTACGCGTGCGCATGCAAACATCGTGCATGTTGTGTAATAGCAGAATAGCGTTGGCAGTCGGCAACTTACTTCGGTACCACAAATACCGAGGGCAATATGATAACGTACACGTATTCATGTTCCTACGTCCGACATCAAAGCCGTCCATACTAGTCCACGTTATCAATCCTGTTATCGACGTGGGCTTTTTTGGCAGACACGACATTGCGATGCTCACATACCCGGCTGTGAGGGCAGGTCCCGTCACTACCGCTTGACCTCGCCACGCCACTAACCCGCCGCCCTCACAGCAGGCCGTCTCGACATCTGCAGAATGATCGCACCACGGCCGCCCCGATCTCGGCGGACCCAGCGCCGGTCGGTCGCTCAGTGCAGCCGCACGAACACATCCACATAGCACACCTGGGCCCGAGGCACAGCCAGGGCGGCCCACAGGGCGGGAGCGTGCCTCCACGAACACCCTGACGGGTCCACAGAAACACAGGAAAAAAACACACATCAAAACCGGCGACAGTCGCCCGACCGGCGACGGGAGACTGGGGAGACTGGGGAGACTGGGGAGACTGGCGCGCGCGGACGGGCGGACGGGCGGCCGCGGCCAACACTCACCTCCGGCCACGTTGACAAAGTCCTCGCCGGTGGCCTTGTAGATCTCGATGTACCGGTTGGAGATGTGGTGTTTGTGCCGCTTCAGCGCCATGTCTCTGTGCTCCTGGCTGACGAAGCGCACCAGCGCCTCTCCGTTGCGCCGGCCCTGCTGGCTGAGACACAGCGCCACGCCGCCCCTGGCGTACGGCGACGGGTAAGGATAGCTGCCGGCGAAGTGCGACGTGCCGGGGAGCATGGCGGGCGGGCGGGCGGGCGGGCACGGCTCGGGGCGCACTGCACACGTGGACCGTAGTCGGCTGTCGTCGCGCAACTGGTGCCGGCACGCGCCGCCGCGCCTGCTCCCGCTTCAGCTGTGTGTGTGTGTGTGTGTGTGTGTGTGTGTGTGTGTGTGTGTGTGTGTTTGCGTGCCTGCGTGGGTTCCCGGACCAATGGGCACCACCTGCGGATCGCTCGACCACGCCCGGCACGATTGCCGAAGCGTCGGCCGACGGCTCGCCGACCGCCGTGCGGCCGGCTATCTTATCAGTGCCCCTCTCCGCGCGGCTGTCGCAGCTCGAGAGTCGTCTTCGGCGCGCCGCGACACGGTGCGCGGCTACGGCTCTGTGGCGGGCGGGCGGTGGGGTGACGGCAGGGCCGCCCTGCTGATGTTTGCTCGCCGCTGCGCGGGGCCGGCCGACTGACGTCGCTCACGCCGGCCAGTCACCACCGCCACTCGGTCCGCGTTTCGAGGATCGATAATGGTGTTTGTCGGGTAAACAGGCGCGACCAGCTCGCCACTGCACCCGGCTCGGGCGGGCCGGGCGCGCGTCACGGACGACCGGCCACCTCGCCAACGGTCGCCACTACGCTCGGCACCGGCAAGCTGGACGCGCGTCACGAGCAGCCACCTCGCCAACGGCGGCCCGCCGCCGGCCGCCGGCGCCGATCCATATTCGTCGACACGTAATTGCTTCGATCAGGGCAAGCGAAACGAGCGCGGCGCATCGGCCGCCTCCGTCGGCGCTCAAACAAGTGATTAATTTAGCGGCGGCGACTGCCTCGGGTCACGCCGACCACCTGACCTGACCTGGCGACGGGTGCTGCTGTGTCGCTGGCGCAGTCTCTGCGATCGATGCGCTCAATGGTGTCGTTTGACCATTGTGCGAGTCCTGGCGCGGCATTCGGTTCGCGCGCCGCCACACGCTATCGCACGACAGCCGTCGGCTCGGTACGCGGCGACAGGTGGGTATTCAGGTGGGTATTCAGGTGGGTATTCAGGTGGGTATTCAGGTGGGTATTCAGGTGGGTATTCCGCGCCAGCAGCACGATGCGACTGAAACGTCGATGTTTACAAGCAGTGATCCAGAAGGCTAGCTTTCAACCGGTTTTGGGCAATTTTTCCCATTCCGAAAACCTCTTCAAATTTGAACAGCCAACATTCGGTGGGTCCGCTGAAGACAATATGCTCCTCATCAAATGTTTTTATATTACGAGAAAATTCCACTTTAGTGCAAAAGCTCGGAAAATTTGGCCTTTTTGAGGGCATGACCCGTGTCACCGACCCCACCCCCTCTCTAGAGCCGCCAGAGCTCACAAATACCGACGCTTTCCCCGGTCGGCATGGTCTAGCAGTTCAAACATAGTCGAAACCTAATCGATAGACGCACCTGCATCAATATCAGCACCAGTTTGATGACGAAGTGACAAGGTAACTAAAATATAAAAATGAGTAGTAGGTGGTTAAGCGCAGTGCGCAGTGTGCAGTGGTGCATTGGCGCTCTTGCGAGTGAGAGCGAAGCTCGGGCGAGTCTACTCCCACCTATGTACGTATGTACGACAAACGGTCACCTGACCGACCCTGCTCTGCCCGGGTCGGCTCGACGGTCCAGCACTTGAAATCCTAAGAGCGTTTTTCTTAGCGCGTTTCAAGTCCTAATTGAACACTCTCGTGGCCAGCGTCAGTCCGATGGAGGGAGCCACGCTGACGATTGTGTGCGGCACATCCTGAGCAAGAAGTTTGCGAGACAAACAGTCTCATTTCACACCGCCGTGCCTATGCTAATTCGGCATGTCATTTTAACGCTTAAGGCACGGAAATCATATCCGGCGGATCAGTCCGCTTGCATCCAACTTGGGCCGGGACCGACTGGTTTTGTATCCATGCACAATGGTGAAACTGAAGGCACCATTTCCGTAATCGCACCTCTGCCAAATGTCGAGCAGACATTTCGCATTTGCATGTACTCTGCCGAATTGTCGAAATAGGCTTGGCATTTGTCATTCCTGCACTTCCGCGAAAACAAACGGAACAAGGTGCGTATCATTACTGTCTACGAACAGAGCCAAGTTGCGGTAGGCCCATAAGTTTGCTGTCGCGGCATGGTGTCTGATCACGTGTCCGAAGTGGGGAAGTCCCACAGCCAATTTAATTAAGAGCTAGAAGAAGTGCTGAAACGTGTTCAACTATCGGAAGCCAATAGCATCCATTCGCGGGGAATCGACGTGGCTTTTACGGTAAGCTCACATAGCTCAAGGGGAATTTTCATGCGACGCAGAACGACGGCCTAATACAATCGACCCGTGACCCTCTGAGTACATTGCGCAGATGTTTATGTGTATTTTAATGTCCAACGCAGCCAACCTGGATCACAATCACACTCAGACCAACTACAGGCGATTGTTCTTACTCATAATCAGAGCTACTTAACGATTACAGCATTGCAATGATACGGCGTAGGAGATCAAATAGAAGAACGTCTATTTCAAACTAGGTTTGCACTATGTGCATGGACTGCACTGTATGCACAAACTATGCACTATATGCACAGGCACAGCTCTGTGTCTGTGCAAAAGATTAGGAATGAGACTCTGTGAACATCGGAAGGTGTCAAGAGAGTTGCACCAATAATGCAAATGTGATTGCACAGTATTTCATTTACCCAATAGCACCGCACCACATGCACATAATGACTACGCCAAGAGAGTTTACATTCCAAGCCAAGTTTTGAAGGTGCACCCTTTGCTGGAACCCGAATACTCGCTTTGCCAAGCCCGCTATCCACAGCACGTTCGGAATACATTGCAAGCATTGCACCCGTGAGCAGCAATCGCCCACAGAGCTACCGTTAAAGATTCATACCGCACACAAATTGGCACAGCATTTTCTCTCAGGTACTGAAACGCCACGTGACGTCACCATCGCCCGGCATGCGAACACTCACTTGACGATGTTGAGGCCGCGGAAGAAGTTGGCGATGTCCTGGTCGGACGACTGCCACGGCAGGCCTCGCGCTCGTACCACGCTGTTGCTGTCCACCACCTCCTCGCGCGAGCTGAGGCACACGCGGCGGCTCGTCACACACACATACACAGGCTGACACCCCCTCGCTCCCCTCCCCTCCCCTCCCCTGTCGGCGACCACGTGTGACCCTCACGGCCAACCGGGGAGCTCTTTCCCCGCCCACTCCGGCGCGCTTTGTGCAAATGTCAGGAATGATATTTGCAGTGGTAGGCTGGGGAACGAGCGCGGCTTTGTTTCACTGGTGGTGCTGTCGCCCCACTTTGACGGCGCGCCAGACGGGCGGTACGGCCCGTGGGGCACCGCCAGCGAATTGACGGAACGAGAGACAGAACAGGACCACACAGGCCATAGCAGGACCGCGAGGAACAGAGCAGGACAACGAGAAACAGCGCAGGACAACGAGAAACAGAGCAGGACAACGAGAAACAGAGCAGGACCGCGAGAAACAGAGCAGGACCACTGAAGGCAGAGCAGGACCACTAAAGGCAGAGCAGGACCACCAAAGGCAGAGTAGGACCACTAAAGGCAGAGCAGGACCGCGAGAGAAAGAATAGGATCACACAGGGACAGAGCGGGACCACAGTAGACTGACTGGTACCACAGCGGACCAGCTGATGCTACAGTGAACCGGCTGGGACCACAGCGGACCGGCTGAGATCACAGCGAACCGACTGAGACCAGAGTGGACCGGCTGGGCCTACAGTGGACCAGCTGAGACTACAGTGGACCGACTGGGACCACGGTGGACCGACTGAGACCACAGTGGACCAGCTGTGACCACAGCGGACCAGCTGTGACCACAGCGGACCAGCTGTGACCACAGCGGACCAGGTGAAACGGTAGTGAGCCGGCTGGGACCACAGTGGACCAGCTGAGAATAGAGTGGACCAACTGGAACCACAGCGGACCGGCTTGAACCACAGCGAGCGGGCCGAGACTGCAGTGAACCGGCTGGGACCACAGCGGACCGGCTGGGACCACAGTGGACAGGCCTGGCGGACCGGACACGCTGCCACCAGGTGTGGCCAGTGGCAGCGGATGGCTGGCGGCTGACGGCAGCGGATGGCTGGCGGCTGACGGCAGCGGGTGGCTGGCGGCTGACGGCAGTGGATGGCTGGTGGCTGACGGCAGCCGGCCCGGCCAGGTCAGCTGCCGCCGCAGCCGACACAGCTGAGTCAGGCCGTCGCGGACAGGTCCGACGACGCCTCGCACGATCCACCAGACCGACCGAGATGCCGTCGGCAGTCGCAACCGGACACCCGGCGTGAAACACCACACGCCGCACACAGGTCGCCCATTCACGTGAGGCGGTCCGGACGTACGCGATCACTAGAACAGCGCGACCGCACGAAGGCGGCTGGGGCCGCGCTGTGCCGTGTAGCCAGGCACGGATGGCACGCGTAACAGCTCCAACCAGGTGGTGGACGGGTTGAGCACCGCTGTGGATCCTCAAGGCCGTCGCAGCCGCCTTCAGAGGTGTTGACCGATCGGGCTTTGGAGGGGTGTCGACATCTGTGCCGCTTTCGCCCATTAATTAGCCTTCCCATATCCCCGTGCTAATTGGCTGTGGGATCATGACTGGTGAGAAAGGGGATCCGCTGACCCCAGGATTTCAAGATATGATGACATCCACTTCATGGTTTCGCATTACAAGGAATAATTGAAGCATTTCCAGCCCTCACAACCCAGAACACGTTGAAGTGCCGTTCCTCATAGGTGATGCTGAACAACTTAGAGCGAGAGGAGAATCAGCTTTCTAGCTGTAGATTCTCCCCTGGTAGGAGGTGTCAAGGCGGTGACAGAATTACTGGAAGCCACCAAGTTGGCCCGATGGGATTTGGAGGATTTGCTGACGTGACGTCCATGTACAGTGAAAGCCTAAAGCTCTTATGTCGAATCTGAAACATTCGAATATTCTTGGGAACTGTTATGAGTGGACGCAGAGGGCGGGGAGGATTACTTGCTCAACCTTGTTAGAGATTAAATTTCACCGATAAGTGAATCACTGATTGAAACCACTCATAGCGAATCAAAGGTAAGGTAGTTACGCAAAGCGACTACTAGGTAGACAGATGAAAAAAATATGCATACTAAACACTGGCATGTCCAATGGCGCACCTCATACTACCAACCTTTCTGACAATGCACGTTGTCCTGAACATTTACAGGGGAGTTTTGCGCGACATTTTCCCACATCACAGACAGTCAACAGGGGGGTATTGCACTCACCAAATGCCGGGCTCCAGTCGCTGGTTTACCGGCTCAGGGGAGTCGAATTTACAACCTGAAACATGGGGAAATAAACTTTAGTGGCCTCACAGAGCAGGAAAGCAATTGTCTCAGATTAATGGTGGCGTGGGATTCGCGCGGTGCCGTCCTGTTCGACAGCGCTGCCATCTGTCGCACTTCCGACACACTATCGGTGCGGGTTCCTCGCCGCAAGGACTGGGATCGGCGGAGCGAGACGGATGCCAGGTGACGGCTGTAGCCAGAGGCGTGGCCAGAGGCCGTGGTCAGAAGCGTGGTCAGAAGCGTGGTCAGAGGCCATGGTCAGAGGCTGTGGTCAGAGGCTGTGGTCAGAGGCTATGGTCATAGGCGAACCATAGCTCCCGGACAGAAGGAGCAGCTCCAATATTCATGTCGTATTTGCATGGTGTGCAAGATCAAAGATCATTTGGAAAGTCAGGGTATATGGAGAGCCAGAGTTTCGTGTTCAGAAATAGTGCTTCATAGTGAAGACGTTGAATGAACCTGTTTCACATACGTACAACGAGCATAGCACAGGAAACAGAAGCAGTGGCACGGGAACTGTGTCAAAATTTGGGAGGAAAGATCCATTTTCAAGTAGATCCTTTACCGGTGGCGGATCCAGGAGCCTTCGTGGGGCACTCGCCTGGATGGGGGCCCTTTCCTTGGAGGGGTGACATTGTGAAAGTCCCTGGATGGGCACTGTAAGCCAGTTGAGCGGGGGAGGGGTGCACCCCATCAGTGGCGCAACCAGGATTTCAGTTCGGGGAGGGGCCAGGGTTGGAGAGCGGGCCCCCTCGCAAGCGGGCCCCCTCATGTTTTTAAAAAGTATGCGGAAAACATGCACTTACTTTTGAGCGGGCCCCTATGTTTGTAAAAAGTGGGCCCGGTTCGAAGCGGGCCCCTGGTTCCAGAGAGCCCCTGTTCAAGACAGGGCCCCAGGTTGAAGCGGGCCCCTGGTTCTAAGCGGGCTATTGGTTCAATGCGGGCCCCTGAATCAAAATGGGCCCCGGTTCGAAGCGGGCCTGGTTAAAACGGGCCCACAGATTTTCAGTTGGTTCAAAGGGCCCCTGATTCGAGCCACAGATCCGCTTCGCGGGCCCCTAGCCAGGGCTCTGAGTAGGGTGGCCCACTCCGAGCCAGGGGCCCGCTTCGCGGGCCCCTGGCTCGGAGCGGGCCCCCAAAAAATTTCGGGGGGGCCATGGCCCCTTGCCCCCCCCTGGTTGCGCTACTGCACCCCATCATTCCCGGAGGGGTACCCTTTTCCGGCCAGAGGGGAGCCGCCTTTCGCGGGGAGGGGCAAATACCCCCAGTGCCATGCACTCTGCATCCACCCCTTTTCTGTGAGTGCAACACCCATATTGTCAAAGTTAAGCTCGTCCCAAGTGGGAGGGGGAAGCGCTGCTTCCTTTTAGAACATGTCCATGGGTGCTTTTTTATTAAAGAAATGCATTTCTCCAGACAGAACAGGACCGGATTGTGAGCACATTTTCGCCCTGGATGAGTGTTTCTTGGTCCGGCACCTGTAAATAGACGTGAGGAATCATTTCACGCAACGTAAGTGAGGAAACCCACGCGGCTTCATATCTAACACATTCGACACCTGAGGACACAAACAGCCTACTTCAAGTGGTCTGCGATATTCTGTTGGCTTTCACTGTGTATATACTGTCGGCATGAATATGAAATTGAATATGCAGAATGTTCAAATTAGTTCTGATTTCTGAGGCACCAGGCAAACTTCCTTGGAGCCTGGGATTAGGCAGGCACAGGCGTCAGAAACAAGGCTGTCGAGTTGACCAGGATTCCCAGCAGGTATATCCAAGTGTCCTCCAGCAGACAAGCCAGCGCGTGTGCAATGCATGTCCAACACATAACGCCAGCACACGTCGAACGCGCAGCCGCGACCCTGTCCACGGCGACAACGGCCCCGCCACGGCGACAACGGCCCCGCCACGGCGACAACGGCCCCGCCACGACCCTGTCCACGGCGACAACGGCCCCGCCACGACCCTGTCCACGGCGACAACGGCCCCGCCACGCGCGGCAGGACCATCTTCGACCATCGCGCCGTGTTCCGGGCCGCGGAAGGCCGGACCTGGGGCGTCGCTCCGCCTCCAGCCCGGTCCAGCCCGGTCCAGCCCGGTCCAGCCCGGTCCAGCCCCGTCCAGCCCCGTCCAGCCCGGCCCAGCCGGCACCGGCCGAGCGCCGGCGCGGCGCGGCGGCGGGCAGCGCTCGACTCAGATGGCGCTGCGAGCGCCCCCGGCCAGGAGGCCGGCGCCGGCGCCGGCGGCGGGGGCGCGGCCCCGGTCACTGACCGATCCAGTTTCGTATGCACCGTGCTTGACGCGGCCCAGGGCGGGGGCTGGACGAGTGAAAGTCGGCGCCGCGTCTGGAGCCGAATGAGCGGACGGCGGCCGTTCATGGCCTCCGGTCTAACTGCGGCGACCCCGGCCTGCTGGTCCGAACTGCCAGATTCGGCCACCAACAGAGGACACGGAGGAAGTGAATGAGAAGCGCTCGAGATATTCAGACAGACTGTACTAGTGTAGCGGTTATTTGGTGTACTGTGAATGGCAATCAACTAGGTAATATATGTTGAATCATAGCTCTAAGTCATCCGTATGTAATTCCGACGAAGCACCTTCCTTGATTTCAAAACATTACCAAGATTCCATACCGCCCGGGTGATGAATTACAATATTAAGCATTCGCTGGGATTGATTTTAAGCCTTTTAAAAATATACATTAGCATGCATGATATATCATTAACTTCCGGTTAGCGGATGCTGCATAATATAAAACCCTTGCATATCTCCAGCTGTGAAGGCGCACTTTTTCTCGGTCTAAGGGTCTACGGGCATGAAGTCAATATTTCACGTCAAGTTCTCCATCATTTTTGTAATAAAAAGCCCGATTTAATTCGCACGTTGTGCTATGCACATCTGCTAAGCTAACGCTTCAAGTTGCTCAAAGTTCTCATTGTTTTTAAGCATTGCAGTATGTCATGTTACGCAAATATTCGGGGTGATAATTTGCATGGGCAGAAGCAATGAATTTATCCTATTTTTTTCAAACAAATCGTGTGAACGTTTTACATTATATGATTCCTACCAGAGAGCCCGGGGATTTGAAGCGGTGAGTAGTAGATTATTGGTATTGCATTGAAATTAAATTACTCATTTATCGGAAGGAAAGGAATATGCTGATAACATTTACAAACTAAAATTGTTTTCATCGGACATAATTATACGATTACAGCCAAATCGCACCATTAACGCTATAGGTTTGCGAAACAATACCCGCTGCAGCAACCGCCCGCCGGTTTGGTGAACTTTCTCCTGGCATTCTTCCGATCAGCAAACGCCCACCAGCCGTTGGGCGGCTGCAGATGAGGAGATACTCTGCTGGCGATGAAGAGATCGACCACACTCGCTGGTATTGGCAGAGTCGGTGAGCATGTTCTTCGGCTACGGTGCTGATCAACTCAACACTCGTCTCAGAGACTGGGCGGTGAGCGGATGTTCTCCCTTGATTTTGGTGATATCATCTGAACCATTGCCGCCAGCAAGGTGGGGCCTGCAGCACCTAACTCGAAATTGGCCGGGCTCCCTCGACCGGACATCGCTGGCCGGGGAAAAATACTTTCCAGGCTTACCTCAAGAATCGATGCGCCGATTTTTTAAAAAATTCCAACACCAATCGATATCGCCGAGACGTGCGGTATCGGAACACACACGAAATGTTGTCTTACGTGTGCATTAAGGCCGTCCCACGGCGGCCGAGCCGCCTCGCCACCTTGGCTCCCCCACCGCCTCGGCTGCCGAGCCGCCTCGCCACCTTGGCTCCCCCACCGCCTCGGCTGCCGCGCCGCCTCGCCACCTTGGCTCCCCCACCGCTTCGGCTGCCGAGCCGCCTCGCCTCCGCAGCGCCAGGGCGGCTCGGCGCAACGCCGCTGCCACGTGGTATGCGCTGCGATACATTTCGAGCCATGTCTCAGTTATTTTTATAGCTAATTGCTAACAATGTGGCACTGACATTCTCTGGTCATTTCTTTGAGATATTTTTTTATTTTTTGCGTCGAAATTTTGAATCTGATGGTAAAAATACGAGAATACCTTTTTATCAATATTTCTTCTTTTTTTTACTTGAACATGCCGATATTTGAAAGTGAAACGTCGAAGCAAAACAACGACATAACATGTTATATCTCTACTAATTGCGTCTCGCTTTCCGGTTACAGATATCACGTATCTTCATATGTTCGGTTCCTATGTCAATTTGGGTGCACCGATGCATTTTTTTTTAAAGGAAACATTTCGTCACTCTGGCACCACTCACGCCTGACCTATCATGACCCGAAATACAATGAAAACTGCAATGCGTATATTGCTGCTGCAATGCGTACATAAGCATATTGCAATGAAACCGAAACCCCGATACGTTGTTCTTTGGCAACAGGCGTAAAATTGATCACGTGACAGCTATTACAAATTTTGGGGATATCCAACGCGTTTTCAAGCTATCGCGAATATTCACTGGGAGTAGATTTGAGCCACTACCGGTCAACTCAAGGTTAATATGTAGCAAACCTTCATGCTCGGACCATCTCATGTCACACCGAAGTGATTAAATATCGATAAGTGTAGGCAACACATTTTTCCGACATAACCTTGATTTTAATACACCAGGATGCGTGCAAAATATAATCTCGATATAAAATATAATGCCTATCGATAAGTGTAGGCAACACATTTTTCCGACATAACCTTGATTTAATACACCAGGATGCGTGCAAAATATAATCTGGCTTTTAGTTTCAACATGTAGACCTTGTTATAAACTTGCAGATCTCGCATGACCTCATTCAGATTTATCTAAGGTCCGAATATTTATGCTTCACTGCTTGCAAATGAATGGTGATGTATATCTTCACTGCTTGTAAATGAAGGATGATGTCTCTTTTTGCAGGCGTTATAACGAACAGGGGCACAGCCAGGATTTTTATAAGGGGGGGGGGGGCGGTCGACAGGCCAAAACAAACTCATTTCATTCATATCTTTTTCGTTGTGAGAAGCGCGCTGACCACTTCTGCTTCAGCGTAGTGCAAATTTCCAGTTCTTTTTGTTCTACATAGTGCAGTTTCTTCTTGCTAAGAGGGGACCCATCCCCCACCCCCTGGCTGCGTCTCTATTAGCCAATGACTTTTTACCCAACTGATAGTCTTATATTTTCCTAAGTACGGACTAATAAGCTACCACTGGGATATTGCGCCACTGGGACATTGTGTCACTGTGCCATGGGACGAACAACAGCGAACAAGACCACCCAGGCGAGACGTGAAAAATAGCCAACGCCAGCCGGCATACATCAAAGCAATCCGGAGGCATTCATTCATTCATTCCATAGTGACACGAAAATAGCCAGGGCTGCAACCTGCTGCTGGGGCTGCTTTAAATACGGATGTCTGACACCAAAGTCTGACACTCTGACACCAAACACCGGCATTTGTGACCTGGCTTCGGCGAGGAAAGAAAATGACACCAGAAATGGGCTCGGACGCCAGCGGTGATCATTACTGGGAACTTTTGTATCAACTATCATCGACATCTCGCTGTGGTCTTGACGTTTTTAGGCTTCAGAGAAACTGACTTACTGCACGGCACCGGACACTCGACATAGTCTCGGCTCCGCTCGACTTTGCAGCGCGACAGTGAAAGTGCAAAACATGGCAGCCATTGCGTGGTGACGTCATTTGTCTAACTGAAGTCTCACAACTACCAACTGAGGGCAACGTAGCAGGTGGCACGTGACGAGCATAGGTCCATTTCCGAAAGGCTTGGTTCCGGCGGAAGAACGCCTCCAGAACAGCCCACACCAACGGTGCTGTTCCTTTGCAACGGTAAGAGACCGGTGTACATCAGCAATCAGCAATCAGCAATACGATGTCATGACATTTACCACTTCAACTTACTCATCGATTACTGGTGTCAATAGATTAAACGTTCCCTGCTCTCAGCACCTCTTGAGTTTTTGTGTCCTGCGTGGATCCAGTCTGCTTTCCGAATTATAGTACAGGCTGGTGTCAATCGTACATCTGTTTGGATACATAATTCCACATTACTTCCTTTGAGTAAATGAGCTATTGTACAAATTAATTTCATCAAGTGGTGTTTGGGCAATGCTAACCAATACATATTCAATAGGAAGAAAACTTTGACACAGCTGAAGACAGTTTTATATAAATGGAAAAATATTTGCTGGTTTATGCAACATTTGCACGACCAAAATATGCTTACGGTGGGAGAAGGCGTGATTCATAATTTAGGGATTATTATTAGCCTTGCTGCGACCATATACGTGATGTAAGCATAATATGGATTGGCATTGTTTGACTTAGTTCAATCTGAACCCCCATAATGACCAATCCATGTCGAATCCAATCAAATGACAACAAGAAGGCTAATCAAAATCAACTTTGTTTGGAAACCTTCTATTTCAATTTGTTACAGCAAGGAGAGCTTTGACATAGCTTCGACATTAATTATGAATCAAATCCAGATTCGAACTGCTGTCAAGCTTAAATCCTATCAGATCCAAATATGATCCAATCCCAGATCCGTACGAATGACCAAATCCATCAAATGATATAGACGTGTATTCGAATATGTCCAAGGGCGAAGCCACCGGCTTTGACAAGAGACCAATCATTAGCAGACGGATGTGGAGTCGCTCATTAATGCACATGCAATTAAATCAATATATCCTGACAGTGTCATGGATGGAGTTTTAGTGTTCACAGGTGGTGCTTGAGCAGAACCCAAGAACGGCTGAGCACCACCTAGCTTCTGGAAATGCAACATTAGTGTCTGTTGAAGATGTGTGGAAAAAGCATCACCTAGAAACTGCAACGCAATGCAAAAGTGCCATCTGTAATTCTCAGAAGACTTTGGAAAACTCCGATAGTGGATGGCAGGCATCATGCAAGACACGTGGTACTCTAAGCGATGCTTCGAACAATGTTTTAAACGCTAGTGTGTGCGACACCTTTCTACCGGCGCTCACGACGAGACGTGGCTGCATACGATGAAGGAACCAAAGTCCGGCTTCCTCTCTGTGTTGACGCCGTTGTCGGCACACAAAGTGACACTGCGGCACTAACACAACAGGTCGGCAAATGAGCCCAAGAAGCGGATGCGAGTGTTGGTCTCGTGCCTAATTGCTGCCGATGCTATCTGACCTTGGCCGGAGCACCTGTCCGGCGCAGGCATGATAACAGGTCTTACAGCGGCCACCAACCTAGCTGACAGCGCCTTCTACAGCCGTCACGGACGCCCGACGTTTCGGAAATGGTCACCTTTGAGTTGTTCTGGCTGGCGACCGGTTGACTGAGAGCAGAAACTTTGCGTACCGTAGAATTTGTCTCACGGCGCCCAATGCCCTGGGTTTTTCCCGGGTCTCTTTTTCAATAAGGAGCGAAGCGGCGAGGGAGTAGACCCGACGAGGCCCTTCCGTAGGGAGGTTGATTATTGATTGATTATTTGGGTTTAAGGGCGCGCCGACTACAGGGTCCTTTGGCGCGCATCCGTAGGGAAGCTCGTAGAAGAGTTCGCGCGCCCCACGCTCAAGAGCGACACCAGGTAGCACAAGAAGCCGAAGAAGCCCAGGAAGCAAGAAGACAAGAAGAGCAAGAAACAAGGAGACAAGAATAGCAAGAAGCAAGAAGACAAGAAAAAAGAAAAGAAGCAAGGAAGACAGCAAGCAACAAGAGCTCTAGGCACCCTCGACGAGCACTCCTGTGACTCGAAAAGAAAATTAACCTGCACCAAATCCCCAACTTCTGTCTCACAGCTAACCTTTACCTCCCGGAGGAAGCCCAACGGTGACAAACCCACCGTTCTGGGCTATTGCGGCCGTGGCAGGGGCCGAAGGGCGAAAGTTCGGTTCAGGGTGCAACGAGTCCGGGTCTTTTTCAGTAAGGAGGGTCATCTTGTCCGTGGGGCGGGCCAGCCCCAAACACTATGCCATTCACGCCGGCACCTAACGACCACATCAGACGGGAGGCAAGACACACACACAGCATCTTGGTACTAAATTTCAACACACAACAGCTCCCACCAGACGTACATATGCACTAGAAGCAGTACAGCATTCGTCGCCGCGAGCTTCCTCCACTACGCTGCAACCGCTGCATGTGCTACGGCCATGGTGAACGTGCGTGCGCGTCACCAGAGCCACGCTGCGACCGGTGTGCAGCACAACACGTCTACTGTTGGCGAAATTTGTTAGCACACTGAGTCGGTAGCTTAACGTTTGTTGTTTTCATTGTAACTGCATCCCCAATAATTCTGGGCGACTCCGTCGCTCAATTACAAGCCTCCAAGCCAATACGATCACCGCCGCTGGAAGGAGCAAAACACCCGATATATATTCGACATTCAAAGTTGCAGTAAACCGCGCTTTCCAAAAGGAGGCAACGACAACAGGTCTAGCTTTGACCGATCCGTGGGTGCAGCCGGACACTCGGTAAACCGGCCGCGACATTCTCCCAAAGGACAGCACAATTCATCACATTTCGATACAAACGTGTAAGCCCCGAGTGTCAGTGTGGTTTGCCGCACACCTGTACGCCGCTCACGCCGCCGGGCCAGCGGCGTCCCCCACGCGATGTTTTGGACGGCGCCCGCCGCCACGGCCTTTAATGACGCCGGCCGGCGGCCGGCGCGCGCGCGGATGTTCTGCACGGAATGCCGGTACCTGCCTGCCGGCCGTCCGTCCGGCGCCAGCCACGCTCCAGCGAGCCGATCAGCTGAGCCGCCGGCCGCGCGCAGGGGCGCACCCAGCGACGCGACACGGGGCGGCCCGGCACGCCCGTGGTCTCGCCGTGGCGGCGCGGCGGCGGAAGTCTGGCTCAGGAACAGCCTCAGCGCAACACACGACTTCGCCCCGCTGTGTGTTTCGGTGCACGTGGTCGCCAGTATAAAGTGTCGAGAACGTGTCGAACACGCCACTGCCAGAGGCGTGATAATCTGTTGGCGGTGTGAACGCTGCTGGCACATCGCGAGAGCCGCCTGCACATTGTCCGGTGATTAGCCAGTAGAACCTGTTGTGAATGTGACATTGGCAGGTGCTGTCTCGTCCTCCAATCAAACAAGGCAGTGTCTGTTACTTCATACGTCTTCGAAAGTGTTTAGCAGTCCTGCTTTCTAGAAACACAGCTGAGGCCGGGCACGTGATAATATGGTTGATATGTGCTCTTGGGCCGCTCTCTCGAGACACTTTGTAATTGTGTTCACGTATTCTCGAGGACACAGTGTTGCAGATTCGATAGAATCTGTTGCTGATGCAATATGCAATATTAGTCAGGTTCACTAAGTTTGGATTTTAACTTTCGTTGGATTTTTGTGGAGAGTATGAAAACTATACATTTTTGGAAACCTTATAGTATAAGCAATCAGAAAAACAATGTTTCCATTTGCCCCGAGTCCTATATGGCCGCCATCTTGGATTTTACAAAATGGCGGCCGTGAAAAATGTTTTCGTCAATATCGCAGCTTCTAAATAACCTAATTATAAAATTATAATTATAAATAACCTGATAAGCTTTTATTTTGACAGCTAAACTACCATTTTCAGGGCCAAGGAATCCAATGCTCCTAGTTGCAGATGTGTTGAGACATTTGTTACAGCAGTTCTTGCAAATACTTACTAATTTCATAAGACAAATTCGTCATTAGGCCATACTAGGCACCAACCACAAGGACATGTTTATCTAGTGGTCTGATTATTGTAGTAGGCCTATATCATGTATGTTGAACAGTTTACTGTGCCCTACATGTAAGTTGGTGGTGGTTGTATTATAGTGGTGTTTTTTTTTCTTTGTGAAATCTGACCTGAAGCTTCATCTCCAAGCCGGAGAGCAGCCGAGCAAGCTCTTCTTCGCCTTTGACCGGATCAAATACAAGCGACTCTGGCCCAGATACATCACAGACATGCATGATCTGAGGACCAATCACCCTGAAACCTGGGAAGAGCTGCAAGCAGGCAACATTGCAGTCACGAAGAATGACATTCCCTTTGTATCCATCGGGGCGGACCATGCATGCGAGCATCTGAACAAGCTGATGAAAATTCATTCTGGACTCGTCGGCATCTCGAACAATGCCAATGCTAGACAGAGGTTCTTCATGGTCACACCAGAACTCTCCCGTGTTGCAAAAGAGTTCAAGAGTCAGTTTGACTTGGAACCTGACAAAACCATAGAGCATCATGACCTTGGGCCAAGTGCTGTCAAGGAGCATGATGTTATCGACAAGATCAAGGCAGCCATACTGAAACATGGAAACCCATTTGCTGCTGAAGGTGACAAGCTGCACAATGTGATCACTCATGCCTACATCCCTGATGAGTATGCACCAACGACCTTGAATGCTGATGTGACTGGTCAAAAGCTGCATGAAGACTACGTGTCAGAGCGAATCAATGAAGATGTCAGCCTATGGGCACCAGTAAAGAAGGAGAACATCATGATGTTCACGTCTGCAAACAAGAAAACCACAGTAAAACCCCGAGACAAGACTGTGGATCTAAAGGAGACCAATGACTTGTATGGCAGACTGATGGTCCTGGCCAGGTCCAGCAGAGACATCAACCAGAAAGAGGCCATTGGGAACCACGAATTCACTCTGACACCAAGAGCCCTTTTTGCTCCAGATGGTACAATCCTGCCATGCCTGGACAAATCGAAGTTGATCCACCTCCTCAACAAGTTGGCAACAGCAGAAACTCCACCGGAAGATCAGCAGCCAGATGATGGGATGGACACCACACCAGATGCTCCAAGTCGCAAGATAGCCCTGGTAGATGGAATGGTTCTTCTGCAGAAGATGGCCAAGAAACCAGCAACCATAGTGACAGTCAAAGATCTCAGTGAATGCTTCAACGACAGGTTGATGTCCCTCACACGAGATTATGATGAAATCGTCCTTGTGTTCAGTGGCGTCGCCACGAAATTCTTCCAGCGCGAGCAATGTTGATAGGGGGCCTCCTGCTCCCCGAAAAGGGTCCTCCACTGTGTTAGGGCTTCCTCTTGCTTTTTAGGCTCTTAGTATGGATCCCGAATGGGAACATGATTTCATATTGATGTCTTGTTTGTTCTTGGCATGGTGCATCATTTGCGCAAAGCGCAATAGCAAGAATCATTTTTTTCGCTGAGAACTGAGCCATACCAGGATATAAATAAGCAAACGTAGATTAATACGTCGGTGCCAAGACAACCAAATATCTTTATGCTTTATCGACGAGACGAATCTTCCCGCTGGCCTCTAGATTGTAGCGAGCTTGTGGGACTCGTGCTGAGCATATCTTAAAGATATCTCCCATTGGTCAACCCACTTCTATGTCCACAAAGTTTAACTGAATATAGCTAGGTTCATCACTACTGTTAGTCATTCCCACCAGCTTGATCTCATAAACAAACTTAAACGATCATTTCTCAGTCCTAGGACGACAATTTCGCGAAGGTGACAACGAGAAGTGGATTGAATTTGTTTTCTGATCGTCATCTTAGGGATTTATTATTTTTTTAACTAACATTTGGTGCTGGCTGCAGGGCACTTGGCACAGAAGCTAAAATAATAAATCCTCCGCGAATAAATTCACGGCAGGAACAAGCATTGAACAACCATGCATCAATGGCAATGAAACAATGTAACAATGGCAATGCATAAATAATGCAAAAACTTCGAATTCCACGCCGTCACGCCCATGGTTATCGCTGTGCTGTACCGTTTTGTAAATTATGTCGTTGAGAAGGTATTGAAGCTGGGAAGCTGTAATCATGCAGGCAGTAATCACAGAAGACAACTTTGTAGGAAGAAAATACATTTTAAAACATCATTCCTCCCATTTAATATGGGGCATCGGTGTTGTTTTGTATGCTTGTGAGGGGGAATTTACCCCCGCAATGTTGGCTTTGCTCCATGGGCGTAAGTTTCTGAAAATTATTGGGGGACCAGTGACGCACTTATATTTGCGTCAAGGGGAGGGGGCAAACGTATTTGGAGGGGGTCCAACTACTGAATAAAGTCTTCCGATTTGGACCACTATTTTGTCAAAGGGGACCTTTTTAAATAAAATAATTAGTGATCAACTGAATTATCCTGTGGAGGGGCCCAATCTACCACTATCGTTTCTGATTCGTCGGATTTCAACCCTAGCTCCCCCACCCTGTTCGAATGTATTCTTTTGGTATCCCTTAATAAGTCACCTCGCACTGCTGAAATTACACCTACACAAATCACTTTAAAATGTAAAATTTCCAAATTTCAGACATTCCAGTTCATAGTGCCCGGTCGCCACGACGCCAACGTTAGTGCACGTGCACACCCATCTTGCGCATTCGGCGCATTCGCCACACTTCGTGCGATGCTACGGATTCTGCTGGGCCTCCTACGCTTTGCTAATTGCTGCCACATGATAGACTTGCGCCATATCTGACGTGATAAAATGCTTCGTATGGGTGTTCGCTGCGAAAATTAAATTACTTAAATTCGATCATTAGTTCCCTACGTCCCATATTTTATGGTGAAGAAATGCGGATACCCGCTGAGCTTTGATGCACCTCATATCTTTGATTAAACATGCTTCCAGGTTGGCTACCGAACCGAGGCCCTGCCTGAGTGTACTTCTTTGGACCCGTTTCGTATTTCTTCGTCTATGGATGTGTCTTAGGGCTCCAATTCATTTTTGTTAGAGGCCCAACGCATTTTCGAAACCCCTGCTCGTTTTAGGGTTTGTTGCTTTTTTGGCGCACCGAATATTTTTTTAAGTTGTCGGGGCGCTTTCAAAGATCTCGATGTGTTTACTTAGTGCCCGGTATTTTTGTTCGTTTTGGGACCATGTTGCTTTTTGCGGCCCCAGCCTCTTTTGAGGCCCGTGTGCGGTCGTATGGCCCCTGTGTGCCTTGAGAGCTTCCGGTGTTTTTTTTCTTTTTTTTAGAGTTCCCGGTATATAGTTATGGCTACAACGCATGTTTTCGGACCCTGCCGCTTTTTGCGAGACTGCGCTTTGGAGAGCTAGTCGCATTTTCGGTCCCCGTTGTGCTCTTGGGGTCCCGCTGTGTTTATTTGGGGCTTCTGACGCACATTTGTGGGGCCCCAGTACGATTTTGGTGCTTCGGTGCGATTTGTATGGGTCCTAGCGCGACTTATCGCGCACAGGCGCGTGGTTCCGAGACCCAACGCCAGTTATCTGGGCTCAACGCGATTTTTGTGGATCTCTTCTGAATTTTCTTTAAATTCCGAATCCCAGCCTGATTTTTCGAGTCCCTGGCGCCATGTTTTTGTATCTCACCTCGATTTTCTTCGAGCTCGGGTATGTTTTTCGATGCCGTACGCGATTTGTCAAGGCATCTGATGACATGTTCGATGCTCCAGAGCCATTATCCTGACCAGGACAGTTATTTTTTGGAATCCCTCATTATTTTGGAAGGCTCCGGCGTGATTTTGTTGGATACCGATCCAATTTTTGGGGTCACACTGTGCGTATGTGGGACCCTAGAGGTCAATTTTTGGGAGCGCCGACGTGAATGTTTGATGGCCAGACCAAATTTTTGGTACTACCGATCGGAATTGTGGGTCGGAGCGCGAAATTTGGTGGGACCGGTTCGAGTTTGCGGGGCGCGTTGTACTTAGCTGTGACCCCAACGCAATCTTGGCGGTTCCTGTTGCAGATTTTCGTGCCTCGGAGCGAGTTTTCTGGGGTCCGCCGTATTTATTTTGATCCCCTATGCGAATTCCGGTGGACCGACGCGAATTTTTGTGGCCCCAGCGCGACTTTTGGGGGCCTCGGCTCGATTCTTGGGAGCATATCCCTCTTAGGAGGGAGGGGGCATTTGCCCCTTTGATATGTCACTGCGGCCACCGAAGGACTTTTTTCAGCCGATGGCACATTTCGGAGTATAAATGCCCTCCGGGTAATTTTTTTCCGGACCTGTTCTTAATTTCCCGGTGCTGGGGTCGATTCGATCGAGTCTCGGTGTAAACTTTTGGACATCGAGTTCTATTTTTTGACAGGTCCTTATGTGATATTTTTGGGTCCTGGTACGATTCTTCGGTCTCCAGGTGATATTTTTTTCGGTGCCCTGGCACGTTTTTTTCCAGTGCCCAACGGGTTTTGGGGGGACTTTGACCCGATTTTTTTGGGCGCAGAGTGACATTCCGGTTGATAATTGATGTTTGGGGCAGCTGCAACCTTTCGGGTCTAGGGGCGACCTTTTTGGTCCCCAGTGAGATTTTCGGGGGCTGCGACGGTCCAATGTAATCTTTTGTGTCCCGACGTCATTTGCTTGGATCCCTAGCGCGAGTTTTAGCGACATCGACACTTTGTGGGTGTCCAATACGTTTTGGATGCTTTTGGCGTCATTGTTGGGGCCCCAGAGTGACTATCCATGTCCGGATTGTTTTTCGTTGCCCCGGCTTCATTTGTGTCCCAATGATACTGTTGGGGAACGGTACGACCTATCGTGACCCTAGCGTGATTTGCATGGTCCGGGCGTGCATTTCTGGTACCCCTAGGCTCAGCGTGATTTTCAGGGGCCCCGGCCGGATCTTTGTGGGCCCATATCGTGATTTTCAAGTACCCGGGCACGACTCCTGCCATTCCAGGTGCTTCTAGCAAATTATAGACCTCCTCTCGCGTCTTAGGGGTCTCGTCTCATTTCCTGGAGCCTCTTTACCGGTTTTGGACGTCTTCTCGTGCGTCCTACCCTCCTCCATATTCAATGGTCCTCCTCTCCCGTTTTGGAGGGCCTCCTCCCACATCCTGGGGCCGCTTTAACATGGCATGGGACTTCCTCTCATGTTCCAGCGGCATCCTCTGCCAAATTAGGGGCCTCCTGCCAAGCCTCGTGGGCCTCCTCCTTTGTCCTCCCAAAGCTTACCCGTCTTGAGGATCTTCAATTTTGGAAACCTCGCCTCCTTCCATACCTGCTACCTACCACTCCCATCTTAAGGGCCTTCTCTCATTTCCTGGGAATTCCTTCCGGTCGTCGGGGCCTCATTCGGCCCAGGAGACCTTCTACTCCATCTCGAGGGACTCCTCTCGAGTTCAGCAGGGGCCTCATTTTCTCTTTTAGAGGCTTTCTTTTTCAAATTAAGGGACCTCCTCTCACGTCTTCGGGGCCTCCTGTTCTGCGTTTTGATTCTATCTTTGCCCATTTTAAGGGTGGCCTCTTATCTCCTGGTGGACACCTGTTCTCTCTTAGGTGCCTCCTCTTCCAAATTACAAGCAACCTTTCCTATCTCAGTTATCTTGTCATTTCCTGGGGACCTTCTTACCCGTCTTGAAGCCTTCTTTCTCGCCTGGGAGCCATCCCTCTTATCTAATTGCCCTTCTCTCCTATTTTAGGGGCTTCCTCGTTCATCATAGGGTCTCATTTCCAATTTTATATCGTCCTCTTCCGAATTAGGTGCTTCCTGCCACTTTTCTGGATCATCCTTTTCTATCTTGGTGGAACCTTACCCGTTTTGGGGACTGCTTTTGCGTCTCCGAAACCTCATCTCATATCCACTGGCTTTCTCTTCCGTCTTTGGACCTCCTCTCATTTTCTGAGGTCTCCCTTCCGTATTGGGCCTCCTTTGCAATCATGGGGGCCTCCTTTGCAATCATGTGGGCCTCCTTCGCAATCCTGAGGGCCTCTTTTGCAATCCTGGGGGCCTCCTTTGCATTCCTGGGGGTCTCCTTTGCAATCCTGGAGTCCTCTTTGCAATTCTGGGGGCCTCCTTTGCAATCCTGGGGGCCCCCTTTGCAATCCTGGGGGCCTCCTTTACAATCCTGGGGGCTTCCTTTGCAATCCTGGGGGCCTCCTTTGCAATCCTGGGGCCTCCTTTGCAATCCTGGTGGCCTCCTTTGCAATCCTGAGGGTCTCCTTTGCAATCCTGGAGTCCTCCTTTGTAATTCTGGGGGCCTCCTTTACAATCATGGGGCCTCCTTTGCAATCCTGTGGGCCTCCTTTGCAATCCTGGGGCCTCCTTTGCAATCCTGGGGGCCTCCTTTCCATTCCTGGGGGCCTCCTTTGCAATACTGGGGGCCTCCTTTGCAATACTGGGGGCCTCCTTTTCAATCCTGGGGGCATCCTTTGTAATCCTGGAGGCCTCCTTTGCAATCCTGGGGGCCTCCTTTGCAATTCTGGGGGCCTCCTTTGCAATCCTGGGGACCTCCTTTGCATTCCTGGGGGTCTCCTTTGCAATCCTGAGTCCTCCTTGCAATCCTGGGCCTCCTTTGCAATCCTAGGGGCCTCCTTTGCAATCCTGGGGCCTCCTTTGTAATCATGGGGTCCTCCTTGCAATCCTGGGGCCTCGGTGCCAATTGTTGGCACTCTCTTGATTTATGGGGCCTGCTATCCTCTCCTAGGTGACTCCTTCTTCAAATTAGGGGCCTCCTCTCACGTCTTGGAGGCCTCCTCTCATGTCTCGTCGGCCTCTTTGCTCACTTTTTTTCCCTGTGCATTTCCGGATAGGGGCCTCCTCAAATTTCAGGGGGCGGTGCCCCCCCAGTCTCACGGCAGGGGGGACGACTGCCCCCTCTGCCCCCTCTCCCGGTGGCGACGCCCTTGTGCTTTCTAGGAAATTTATATGTCTGAAAAGTGTGTGTGGGGGTGGGGGCAGCTACCATTGTTGGCCCCCCACTTTGAAAAGTGGGTGGGCCGTGGCCCCCCTGGCCCCCCTGTTCCTACGCTTATGTTGTATTCGCAATGTTGCATAACATGTTGCAGCCTGCACCAGAAAACCTGCGGGGTAAATTGATACAGCCTGCATGAACTTCATCAGCTTGTATCAACGTGTTATGGATTGGTAACGAAATAAAAGAAGCACAGAACTGCCCATTTTAGTAACGTGTTTGTTAAAACTGTTTCAAGATTGTCTTATTCAATTTTCTACGGGCATAGTTTACCCAGCGAAAAAGACTGAATGAAGGATAGTGTCCAGCTACGGAATGAACGCTTGCGCATTCCATAAATGACATAAACCATGAGCTATGGTCAGGCAGTACTTAAAGCAGAATGATTGCTGTAAGCGTGAAATGTGGGCCTTTCAGAGGGTGTAAGCTAATGCTACCTATGGATAATATATTTTATTTAACTTGCATTTTATCAACGTACCCCATCGTCAGTAACAACTTACCCCTATAGCGGGGTAAGTTGGTTGGTTGGTTGTTGGAGTTTAAGGGCACATCGACTGCGTCGGTCATGCAGCGCCCATAGCGGGGAAAGTTGATAAGCCGGTAGTTGCGCGATGTTTTGCTCTCTGGTGGAAAACCCAGAGGATGCCACGAAAACGTAATTATCGGGGATACTACTAGAAGGTTTAGGCTTGGTGTAGGTGTAGTTACTTCCTCGCTACCCTTCGAAAGTGATGAGTTATTTTGAGTTCCGCCAAAATTGTATCAACTAGACCCGGTCTCTCCTATGTCCGAGTTCCGTCTATTCGCAGGTGAATACAATGAAGGCATTCACGATTGGCACATACCCAGAAATGCCGTCGGAAAATATGTTTGCTTTCCACACGAGTGGCGAAGTTCATATTCAGAACTATTGCGTCATTTGTGTCTAATTTCGACGAAGTACGAGAAAAACATTGCATGCGTCCAGTCTAGATTCTATGCGACGTCACAAAGATTATACGTCGTTCGCGTCGCTGCGAACGACAAAATGCGCAGGATAGTGCTGGTATTACGTCATCTGTGACGTTGCCATCATAAAATCCTTGCCGTCCGGGTTGCTGCAAACAAAAACCATATACAGTGGGGCCGGCCGGCAGCATCGCCTGTGCCAGTTCGCACAGGTTTGGGCCGGATTGGCCCAGTTTGTGTCGAGCTCACATTGGAAAATTGAGTCTCACGAAGCAAATAGTAACGTTTCTTGACAAAAAGCCTGCTTGGCGATCAGGCGCGCAGCCAGGATTTTCGTAAGGGAGCCCATCTCCCAAAAAATGGCACGAAAAATTACTTTAAAATGACACGTGATCGCTTTCGGTGCGCTCAGTGCCCCGCAAATTTCTCATTTTGCGTTGTGCAGATCTTAAGATGCCTTGTTTGATCTGGTGTATTTTTTGTTCCTTAAGGAGGGGGCTGGATCCTCTGCCGCTCTTGGTCGCACCTCTATTGGCGATCAAAGCCCTGCATTTGGTAGTGTATGCGACCTGTGGACATCGTCACAGCGTTGTTGTTGACAAACATGGCAAGTTATGCTGCTTTAAGCCATTCAATTGCATTC
>JAOTOM010004740.1:62500-162500 GCA_034440615.1 Ashinkailepas kermadecensis | reverse complement strand
CCACACAGTGACTGCGTCCCGCCTGAGGTGCCCTTGAGTGGCGCGGCAGAGCTCGGGTTCTGGCCGACCCCACACAGTGACTGCGTCCCGCCTGAGGTGCCCTTGAGTGGTGCGGCAGAGCTCGGGTTCCGGCCGACCCCACACAGTAACTGCGTCCCGCCTGAGGTGCCCTTGAGTGGCGCGGCAGAGCTCGGGTTCTGGCCGACCCCACACAGTGACTGCGTCCCGCCTGAGGTGCCCTTGAGTGGCGCGGCAGAGCTCGGGTTCCGGCCGACCCCACACAGTGACTGCGTCCCGCCTGAGGTGCCCTTGAGTGGTGCGGCAGAGCTCGGGTTCCGGCCGACCCCACACAGTAACTGTGCCCCGCTTGAGGCGCCCTTGAGTGGTGCGGCAGAGCTCGGGTTCCGGCCGACCCCACACAGTGACTGTGTCCCGCCGAGGTTCGGGTTCCGGCCGACCCCACACAGTGACTGTGTCCCGCCTGAGGTGCCCTTGAGTGGTGCGGCAGAGCTCGGGTTCCGGCCGACCCCACACAGTAACTGTGTCCCGCCTGAGGTGCCCTTGAGTGGTGCGGCAGAGCTCGGGTTCCGGCCGACCCCACACAGTGACTGTGTCCCGTCTGAGGTGCCCTTGAGTGGTGCAGCAGCACCCAAGTGAATAACTTGACCTCACCGTCCGGCGCAGGGCTGTCATCGGCTGTGAGCGTGTGTGTCGCAGTTGGCCTCTCACAGACCAAGACGACTATGCAGCATAGTGGTGGGTGGGGTGCCAGCCGCCCCATCCACCGACACTCGTCACATTTCTGTTTGGAAGCCCCAGCCCTGTTACATTTGGACTGTCATCTTGCAGCATAGCTCTGCTATGTCTCAGCTTAGTCGTGTTTTAGAACGACCGGCGACCAAGTGCGTTTTTGTCATTACAGACGATTATGCTGCCGATCAGAGGTCGTACATGTTGCTGGAGTGTCCCCAACCTCCAGACCTTCATTTTGTCTCCAACGCCGAGCAATCTAAAAAGGCTACAACCTTATCTCCTTGGCTGTAAAAAGCCGAGTGGGGTTTGTTCCTGATCAACATGAAACCATTACTCGATCCCCCCCCCCCAAAAAAAAATGTTCGATCGTCGCATATTCTTTTTTAAATTGTATGTCCGTTTCCAGAAATATCTACCGAAAATACAACACGCAATGCAAGAACATGTCAGCAGTCTTGCTAATGTACTACCGCTATCAATCATCATCCGCAAAAACGATTTGAGACAGAGAACATAAAAGCTTGCATACTGAGTCGGCATGAACAGGGTTTTGTTCCATTCATGTTCCAAAACATATATATACTCACTCAAGTATAGGAGTTAAGGGGGGACATGATTGAAATGTACAAAATTGTTAAAGGGCTAGATCAGGTCAATTTGAATGATTCTCTTCGGTTTAGAGTATCACATAGGGGTCATCAATTCAGGTTAGACAGGTTGAGGTGTAGGACAGTTAAGCGACAACAGGTCTTCAGTCAAAGGGTTGTTGATCAGTGGAATAGGCTGCCTGCTGATGTTGTGGAGAGTTCCTCATTGAATGTATTTAAAAGTAGGGTGGACTATTTTTTTAGACAGGAAAATCTTGCTTTTGAGTTATAATTTGTGATGGATGGGGTGAGATTTATGCTAAGTAAGTGTGCACGGCACAGACCCCTTTAAGCAGGCATGGATGCAATTTGAAAATTATTGGTAAGGCATTCAATCCACATGTGTTAAGAGGGATCAAGGAAATAGGGCTGAATAGCTAGGGTAGATAGGCATTGATAGGTGTGTGGGATGTTGGTGGATGGTTTCTTTAAGGATGTGGTGATGGTTGGGGTGGGCCTTTTTACCGTGCTTATGGTATCTTCCATTTACAGACTTAACTGGATGGGCCCTTGTGGCTCTTATTAAGTCTAAGCGCTTTCTGACTTTATGACTTTAGAAAACAAAATTAAACGCCTCCCTAGCATAAGCACATCTTTTTCATAAGCGACAAGCCGGGACTACTGGAACTTGATGACGTCATCGGTAATTGGTGTCAGCGCTGGTAGTGAGAGCAATTGACCTGAACCTTACTACATGTTCCAAGTAGCCGTGGTTCAGGTTATATATGCTATTGGCATGAACAGTAATATAAATGAAACCTGAACCTAGCTAATTATGTCAATGGAAGGTATAAAATGTCCTACGTTATGCTCGTCCATTTTGGGAGTATTTTAGAGACCTATTTGGGAATTTGAGAGACCTATTTCTGGTCGATGTTCAAAATTATGGACCTCACAAGGTAGAATGCTCCATAGACAAAAGAGGAACGACAACCGCTTACACACTGTCCGTGCGCTCTGCTTTTAAAATACGTAGGTTACAAATCGTTATAAATCATGCTTAGGTCACATACACTTCTTGTACTAGTTGGTATCCCGTATTACGCCACCACCTGCCAGTGTATGACATCAGAGTGTTTAATGTATTGGTTGAAATTGCTTTTTTGCCCATGAAAATACACAATTGAACCTGGCCAATTTAGGCTTGAGCGAAACGTATGTCGTAAAAGAGCATGATGTGCTTGTGATCCACTAAAAAGTGGTATGAGTGCAATACAAACCAGCACACTATTCCTTTTGTATTGATGAGGAACTACACGCAAGGCGTCTGTGCCCTGCACAGTCTGTGCCTGACACAGTTTGCGCCCTGGCACAGTTTGTGCCCTGGCACAATTTAGACTTGCTGAAACGGCGCATTCAAAAAATGGTCTGTTACGGGACGAGGTGACGAGCTGGCCTGACACCACAACTGTATCTGTGCAGTACAGTACCGCATATATTTGGCCCAAATGGCCTGTTACGGGACGAGGTGAAGAGTTCACCTGACACTACTACTGTATGTGTACAGTACCACACATATTTGGCCCAAAT
Source organism: Ashinkailepas kermadecensis (assembly GCA_034440615.1). NCBI lineage: Eukaryota > Metazoa > Arthropoda > Thecostraca > Neolepadidae > Ashinkailepas > Ashinkailepas kermadecensis. The sequence continues at coordinate 159,570 of JAOTOM010004740.1, read as the reverse complement.
GGCCTGTTACGGGACGAAGTGAAGAGTTGACCTGACGGCACTACCGAATGTGTGCCGTGCAGTACCACATATATTTGGCCAAAATAAGCTGGTGCCAAATTAATACATCTATAGAAGATGGTCGTAAAACTGTACAGTGGCGCAACCGGGATTTCAGTTCGCGGGGGGGCAAGGTTGGAGAGCGGGCCCCCTCGCAAGCGGGCCCCCCTCATGTTTTTAACAAGTCTGCGGAAAACATGCACTTACTTTTGAGCGGGCCCCTATGTTTGTAAAACTTCGCAGAAATAAAAGCACTTTTCCTTTATCAGGGGCCCCGGTTCGAGGCGGGCCCTGGTTAAAACGGGCCCCCAGATTTTCAGTTGGTTCAAAGGGCCCCTGATTCGAGTCACAGATCCGCTTCGCGGGCCCCTAGCCAGGGCTTTGAGTAGGGTGGCCCACTCCGAGCCAGGGGCCCGCGAAGCGGGCCCCTGGCTCGGAGCGGGCACCCAAAAAATTCGGGGGGGGCCATGGCCCCTTGCCCCCCCCTGGTTGCGCTACTGAAACTGTACATACTGCTTTGCGACTGAATCCAAGTTATGTTCGCATCCGAGTTGTAACTTGCAGCCGGTTATGTTAATAATTATTTAATAATGTTCAGAAATAAAGGAGAACACCACTGAATAATCAGGGAATGCACTGAATCTGAATAATCTGAATAATCAGGGAATGCACATATGTAGGTATGTATGTCTGTGTATGTGTGTGTGTGTGTGTGTGTGTGTGTGTGTGTGTGTATGTATGTGTGTGTGTGTGTGTGTGTGTGTGTGTGTGTGTGTGTGTGTGTGTGTGTGCGTGTGCGTGTGCGTGTGCATGTGCGTGTGCGTGTGCGTGTGCGTGTGCGTGTGCGTGTGGGTGTGGGTGTGGGTGCGCATGTGCGTGTGCGTGTGCGTGCGTGCGCGTGCGCGTGCTTAACCATATATAGAAGCTGAAAAACACCCAACCATAGTTCCTCCCACATTCCACCAGCAACAAGCTTATGCTTAGCTGGATGGAGTTGTGGGAGGAGCCTAAGTAAACAAATGCATTTCAAATTAGGAGTGCCTACTATCATCTCGTCACAAACCAGCTACTAACATTATAGTTTAGGCCTCAACTTCTCTTTGGGATGGATATAGGGCCAGTCATATGCCTCCTTTGGGTATGACTACTTTCAGCATTCTTTATTGCTAGTTTTATTGCTCTAACACTGGGTGCTTTTATGCTCGTTTATTTGTTTTCCATCTCTTAGCTGGGAGTGCCGCGACTTTACTGTTTATTTTATGGTGTTAACGTAAGGTACTTGCAGTCGTTGGGTAAGGGGAGGGGCACTCTGGTCACCTGATCTTGGGTGGCGGACGTAAAAAAAAAAAAAAAAAAAAAAAAAAAAAAAAATAATATGCACCTATCACGCACGGTTTGACCGAAAAGAGCACCGAGGCAGTTTTTGCATGCGATTTTTCAAAGAAGCTAAATTTTGGTTTTAAATTATGAAACTTTGCGAGGATATCAGGGGTGGGCACGATTAGGAACCGGGAGCAATACGACGTATGCATGTATGCCTCTTCCCAGCACATGCCATGCGCCTGCACACTCCACCCACGAACAATCAAGATATTCACCTTTATCATGCATGGGTAATATGTCTACCACATTTAGGGAGATCAAGCAATCCACCCGGGCTGACCGCCTACGGGCACGACTGCCCAACCGACTCGGTCAGCTCTAGCACCGCCCATATTTACTTGTCAGAACACTGTTAGAGGTTCAGTGACGGATCTACAGTGCACCCAAATATTAAAGGACTTCCTTAGACGAAATTGTAAGAAGCCTAGCCCTCTTTTGAATCCCATTAAAAATTATTGACATCACAGATCAAGTGACAAAACAGCTGTATGTAAAGTCATCATCATCATCACAGATCACAGACAAAACAGCTGTATGTAAAGTATATGGATAATTGCAGCTTCAAGCAATTGAGCTTACAAAAATTGGTCTTTGCTAATCCCAACCAGCAAGGCGATTTATATTTCCGACAAAAAATGCTTCATTGCTCAGTTTTCAATGTTAATGTTAATGCTAATAGACGAGTACCTCAAGAAGGTTCTAGGAACTCGCCAGGCCACAGAGCTGCCTATTCCTTAAGATATAATACACGACAGACTTGTGTGCGCTAAGCTGGATCAAAAAGTGTAAAACCCAGCTTTTTGTTAGAGCTGCTGTAACCCTGGTCCAACCGCCGGAGGCGAGTGGCAATGTTGATGTAGTGGGTCTGGACTCCCTGGCGTGGTACGCAATGATTGCGCTGAGCACGGTGGTGAGAGCACCCATGCACCGCGCCGATCGCCGGGACGGTCAAGGTCGAGCGCAGGCGCCGCACCGACTGCGACATGGCGTAGTGCTCCACTGCGACATGGCGTAGTGCTCCACTGCGACATGCTGACTGCAACTATATATATATATATATATATATATATATATATATATATATATATATATATATATATATATATATATATATATATATATATATATATATATATATATATATATATATATATATATATATATATATATATAATGAGGCCCTTTGAAAACAAAATACCTGAAACCGAAGAGTTTCGAAAAAGTGTGGGGGCTAAGTAGGTAGGGGACCCTCTTCAGATGTTCGCCCCCTGGACCAATTCCTGGCCACGTCACTGAAGCAAAGTCATGTTTGGTGAATTTCAAGCAGCGGTGCGGAGCAGAACGCGCTGTGCACCCGGACAATAGTTTTCTTTCAATAGTCTTCAATAGTCTTCTTTCCATAGTTTTTCTTGAATCCTTAGAAGAAGCACATACATGACCGCAACATTATGAACCTACATTCAAGCTGTATCTGGCCGTACTTACATAACCTAATTGTCAGAATAAATTGCTTAACTTTAAATATTTATTATTTAACGAAGTATGGTATCTAGGGAGAGTAAGCTGTCTTAGTGATTTCTTGCCCCCTTGTTCACACCCCAGCGCTCCATGCTTTCCGCCGCCCTCGGTCTGTACTGTGGTGCATGTGAGACGGTGTTATTTAGGCCCCGCCACGCACGCCTGGGCAGCCGGCCGCCGGTCCCAGTGACGTTGGCCGGCCAGCTGCCGATGACGTGACTCAGGCCAGCTGGCGATTTATAACGCGGCTGTAACCGGACCGCGCCGGCTCGGTCCGCCGCGATCCGGCCGCCAGTGCGTCATGTGGGCTGCTTATACAAATGCACACACACACACACACCGACATGGAGGCGCAGCTAGGGGGGTGCGGGGCATCTAAGCAACCAAAAATGCACTAGATGAAACACGAAATTTCGAGATGATTTTCACCACCCAAAAACCAGTGGCGTAGCTGGGGGGGGGGGGGGGACGAAGGAGGCAGCCGCCCCTCTCCCTGGAAGGTCGGAGGGGGCCCTCCAGACGTCGGCTTAGGGGGTCGGCATGGCCTCTTGGGCCGACGTGTAGGGCCCCTGGTCCGACGAAAGGGCCACCGGGCTGACAGAAAGGGTCCTGGGCCGATGAAGAGAACCTCGAGTCAACGGAGAATGCCCTCAGGAAGACGTCGAGTGCCCTTGGCTGGGCTAACGTGAAGGACTTCTAGATTGACGGAGGGGGCCCGGATGGTTGGAAGAGCACCCGGGCTGACAGAGAGGGCTTCGAGCCAATATGAAGGGCCTCTAGGCTGTCGGCGGAGCCCAAGCCGAAGAAATGGCACCTGCCCTGATGGACCGGGTCCAAGCGTTTGAAAATGGGCCTCCAGCTTGCCGGAAAAGGCCCTGAGTAGTCAAAGAGGGCCTCTGAGACGATAGAAGGGGCCTAGTTGCCGGAGAGGACCTCGGGTCTTCAGAAATGGTCCTTGGGCCGACAGATGGAGCCCAAGCTGTACAATGGCCTCTGGCCTGATGGAGGAACTGTTGAAAGAGGGTCACCGGCTTGGCAGAGGAGGCTGGATCTGGATCGCTAAGTAGGGCCCCTGTGCCGACGGAGAGGATACCTAGCCACGGGAGGACCCCGTGCCGTCGGAGGGGACCCAGAGCCGGTATGAAGAGCCCCTGGGCCAATGGGGGACGAAACCGCACAGGAGGCCCCTTACGTGATAGAGGAGACCCAAGCTTTTGAAGAGGGTCACCGGCCCGACGAAGAATGTCTTGAGCCGTGAAAGAGGATCCCTGAGTCGACGGTTGGGGGCCCCGGACCGCGAGTGCAGAGCCACTGAGTTAGCTTTGGCTCACGCTGATGGAGAAGGGCTCAGAGCTGACAGCGGTCCTTAGGCCGATGAAGAGGCCACCGAGCCACGGAGACGATCCGGGCCGAAGCGGAGAGTTTCCTGTGCTGCGTAAGCCCATGCCCTCTAAGCCCATTGAGGGGTCCGGGCTGTTAAAAAGCAATGGCGTTCCCAAGGGGTGAAGGGGCACCCGCCCCTGGTGAGTCCGATGTGGCCCTCCAGGCGACCGCCCTGAGGGGCGGAGGTATAACAGAGGAAAGGTTTAACGCATCTAGCAGCTTGTGTAGAAAGGGCCCTTGAGAGCTGAAGACGTCCACCCTGTGGGATGAACAGGATCACGAAGAGCTAAAGAGGACTAGTGAGTGCCCATCTCAGATCTGAAATGCCCCGAGATGAGACTAGACAGGACTATTGAGGACTGTGGTGGGGCCCTAAAAGCAGGAGAGGGCCCTGATGGATAGAGGATCTCGTGAGAATTAGACAGGACTGGACTAGGATTCCTCTGAGGTTGAGAGCGGCACCTGATGGATGAACAAGGTCCTCTGAGATATAAAAATTCCCCTGTTGGTTGGCGATTGATGTGAGGAATGTTAAGGGCCAGCCTCAGAGGTAGAATGTTCTTGAAACCACAAGAGCTGTCGATAACGAGGAATGGCTCATGGCAGCTTAAAAGGGACCTTGAGGGCTAACAAAGCCCCCCGAGAGCTAAGGAGAGTCCCGAAGGCTAACGATGGTTGTGAGGAATACCGATTGCCAACGTCAGAGCTAGAAAGCCCTTGCAGCCAAAAAGACTATCAAGAGCTGGGAAGGGCCGCTAACAGCTGGGGAGGACCCCTGACGATTTAAAATTGTCACTGAGCACTAGAGAGGACTGGACTGGGATGCCCGAGGGGCTGGGAAGGGTTCTCTATGCGACGAACAGGACTCCCTGAGATCTAAAGAGATTCCCTAAGGGCTCGCGATGGTTGTGAGGAATACTGAGAGACAGTTTCAGAGCTAGAATGTCCTTGTTAACCCGAAAGACTGTCGAGGACTGGGGAGGTCCACTGAGAGCTAGAGTGGACCGGACTTTGATGCTCCTGAGGTTTGGGAGGAACACTGAGGGATGAACAGAGCCACTAAGAGTTAAGGAGAGTTCCGATAGCTGGCGATGTTTCCTAAACATTGTTAGGTCTGTCTCGAAGCTGCAGGATTCTCCTGAAAGCTAGACAGGTTTGTCGAGGACTGGAAATGGCACATGCAACTTGAAGAGGGCTCCCGATGGATGAATAAGTCCCCTGAGAGCCAGATAGAACTGGGCTGGGATGTTCCTGAGCTTTGGGATGGGCACCTAAGGGATCGGGGCCCTCTGAGAGTTAAGATAGCCTTTGATAACTGGTGATGGATGCGAGAACTATTAAGGGTCAGCCTCAGAGATAAGATATCCTTGAGAGCCATACATGCTGCCAAGGACTGATAAGGGCACTCACCGCCACCTCGGCGACGGCGGCCGCCCCTATGGCCACGACTGCCCCAACGGCCACAGCCGTCCTGACGGTGACGACCAGCCAAGCCGCCACAGCTGTCCCAGTGGCCTGACCACAGCTGCTCCAGCAGCTATGGTCGCTTCAGCGATGGTGAAACAGGCAGCCCAGCGATAGTTGTGATGACGACCGCTCCAGCGGTGCCAGTTGCTTCGCCTTGGGCCCGGGTGACACCGATCAAGTAGGAAGAAAAAAATATTAGTTTGCAGAATGCTGTGTGCTGGGCATAGCTGATAAGACATTTTGCTAGTTCTTCTTCTGTCCACCAAATCTGGCACTCATTTTCCTCACTGGTATTCACTGGCATTCATATCGAGAAAGTATGACGGTGTTGAAAAGGCACAACGATGTGGGCCCCATCCTTATCATGAACACCTTCCCTATGTGTCCATGGAGATAAGCACCTGCATTTTTCTCAAGCTCATACAATTAATGCTTCCATTAGGGATCTGTTGATGTCGGTTTATTTTCCATAACAGGTCTCTTTTCTTGATTGTTGTCGGCAGCGAAATGGTATGTTTTTCTTCCTGGCCTTTACCGGACTGTTGGACCTTGATTGCGGTCTCGCATTTGTCACGCCAGACCGAAGTGACCTATGTTCCCACGTATTTAACCATCCCTGCCTGATATATATATATATATATATATATATATATATATATATATATATATATATATATATGTTATATGTATATATATACATACATATATGCATATATACATATATATATTTGTATATATATATATATATATATATATATATATATATATATATATATATATGTATATATAGGTTATATAAATATAAAGGTCCTTCGAAAATATAGTGGCCGAAATCCGAGGGCTTCGGAAAAGTGAGGGGGGGGGGGCTTGCTAGGTAGGGGGCCCTCTTCAGATATTTGCTCCTCCATCCACCCTGCACTAATTCTTGGCTACGCCACTCTTCAAAAACCAAAAGTTTTTTTTGGCGCACTGAGCACTCCGAAAACGTTCTGTTTCCCAGCTTTTTGGGAAGGAAGGGGGTCGGTCCCTCTTATGAAAATCCTGACTGCGCCACCGCATCGACACGACGGCGGCCGCCACTGCAGCGGCGCCGGCGGCGGTGGGTGGTGGACGGCGCTGCCCTGCCCACCTCGCGCCCACCCGTGATTGGTAGAGCCGAGCCCGGCCGGCGGCGGCGGGTGGTGCACGGCGCTGCCCTGCCCACCTCGCGCCCACCCGTGATTGGTGGAGCCGAGTCCGGCCCGCGGACGTCGCCGCCGGCCATAAAGCCACTCTGGCTGCTCATAGACATCAGTCGACTGCAAGTCGCAGCGCCTGTGCACATTCTCCCAGCACAAGTGGGGAACAGCTGTCGGCATGGTGCTCGAGCTGGACCAGTACTCAGACGGCAAAGCGGCCCGCCTCTGGAGCCTCTACATTGGCGACCAGAGCGAGCGCACCAAGCACTACAAGGACTTCCTGAAGCGGGAGCTCACGAACCACGACTGCATCAGCGCGCTGGACGTGGCGTGTGGCACCGGGTGAGTTTCTGTCGCAACTCTCCGCCTCTTCGTGGATGCTAGTGATAATTGATCTGGCCTGGTCTCCTGTGTCTTTAGCTAGGCTGCTTGAAACATGTTCTTTTCATGCTCCCGAAAACCCAACAACGAACCTGATAAACCTTTGGAATTCTCAATTGGTGTCGTTCTGGTTGCCGATGTCTGGATGCGAATATCGCATTGTATATATAACTATATTGACAACCTGACATAACTAGGCGACCGACGCCCGCCGCACACTCCGCGCTCTATTCCGGCCGTTCCCGGCTGGAGGCGGCCAGGAGGCGACGTACGGGCAGAAGATCTCGGGCGCCACCCGCTCCCATGCATTTTAGCCATGGAATGAAACGTTATAGATGAAAAGTTGTTCATGATGAGCAGATTGAAAAGGCGAAACACCTTGTAAACGATTGTAGATGTGTTTCGTTTCGCCAACTTTGCTCGGTATTCGGCGTGCATGCCCCAAGGAATTAAGATCCCGAATTCCAGATCAACGTCGGTGAAGTGACGCTGGGAAGTTTGTGGTTGACAGCATATGTGTCGTGTGTGTGTGTGTGTGCATTCCATAATCTAACCGGGGGCGGAACAAGGAATTGTCGTGGGGAGGGGCATTTGTCTGGGAGTGCTATTTCTTCGGAAGGGCACCCCTGGGAAAGTACCAGAAGCGGCTGAAAATCTGCTCAACGGCAGGGGGAGGGGGTGCACTTTAGCGCACTGAGTGTGCTAGTGTGCACGGGCGAGTACCTCTAGCTCAAACACACGAGGGGCAGCATTCGAGCCTTCCCGAAGGGGCGCTTTTTCCTGGCCAGAGGTGTTTCCTTCCATCGGGGCACATGCCCCCAGTGCCCCCTATATCCGCCCCTGACACGACCATTCCCCATGCAGGGCACGGGTTGATGCTCAGGACTTCCTCTTTAATTATTGTTCTTTGTATTAGCCTAGGATCCCTGCCCAAGGATGTAGTCAAAAGGACAGGCGTGGATCCAGGATATTTCATGGAAGGAGAGCATGTCTGGAGCTACTGGATGAGTCCACGGGGGCGCCTTCGGCTGAAAATTTCGAGCCAGGTGCACTCGAGGGTCTTGGAAGGACTACTTCGGCTAAAACATTCAAGGGGTACACTCGAGCCTCCCTGGAGGGCCACATTTCCCGGTGAAATGGAAGCCACCTTGCCATGAGGGGACACACGTTTGTTGTGGCCTCTACATCCCTCCCGGCAGGGGGAGGGGTGAACGGCAGGGATGCGGTCGAGCAGCCCTGCTCAATTCCCGCCCCTGAAAGATCTGAAATGTCGTTTCCGAAAACTGTGGCCACGCTTAGCTTAATCTGATTCCGAGCGGCGTAGCGGGGATTATAATTATATTGGTTAAATATATTGTGCAGTTCAGCAGATGTTCAATTGTCTGAGGCATAAAATGGTTGCATGGGCCAGGGGTGGATCGATAAATATTCATTTTGAAGATAATTGTCATTGCAAAAATAGTAGTTATCATAATTTAGAACGCCTCAACACCACCGCTTTACATTCAAAACACACTGCGCAACGCCTACAAGCGCCAACGTTTAGCCCATATGCAGCGCCGTCGTCGGGAACGTTTTGAAAATTCGATGGTGGCGGAGTGATTTTTAGACGTGCCGGACCGTAAAGGTCATTTGAGCCGCCTTAAAAGTCGAGTTGTCGATCCAGTTATTTATAGAGGTCAAAGGAATATCAACTTGTCACTATACCAAGGCATTATTCATTTGGATGCGCATCGACTACGACGTAACCAAGGTGGCCAACGACGACACCCATCTCTTGAGCATATATGGGCCTTCGTCGAGGTCCCTTGTGACTGCAGAGATTCTGCGTTCCGGAACGCAAAGCTGACTGTGGAACATAGACTGCGTTCTTTCGGTTGCGTGGGCAGGTTCTTCAGGCTGTGGAGTGGCTACAGAAGGTAGCATAACCCCATTTTGTGAATCTCCTCTTCCTTTATCCGAAGAACGTCATGGGCAATCTGTCACCTGAGAACATCGCCCCGAGTTTGAGCTGGAAAGTGCCTGGAAAGTGCCAGGCACGCAGTACGTGCCTGGAGCTTGCTGCAACGATAGCACCCGCCTGCTACCAGCCGATACCACGAAAATTAACTGGCGATTATTCTCATGGCATGAGGCTGGGCTGAAAACATACTCCATTAACTCGACTTAGACAGCACCGGAGTGATTGTCCGCAATTTATATACACGTTAATTGCTCAGCTTATGCGCATCAGCAGTTTACTTTTTCTTGATATGCGGACCGGCTGATGACATTTTACCACATGCCCAAGTGCTGAGTGCAGCACACATGTGAGCCTTTGTAGGAATGAGCACTCTGGCGCAGTTCTGTTTTGATAGATGTGACTACGTGCAATGTGCGTGTGCGTGTCGTCGGCTTTGCGATGACCTGACTGGGTCCTCGCCTCGCTCGACAGCATCGACTCCGTGATGCTGATCGAGGAGGGCTACCAGGTAACCTCGTGCGATTTCTCCGACAAGATGCTGAAGTCCGCCTTGCAGACTCGCTGGAACCGCCGCAAGGAGGAGGCGTTTGACAACTGGGGTACGCCAGCTCCTCCTCGCGGTGGCCCGTGGGCGTCGTGGGGCACGATTGCGTGCACTATATGCCGGCTCCAGTGCTGAGTGATGGTGGTGTTGGCAGGGATCTCCGTGCACTATGGACTCTCCAGTGCTGAGTGATGGTGGTGTTGGCGGGGACCTCCGTGCACTATGGACTCTCCAGTGCTGAGTGGTGGTGTGGTTGTCGGAGACCTCCGTGACGTGATTCGTCTCATCGTTCAACACAATGGATTACAGTTACGGCTCGGAGACATATCTTCGGTTGAATAATGGTGAACACTATAAATTTAGTGAATATAGGTTGATGGTAGGAGAATAGGTAGGTTGAATCGAGGAAGTGATTCAAGCAGTCAATTAACAACGGTATGAATTTTGGTACAAAATTGTCCCTAAATTTCGATGTCTTGACCCAACAACTTGTGCATATTGCGAGGGCTTGAATCTAAAGAAGGTAGCGAAACAAGAAATTGTTTTGCAAAGCTCAGTTACTTTTTTTCCGGACAGCTATGGCTATGCCTTTTGTTGTATTGGATATGCTTATATGTTTATCTCGCAAAGGTAATTATGTATGTATGTTTAACACGTGCAATCATAATCAGAACTATGTGACAGACTCATTGATTGCGACTACGGTAGGTCCTGGGATTGGAAAACGGAATGACGAACCCTGAAATTGCCTACCAATTTTGGTAGCCCTCGTCCTGATTCATCAGCCAACCAGCCGCCGTCCATAGTTTACTCGTCCTTTGCCGTCACTTGATCTAGCAACGGTCCATGGCCGCTCCTCGAAGCAAGACCCACAGCCTGACGGGATCACGACCTGTGCAGTCTACCTACATCCAGTCGTGTCCCCAGACCCAGTCGATGCGGCGTCTGACCTGACCTGACCTGACCTGACCTGACCTTGACCCGTGCGACCCTGCAGAGATCTACGAGGCCAACTGGCTCACGTTGCCCAGAGACCTGAACACGGGACTGCAGTATGACGCTGTGGTATGCCTGGGGAACTCCTTCGCCCACTTGCCTGACCTGACCGGCAACCAGGCGAGCCACCGGTAAGTCGGGACCGGCAACCAGGGAACCACCGGTGAGTCGGGACCAGCAACCAGGCGAACCACCGGTGAGTCGGGACCGGCAACCAGGAGGGTCAACGGTGGGTCGGGACCGACAACCAGGCGAGTCGCCGGTGGGTCGGCTACAGATTGATCACGGGACAGCCGGCATCCATCTGCGGGTCAATGACAGGTCAAGGTCATACAAAGGAACTGTCTGAGATGGGTCAGGAGCAAGCAGACGGCTGATGCCAGTGCTGCTTTCTTGCTTCGCAATTGGGGTATGCATACTATTTCCGTTTTATATCGGTGTGCACATCCTACCAACTGTAAATACATATATGAAGACCATGCCACAGCCAAGCCACGTACCAAAGCTGCTGCCAACTAGTAAAATGCATGTAAAGACACTGGAAATGTATGTAAAGACACTGGAAATGTATTTAAATGCACTGTTAATGTATGTAAAGCACTGGAAATATATATAAAAGCACTGAGAATTAAGTATTGGCCCGGTGTTCGTAACTTGCAATACACCAATGTACCTGCATGTATCATAGGGCATCATAGTGCATTGTATTGCCATAAAGCAATCACACTGCAATTTCCGAAGGGCTGCGTCCAGAAAAACCTTTTAAAGAGAAAAGGCTACGCAAATTGACTGACGGATAGTGGTGTCTGTGATCAAGTGTGGTTTAATAACCCTACTCGTACTCGGGCGCGAGCGATGCTGGAGTCGCCAGTACGAATGTACACGTCGCCGAGACCATTCTCGGCCGGGATTATTTTCCGCCAACACTATTCTCGGCCGAGACACACCACAAAGCCTTTGACAAGCGTTGCCAGAGGTCAAGAATGTTTCTAAACTGCTACCTACGAGAACAAAACATGCACTTTTTGCTACCTGGGTTCGGCTTAAATGATATTGTTCCTTGTGAGCGACGGTGCTGCCACCTTTTGGCTCCTCACTTGTTCGCAACGCCACCTGCTCTACTCCATAATTGTAACTCAAGTAACACGTTACCCAGACGTTGGCGGTCGCGTTGGCGTTATTTGTTCCTGTACTATGGTTCTTTTGGGGTGTCTGCTGCTAGTTTTTCATTGGTATGACCATAAATCAACTAATTATAGTTTAATTTATTATTTAAAGGTCTAGAAATGTATTATGTGCAATACATGTTTTTTATGTGCATATCACGCCCAATAACACATTGGGCTTGGATCAAAGTTACCAGCACTTGTTACCTGGTTAAGTAAGCGTTGGCGATTCATCCTTCTATATACAATGACATAGAGATGGGTCTTGGAATAATATGGTTCGTAAACGGATACTCAGTACCAAAATAGTACTGTATTAATTAAGCAACCACCGATGTCATGGGCAAACCCATGGGGTGATGCAGTATCGCTCAATACTGTAGCAGCCTTTTAGTCGGTGATATTTCATAATCTGGATGTCTTCTGTTCGTTACAAAACTAGTTTTTGTGGAAAGCATTCGTGACCAGTCACTTCTTTTTATTTAAATACGTCATGGATAAATTGCTACTTGAGTGAGATATTGAGGGCCAATCTTGCTACCTACCAGGGTAGGCAAGTTGGCGACTTTCTTGACCTCTGAGCGTTGCTTTGGTGGTAATATGGCTAATCAGCAATCCTACTGAACTTTCGATTGGGTGAAATGCAAAGTTTATCAAAAACGTTGCATTGGTGATTCCTAGATCCAGTGTGAGTTTGCAGGAGCATCTTACAACAGCATGCTTTGTTTAACAATGCATTTCCCTGACTGATAAACGTCTCATCGCTCTACAGACTTGCACTGAGAAACTTCGCCAGCCTAGTCAAGCCCGGCGGGATTTTGCTCATGGATCACAGGAACTACGACTTCATCCTGGACCATGGACGCACACCGTCCAGAAACATCTACTATAATGTAAGAAGTGCGACCTCTTAGCATTTGTTCTGGAGCTGGATCTAAACATCAACTTCTGAACTCCATTGCATTTGACTTACTGTTCATCGTTTACATATGAAATCATGCGTAAATTTACGATTAATGATTTGATCAGACTGTGGCACGTATCTGGATCATATGACACATTTTATAACTGTTTCCTACTACAGCGTGCTATATGACCATTGCAGTCGATGCGCCGTTTAAACCCAAATAACCTACAACAGCGTAAGCTTCTCCTGATTTGGGGTGCAAGCGCGCAAGCGGGCGCAGGACCGCTAACGTACATAGTCTCACATATACCTGTAAACCCAGGCGGACGGGAACCTGACGTCACCACGTCACGTGACCACCCCATCCGCGTCATTGCAGAGCCGTTTCGTGTCTGACATCAAGACGTCTGTCATCTACCAGAACGGCTCGCCCATCAAGATTGTGCTCGACTACGTCATGGGCAACCCCAAGGCGACCAATGACGTGCTGGACAACCAGGGCTGCGTGCACTCTGACCTGCTCTCATCCAGCCCCAGCGATAAGTGAGCAGCCCGGTCAATCCGAGTCCGGTATACGCGTCACGTGTCAAGTAGCTACATCTGAAAGTGAAGTTCACCAGTAGTACCCAAACTGTCCGTACGTTAGCACTGATTAACATCACGCTTTATGAAACGCCATATTAGCTTTGCTCCTTGGAGCTTATTTATGAGCTTAATTCGTGAGCATGCATGAGCGCTTAGTTTATGAGCAGCTCATCTCGAAGATGGTGTTATCAAAAACAAATCGGCAGCTACCAAACAGCGCTTAGTTTGTGAGTAGGAGCTAATCTCGAAGTTGGTGTTGTCAAAAACAAATCGGCAGCCATCAAACAGCCGTAATGCAAAATGTATGGTTGTTGCCAGATAAGAAACTAATTTCATTTCCACTGTCCAGGAAAGACTTCAAGCTAGGAAATTTGTGAACGATGTAGCAAGTATTTGTGCTCTTCGCTGTGATCTAAGACCGAAGGGTAGGTAAAATAGCTCACAATTTTCTGAACCACATAGTCTTTTCAGGACAATGAAGACCAATTTAGAGTCCTATAATTATTCAATCGTGAACTGCAACCAGGAATTACGGATCTTTCTCACCTTTGCACGCTAAGTTAAACTTGGCTAAAAAACTATGATCTGCATTGCTGCATCATTAGGAGTGCAGGCATGAGAATAGCCCTTGCGCATGCGCGTGCCAGGAAGCGGTGTGCAAATGCGGAGATGTGTGCGGATTTATAAATAATTCATCCTTTTTTCGAGGCGACACCACCCAGATAACCTTGTATGACTTGTGATCCAGTAACACCGTCTACGTTGTACACATCCTTTTCGAAGTGACATCACCCAGATGACCTTATGTGGCTTGTGATCCAGTAATACCGTCTACATTGTAGATGGAGTCGTAGATGCTTGTACATTATACCAGCATTCGAGGAAGTTCAAGTTCGCCATTGCACGTATGTGACAAACCCGAGTCCCGCAGCTGATGGATGGGTGTCTGGTTCTCAGCGAGTTCTCACTCAGCTACTACCCACACCGACGGGAGGACTTCCGGCGCCTGCTGATGGAGGCGTTCGATGGCCAGGCGTCCATCGAGACGCTGGGTGACTTCCGGCCGCTGGGCGAGGTGCAAGACGCGGCCTTCTTCATCCACGTGGTGCACAAGCACTCTGCCGACGGTGTGTCGAGCGACGACCAGGCGTGGCCGCAGAGCAGCTCTAGCGAGGAGTCTGTGTGATCCACGGCGCTCTGCTCTGATTGTGCCAGTCAGACCAGCGTCAGCCGGGCTCCTCGCCGGCTCTCCACAAGCGCCACACGGGCACCGCACGGGCCCAACGAGCACTCCGGCCCCGACACCTTGACCTTAACTGCCGAGCCAGCCTCGACCCCCAGTTAAGGTCCTGTCCCGCTCAGGGTCAGCGGGTGTCACAGCCTCCACTCGGGGAAACCTTGGCCTTAACCCCACCGGGCGGCAGCCGCCGGCGGGTTAAGGCCGTTCCGCCAGCGACGCGGGTCTCCCCTGTCACCAGCGCGTGCGCCGGGCCCCGGTCAGTCCGGGCCGGCCGAAGGGCACGCTCTACACTCTGCGGCCAGTCCGGGCCGGCCGAAGGGCACGCCCTACACTCTGCGGCCAGTCCGGCCCCGGTCAGTCCGGGCCGGCCGAAGGGCACGCCCTACACTCTGCGGCCAGTCCGGCCCCGGTCAGTCCGGGCCGGCCGAAGGGCACGCTCTACACTCTGCGGCCAGTCCGCGAGCTCCTCGTCCACGCCGAGCCGGCCGCTCGTCCTGCCAGACCGAGCCGGCCGCCTCGGGGACGAGCCGGGCAGCGGACGTATGCACCTTGACTTCCACCTCGCCTCGCCGCGCTGCGCCTCGCCGCGGCCGAGCGCCGGGTTCAAGTCCGCCCCTCGGGTGCAGCACGGCCTTCCATCGGGCCACGCCTTGACTTCATCCCCCGGCCGGTGTTGGCACGTGACGTCACACGAGCCGTGTGACGTCACGACCGCCCGGACAGCTGGGATGAAGCCTTTTCGGGCGAGCCAAATGATTACGACATTCGTAGGCAACTAGAATCATCCGGATGCCCCGTTCCGCCCCCTCCGGGAACAGGCAATGGTATGCATGCTTGTTGGGATGCATGAGGTCTGCCCGATATGCGTTTTTCAGGTACACGCTAGGCAAATCATGATTTGATCATTTGGGCGGCTGGCATGATGAGTTGTCCAAATGAGAGAACGTGATTGAAATAAACCTGCGATCATCAATATTGCTTTTGTTTCTGTGCCTGATGGGCAAGTAAATTAGATCAGAGGCCAGATTTTATCAACTTTATTCCGTTCAATAAATGACTGGCAGCATATTTCGATATTCTCCAGGGGATTGAGCGGGAGTGGAGACCAATGTATAGCCTTACATTTGGTATGATGGTTGTAGTGAGCCAAATGGACCTGCAAGCTCACGATCCGATGACAGAATGCAATCAGTAATACAATTTATGCTTTGTAATTTTTGTTGCACTGAAAAGCAATACCACTGCCTGCCTGATCACATACAATGGGCTTATGAAATATTACAGCCCATAAGTAAGCAGAGCCACCAAAACTAGCTCAAATGTTGCTTGCAAACGAAACCGGTTGTCGTGAAACTGTCTCTGAAGTCGCCATGGCTTCAGAGGTCCAAAGTTTACACACAATTTCGCGACGCACGTGCATGTAAACTTAACTAGCTATGCTTTCACATGTGAGTGCACTTCGATTCGAAATAGTACGATAACTGTAGTGCCATTTAATAGCTGCATAGATGAACACGCTGATAGCAACAACTAATTTCCAGAGCTAATTGTTTATATTTCACATCGATGGGGCAGCCATGATGCTGGATTTTATTGGTGCATTCCATAAATCATGACTTCCTACTCTAGCAATGTATAATTACGAAATACAAATCTGATAAAAGATAATCGTGTCACATCCTACTACCAAATATGCGCTCTTTTTGTTGAAAACTAGCTAACTGCATGCATGAAACGTGCATGACACAATCAAATATTCCTCGAACTGCACCTCGACATCCAGTTAGCAGTGTTTCCACCAAATGGCGCCAGATATCTCTCCATAATACCCATAGGAAGAAAAGACATAATTTTAAGATGCAAGGATAGGAAAAGGGAATGGGAAATCATCGCGAAATGGAATATGCAACTAATAATGTTGGAAAGTTATACTATGTCATGTGTTTCAATAATTTGTCTGCTTGCTCAAACTGAAAGAAAGCTGGGAAGACGACCATGCTGCCATATATGAAGAAAAAAGCAGAACAGTGAAATTTCAAGCAGTCTGAGACAATCACATTGTCTTTGCAAGCGATGAGGGACGCCTTAGAACTCCATCAAAAATATAAGCTTGAGCGAACACTAAATGCGAGGTTAATATGCAAAAGAAGTCCAGGACAATAACTGTCATGAGTAATGCTGTGGGCATATCCTGGTTAAGAAAAATAAGCTTGTTAGCATTAAGTGATGGTAAGCTGTACAGTTGTACCGGCGTGAGGTACCTCCTACATCCCTACATTATACACAGGTTGTGGTTGGCTGTCAGCTAGAGCATGACACAGATCGGATATCCATGCGGATATTCGTTTAACATGGATAGCGGAGCGCGATCGCATATAATTTGGTAAAGATAAACGGATATGTATTGGATGAAACATGCCGCCAACCAGCCCGCTGTCCGAAGTGTGGCGAGCTACCCCATCCTGATTCCACCTGCTCGAAACCAGCCCACTGCCTCAACTGCCACACCTCCGACCATCTAACCACACCCCATCTCTGTCCGATTTCGCGACTGGGAGAAGGAGGTTGGTGCGGTCAACATCATCGGCGTTTCATATCCCCAGGCCCGGCGGATCGTCGAGATCACCTCCCCTCCACCAAAACTTACGCCCAGGCACCTAGTATCGCTTCCCCACCCCTTGTGTGCACACCACTTCCAACTCGACATAAACTGACATGATTCCCGGCTTTGCACACCCTACCAAACTTACACCGATCACCAACACCACACATACAACTCCGGCTCGGAAAACTCAGTCGAGTCCCGCGAGCAGGAGCCGGCCAAGCAGTCACTCGGCCGTTGAGCAGCCACGCTCGAATTCAGCAGGCCGCCGGCAAAGCCTGCCGGCACCCACGTTACCTGGCCGGCTCCTGTCAGCCAATGGGCATCCCCGCGGCTATGGCCGACCGACGTGACCTCTCCAAGGTCACCGGTCGGCCGGACGGATCGGGCGGCCCCTCATGGGCCGTACGGACACAACCCACATGCCCTCCTGACTTCCACGAATGACTGAGACATGCACCGAAAGGTGCTGATTTCCATTAGGTTTTTATTTAATATGTCTGTTTTCCAACAATGGAATTGTCGTAGTTTAATATTCAACTGGGCCGACATGAAAGCTTTTTTAAGTATGCTCACTCCAATTATCATTGCACTTCAGGAAACATGGTTTTTGCCCACCGATACGTATGATTTCAATCTCTTTATCTTGAATTAGCCCTTGTACCGCTACGACGAGGTCCAAGGACCACATCGCAGTGGTGGTACCTCAACATACATTCACAACGATTATGCACACACAAATTACACTAAACTCTCCGTTGCAGGCGGTAGCCCACACTACGCGACTCTATGGTAGAAGTATAGATATTTGTTCCATTTATATTCCGCCACACACAGATAACGCAAGCATTGTAAGCACTTAGAAAATCCCACGGCACATTCTGACCTATCCATTGCATTTTGCCTGGCGATTTCAACGAACATAATCCAGCTTGGGATAAAACACGCAAACATTACTGGCACACCGTCGACACATTACTGAACACACTTTAGACAGGCACAACTTAGTATTACTTAACACTGGAGAGCCAACATTTTCCTTTTCACCTAAGACACAACATAGTGTAGGATTCGCGCTCGCGTCGGTGACCGCGACCGCATGACCTTGACCGTCCCGACCCGACCGTCGGCCGCACTGTGTACCAGCCGCTGATTGGTTCTCGTACGTGACGTGGCCGGACCTGGCCGCCACGCTTCTCCGTCGGGGGTTTCGGGATGGGACTATAATACAGTGAAGCACAAGGCCGTACAATCGCGGTGAAGCGTGAGACGTAGGACGGGTCGTCTGAATGCTGCTGACGCTTCGCACAGAAGCTGCAATATATTTATCAACTGGCTCTCCACCTGTGGCCAACGATTTTGATTGGATAATCGACACCGACATTCGGGACAGTGATTATTATCCCATAAAATTAACACGCACATTTTCAACTGCGGCTGATACCACACAGAGTTTTATCCATCGCTGGAAGCTTTCGAAAGCCGACTAGACCAAATTTCAGGAATTTGAACGTAAAAGGCAGCCCATGCATTTCTCCTGTACAAGACATTAATTTACTTACTAGCACACTTTTATAATTGTAGTAGAGACAGATCGGTAAAAAGATCATGGGACAGACCTACGCAACTACAGGATGTCTAATGTCCTAGTAACTCACTCGGACAGGGCAGAGCACCTACCGGACTGTACAGGGACAGTCATCATTCCAAACAATCGTACCAGAACTGAGTGGCGAACGGAGGAGGCGACATACATTGCCACCCAGGCCGCACCAAATACATCGATAGGGTTCTTTAAAACTTCTATCGTTACAGCTGAACTGATAAAAAATGACCGTCCCGTTGCGATGTACTGACACGGGATAAATAAGTTGTGATCTTCGCTGTATTTGTGTTATCTTAACTCCTGTGTCGCGCATCGAACCATGCATCGTGCCCTGCACCTGGTATGCATTGTGTTGACGGCTTTGTGATATTCTGAAAAGGTTCTGAAGTCGGAGGTATGAAAAGTGAATTTGAGCTTGACTAAAAAAATATGCTTAAACATGTTTTCAGTTTCAGCGCACATCTATTTACCCGGATGGAGACAATATAGTCGAAACCTCGGGAAACGTGTTTTAATTTTCATTAAAGTGCTAATTTTGAACTCAATTGATATATAATTGAGCGTTCGTCATCCTACAATTTCTATACTTTTAGAAGCAGCGTCTGCGACTACTCGACTCACAAAACCATTTACAAAACAAAATCTAGTGCGATCACGGTTAATTGAAGCGCGTAGTCAAAAATGTTTTTTTTTTCTTCAGGAAAACCGGTTTCAGTCCCGCCTCGGGATCGTCATCAGTTCATTGTATATTCAATTCTTTCCTCAAAAACTCCATTTTTTACTACGCGCTTCAATTAGCCGTGATCGGAATTTATACACCGTAGTCACAAACGTTAATATGAATATCTAGTGCCTTGGTGGTGTCCTGAAGTTGCCCAAGTCATTGTGTCAAGAAAGAGAGGGTTTCGAAAATATGTACGACGTTTCGATGTACAAAATTTAATTCACCGCAACCGTGCACGGGCGCGAACACGTTGCATCATCCATGATGATTGATGCCATTCATTGGCCACATACTTACAAAAACTTACTTTTAAGCCACCCTTGGATATTGCACATGTAATGCTATTTTGCACCAGAGTTTCTTATGCAAATCAACCCTAATGCTGCAGCGTCCTGTCGTCGCTGTTAATATGTCATAGCCAAGATTATACACTCAAAGGAGACCTTTCCTCGATACACGACATAATCTCTCCCCAGACCGATCTACACCAAACGCCGGAAGAAAAGGGAGTGGCTTCGTCGAAATTTTCCCGGTCATCTATACGTGCATACATATCATCCCTCAAACGACGGCAATGCTTCCGCGGTAGCTCCACACCCAGCGGTGATAAGCACAGACTTGTACCCTATTGCAGGGGTCCGCTGACTGTTGTTAACCTTTGCACACGCCACAAGGTGCCATATACATAGTGTGTTGTTGTCAACCGCTTCACAGTGGTCACAGAAAAAGATAAAACTGAAGAACAATTATTGTCATTGAAGCATGTGACAACTGCTTTCTTCCGGCTTTTAAAATCAGAATGGGGGCCAAAACGTTTGGCAGTAAACTTAGAGCATTATTTTTATATCTCCCTGTCACCCGATCTCCCTGTCTCCCTGCATCTCTGTCTCCTTGTCTCTCTGTCTCCCTGACAGAGCTTGTTTTGGCAACTTGGTGTTGATCATTTCTTTACTTAACCAATATGATTTCCTGACAATACTTCAGTCTCTGCTTAAATGAGCGTAAGCTAGGGAACCTTAAACATATGCGTATTCCCTTGGGTGGTGCAAAGCATATATTGTCATGCTTATTAATTCATAGAGAGAATCCAACTACCGATAAGTCTGTTACCGCCCTTGGCCAGGGGAGAGGGTAGGGGAAGAGGGCAGGCGTCCGACATCACAAAGCACCGGTTCAAAGCCACTTAAAGCCATCCGTGTCATCGGCCGTCTGCTGACCTTGAAGAGAGCACAGTGATTGGTCGAGCGCTTGTTTACTGGCTTCCAATGTGGCGCTTCAGTGCGCGCACGGTGGTCATTGATTCGGCAGACCCCGCCCGGTCTCAGCGCCCGCATCCGGGTCTCCACGGCTGCTGCAACTGAACTGAGGACTCCGGACTGACGGTGAGAATAGCACAACTGCTGTAGGACTGAGTGTGGGATAGTACACCTGCTGTAGGACTGAGTGTGAGGGTGGCACACCTGATGCAGGACTGAGTGTGAGAATAGCACACCTGATGTTGGACTGAGTGTGAGAATAGCACACCTGATATTGGACTGAGTGTGAGAATAGCACACCTGATGTTGGACTGAGTGTGAGGATGGCACACCTGCTGTAGGACTGATGGCGATGGTGGCAAGCCTGTTGTAGAACTGAATGTGAGAACAGCCTACCTGATCTGGGAATATGGGTCAGGATAGCGCATCTGCTTGTGAACTGATTATGAAAAACAGCTGTCATTAAGAGCAAGAGCGAAGCACCTGTACCGGTGGGGTGCAGAGCTGCTGTCAAGCTGAGGTGCTGTCAAGCTGGGTATTCCACCGTTGCCGAGGCACTACGCTTTCGTAGCAGTCTTATATATGATGCAAATTATCTGGGTTGACTCTGCACAACACTGGTGAGCTCTCCGGGCTCCTGTCGGCCCCGTCAGATAACCATCTGACTATGGAGCTGCTGGAAGCTCCGTTCGTTTCACACCTTTTTGCGTGCAATTTTTAACAAACTGCACTGATTTCAGTATTAAGCGCATCCAATGTAGGCGTTTCAGCACATTGCGTCAGAATATGACACAAAACGGAGAAATTCGGCCGGGCAGCGTGCAATTAAAAACTACGGCTATCAATTTCGGCACAGTGCATCATAATTCGGTGAAATGAGCATGGTATTCGGCGTGCAGATTTGTTTCGGCTCAGCAACAACCGATTTCGGCTGTGTGCAACAAAATTCGAAGCCAAATTACGGTTCAAAAGTAAAAAATTGGTTAATATAAAGGCATCTGCGTATTACCTCCGATGCTAGTTGGCTTTTTACGATAACTGATTACTTCTATATATTCTGATTTGTCAACTCGTTATTCAGGTGCTGCGATACTGAACCGAACACTACTGACTAGAGGGTGGTTTTTAACCCATCTCTCACCCTAGTTTTATATCTGGAAGTGATGTCTAAGGAAGCACCCCACTGGCCGCTATCGCATTATGTACATAAAACGTTACAATTTGGTATTTTATTACACGCCAGAGCACAGGGTGCACATCAAAGTTACCTAGTCCGTGGGCGACAGTCACTTAGTCGATAATGTTTTCACGGGCTGCGCAGGCCGGCAGTAAGTACCCAGAAAGATGAGCATTGATGATTGCCCATCTTTCCCCTTCGGTTGGGTTCATGTACCGCCCCCTCGTACGTCCTTCGCCACGTGGCATGACGACGTACAGACGAGTTGTGAACTCCTGACCCGGTGGTTACGGCATGCTCGGCTTCAAATACATATTACTGGCTTCTGATTGGTTGAGTGCGTTAACATGCCAAGACGCGCCGCTTAGCAACTACCCGCTGGTCAATGTCGCATTATGTATTGGATATGCAATTACACACACAAAACGTCAAAAATTGCCCCTTTATTGGACAATGGGTACATATTTAACCAAATATGACAAACAAGTATCATAGCGGAGTATTTTCCGCTTCGAACTTGCTTCCACTCTGTCGAAAATCATCGCACTATCACTGAACTATCCACACATGCCGACATATTCACTGCAAATCTCAATCCGAATGCAGTTCTGCCGAAGTAGGTTTGCACTAGTACCAAAGTGAATGCTGCTGGGCCGAAGGTGGAACTGTGATTTGTAAATTGGATGCGCTATGCCGAAATGTCGAAAATGAATGGGATTATCGCTGAAATTGATGCACAGTCGCGAAATTGGACTCAAAAAGGTGAACACCGGGTCATCCCATATAACTTCTGGTGTGTGTGTGTGTGAGTGAATTGGGCCAGCCTGTCACCGTGTGGGTGATGTCGGCTGTTTATAACTGATCATTTTACTTTTATTGGTATGGGCACTTCGGCCTCCTCAGGCCATGTCGTGCCGATATAACTTATCATTCTCAGAAACGCTTTAATATGTCTAACAGATTCACTCTTATTTGTTTTTCAGGTATTATACTTCATGTGAACCTCATTGCAAGTCACATAATTCACTTAGGTAGATTAATATGCTACCATATTTGACACTTGTTATCCAATATACTTGTTGCAAATTACTCGCTTGCGAGATAATCACGAATGTGTTCACTACTAGCTCACACTTCGATGTCGCCGCCACTGCCACCTATATTTACACCGATAAGTTGATAAGGGGATAAGTTGCGCAGATGGCGCTGTATTTTGCTTAAAACATACGCTGCTAATCAGCTTGAGTTATAGATTCGGATGTAATCAATTATTTGGGCTTTAGGACGCTTCGACCAGTGCTGATCATCCGCGCCAATAAATTCGGATGTATATATATATATACACATATATCGTTGGGAAGACTGGTGGAATTGAAGCAGATCAGCTTAAAGAAGTAATTGAACACGTAACCGTCTGAATTATTATGGTGTCCTTTGTGTCTTTTCAGTGAATATGCCCAGTTTTGTGGCAGATAACTACTTTTTGGAATTTGTCATATTCCCAAGAGCGTTCCCAATAGCATTAAACACCACTACAACCACACAAACCACCATCAGGAAAGCATGCAAACATTTCCCATATGCATTGATGTACGATTGTAGAAGCTTGTCACTTTTCCTTGGCTTAGCATATTGCAGAAAGGTGATATTTAAACCTTATCTGTTCTTTAAACGTAACCAAAACGCCCATGACTCTGCAATGCTCCAGGTGCTGGTCAGTTTACTTTGACCGCCCGGCCACAACTTCCAGATATTGTTTTTTCATCATAGTGGTTCAGCAGATCTCTGAAGCAATGGTTCGTTTTCTGACAATTCAATCTGCCTATATCCTTTGATGCATTTGAGTAAGGCGAATTGTGGGAAAGTCATTCACTGCATGATTGTGCAATTATATCGCAACATCTGTCAGTGATTACCCTATCAAATCGTACTAAGATGACCTCTATTCTATTTTCTTCATATAAGGCAAAGGTTTCCGCCGCCTCCACCCAGTAGCGCACATTCGGCTGAAAGCTATGCACCTCTCCAACACTGTTCGCTACAATGTACCCTGCATCGGTCACGTAGCACCCCGGCAAGCACAGACATTCCCTGTGCGCTAGTCACGCGCCTGCGGCTGGCTGGTGGCGGGGTGGACTCGCCCAGACTGCTCCACCCGACCTTGACCTATTGACCTCTGGTGACTGGCAGCGGGTCCGGACGGCGGCCGCGCCGCCGGTATGGCCAGCTGGCGTGGACCGTGACGCTTCCGTCTGTGGTCAGCGGGGCTGACTCGGCAGTCCAGAGCCGTGGTCGGTGAAGTGTCGAGACACGCCTGCTCTCACCCAAGGCGTGCCTGTTGTGTGTGCCATCCAAGTATATGCTGCACATAGGGCGATGCTTACCTGTCGGTATGTGCCATCAAAGTAGATACTGCACACATGGCAATGCTTATGTAAACTTGATGTTTCCTTAACTCACTCTGCCACCTAACCGCTTGATCGAACACCAGGTTGCCATCGGGCATGCTAATTCTTCAAAGCATCTTGCTTGGCCTAAAGGTGTATCTTGAGGTCTTGCCAGCAGCTGGATTACCTGGCCCGTCCCTAGAGCAATATGCGTGGAGGATTGCCGAAGCGGTATAGTCTGTCTAAACACGCTGTGCAGGAATGCAGTATTACTGGCGCACGTGTGGTAGAAACAAGGTGGGATACCTTGATGGGCATTGCCATGATATGAACATACCCATACATCGGTTTATAAATCACCCTGGCCACTCTGGATCTATCTGGTGCGATATGCATCAGCATACTCTGGATCTATCTGGTGCGCTATGCATCAGCATACTCTGGATCTATCTGGTGCGCTATGCATCAACAACCTAACACAATCGGCGAGGGAAACGGTTTAAATATATTTGACGTCTATTTTTTTTGTCTCAAGTATCGCAATAACTCGTGAAGCAAGTCGTGGGAAAGCTGAATGTGTGTGTAAATTCGCCATGTATAATTGGCGTCACAAATAGGCTGGCTGGGTCAGGCTTAGCGTCCTGGCACCTGAATATCCTACATATTTATACTGTCTCCTACCACAACTATACCTATGCGGGATATTCAGGTGCCAGGACGCTCAGCCTGACTACCAAGCTATTTGTGACCGCCAATGGTACTCTCTATTCATGTCATGGCTACTGCGGTTGCTCATCTCAAGCATGGCCTTTGATATCACACGATAACTTCGCCACAACCATGAATCTTGGTTTGAAGAATTCTGACTGCGCAGATTGTGGTGAGCAAGTACTTCCAATACATCACAAGCACACCTAGCCGACAGAAGAGCGTGGCAGAACGCACAGAATAGATCGCAGTGTTGGACGGCCGACGCAGATGCGGGAGACCGGCGCCACCTTTGCCGGAGAACCACCCGACGGGCGGCCCCCCCAAAAAAAAGAAAACCGCCCCCCCCTTTGCCGGAGAACCACCCGACGGTCTGCCTGCTCCTGTCACTGGAACATTCGAATCAAACACGTAGTAAATTATCAGGCGCAGACGATGACATCACGTTTTTCTTTGTGCACTGTTTTTTTTTGCGTTTAGTTGCTGTCACCTGGTGGGTTGAATCTGAAGCTCTTCTGCAGTCGAGGAAATCTTACCCAAATTACTTAGGGGACGAGTAGCCTAGGGGTAAGATGCTCGTCTCACAATCGAAAGGTTGTGGGTTCGAGTCTCACCTGTCGCTACTCTTCGCCCGCGACCAATCGGCGTGAGAGATTGGCGACGCTATATGACTCGAAGGTCGACGTGTCGTAAAACCAATAACCAACCCAAATTCCTTGTCGCTCAGTTTTGTCGAATCCGCCGTACAGTAGAAATCCATTTGGCCCCGATGAAGACTGTAATTGCCATCTACCGGTGGTGGCAGGGTGTTCGTGCACCGGCCAAGCGCTCAGATGATGTGACCGCCCTCGGGCGGTGGTGGTGGCAGGTCGGGAGTTCAGGCCTGCGCGTCTCGAAGGCCTTTATTGGGTAGCATTCACAATTATAACCTAAAAACACGCTTTGCTGATACGCCACCTCATTGTTAGTCTTCCTCAAATGTTGACCGGGAAGCGAAACCTTGCTATTACTCCTTCGATTTATTACGATGGCATCTGTGTGATCTCGCATGCGTGTGTTTTTCACGATGACTGGGCACTTTGAAGGTCGTGGCTCAGATTTAATTCATCGTGGTCGGGACAGCGGCGACACCAGGAATTCCCAGCGGTCGTCACGTGACCTTCAGTCGTGCCACGCCAGACCAATCACGGGATGATTCCGTGAAGGTCCTCAGCAGCACGAGCTGTGATCCGGGCGATGTTTGTGGCCTCGGTCTTTGTGCACATGCCGATTATCAACAGGTTGTCGTCGGATGGCATGCTTGCGTGTTGCCATGCCAACAGTGAGGTGACCAGATGCGGCTGTGTTTCCAGGACATTTAACATTCTCTGTTCTTCTGCTCCTGCCTTGATTATGCTATTTGGGTGCGCTTCGGGATTTATAAATGATTTTACATTATTTGACTGATTGCGACCTCTGAATGAATTCGTACCATAATACTTTTACTGGCATGCAACTGTTGACGACATGGGTGGATAATTCTGAAAATGGCAACCCCCGCCACCAACCTAGGGGCCCCCCGCAGCAAGGGCCCCCAGCCATAGGGGCCCCCAGTTGCAGGGGGTTCCGCTACCGGGGGGGAGGGGGATGTGAAAAATGTTTTCGCGAGGGGCGCAAGTGGAACTCAGTCGCGAACCGTGCGGGATTGCGCTGTATGTACCCGACCCCTAGCCCCCCCCTCCACCAGGGTATTCCCTCGCCTTTGTATAACTACTTCTAGACATTTTGTAATGCTCACCTTGACTGGGCAGCTATTTTCGTCATTTTTCACAATGTAATATAGTAACTAAAGATGGAAAAGCTGGACCCAAAGCAATACATAGGTATTGACAGTTCCTAAATTGAGGACTATGTGAGGGCACCATGCAAATAACATTTTAGGAAGCAAAAATGTACTATTCAAATTAGAGATGCCGATCGGATTCCAAATCTTTGGACTTCCAAAAATTTCCAAGACGGACAGGAGCAAATATCTTTGGAATTTTTTGGACAGCCGATGTCATTTCGTCGTGTTATTGGGGTTATTGGTTGTAGGCAGTAGTTATTTGATATAAAAAGTGGAAATTTTTGGACAACTTGACTTTTTGGACACTTTTGGATGGACAGCTGGTCCATCCTTGGATTTTGGATTGGACTTTGGACAATAATTTCCAGAAAACGACACCTCTAATTCAAATGTAAGAGTCGTTTGCAGATTTTACGTTCTGGTGGAAGAAAACAGCCATTCCCAGATGATAACTTGAAGATAACGGGGAAGGTCCGATGACCCCGTCGCGTCCACCACCATAATTTAGTTCGAAAAATACCCTTCAGTATATCGTGGTAAAATTACTTTGAAGTACACATCAAACGGGTTAAATAGGTAGGTATATTCCCTAACCATATCTACGGTTTTTGGCACAATATTCACGGACCTTGTCATGTCTCTCGACCACCATCATGACAAAAGCAATCCTCAGAAAAAAAACTATACAGAATTAATATGTACGTTGCGGTCTCAGACTTTGGGCATTTTAGCGGACATTTATAGTGGTCACAATATCGGTGATAGAGATCCCGTTCGTCCCTCATTATATAGGAAAGTTCTTGTAGATTCCAAACATCATACATACTTAGGATTTTCAGTGTCTTAAATGTCCAAAATTTAGTAATTTCTCTAAAAAAAGGTCTGAAATCGGCATTTTTGCACTTCAATGATTTTGTACATCTATGTTTGGGTAGCCGCTTTGTAAAACTTATATCAGATACAAGAATGGATTAGCGCGCATTGTGTATAGCGGTCATTTAGCTTTCGAAATATGTATGGGTGACACTTTTTATTTAAAGGACAATTGTCATAATTGTGCATTGTTTAATTGTCCAATTGCCCATGTAGCCAAGGGGGACAGGGACGTAGCCAAGGGGGGGGCAGGGACAAGTGTCATAATTGTCCATACGTCTTTAAATGAACACGTGAAAAGGTGGGATTTTCCAAAAACATTGTCTTTGATTGAAGTTAGCTGCTTTGTTCCGCACAGAAACCCAAACATATGGGCCCTCACAATAATTTTTGGGATGTGACAAACAATGGTGTTCATTTTCATACATTTGAAGCGCTCCATTACATATTGAACACAAGTAAGTACAAAGAGCTTTTTCTCGAGTCAGTTCAGGCACATAGCCATGGGGGAGGGGCAGCCCCCCGTGGTTGCCCCTCCCCCTCCCCTGATGGGCCCTTTTCTACCCGTAGTGGTCCATCGCCAACATCGCTTCTCACCCCCCACCCCCCTCACCCCACCCCCGGTCACAAAAATCTGCCGCAAAGCCAGTCAGTTAGCCGTTGTTTAGGCCCTTTTGGAGCTGGCCTTGGGACCTTTTAGGAGCCACCCCCCCCCCCCCCCTGATGAGATAATTCCTGGTTACGTGCCTGGGTCCGTTTGTGAAAAATGAACACCCTTGTAAAAATGTTCTGGCAAAATCTGGCAAACTTTCGAAAAACAAACATATAGCTATTACATCTCACCATTTCCGAACACGACATTTCCGCGATGCCAACACAAAAGGTATGCAGTACACTATTGCATGGCTCAGTACTGGCCATTGTTTCTGTTCTGGATTATCAACATCACACTCGAAAGCTTTGAGGCCAATAACAGTTGGGTTTTGATACATCCACAAAGCGACTTAGATACGTACATATATCAACTAGGATTTTCATATTTCAAGGGCCTCAACCCGCAGTTTAATAATGACTTGAGGAAATCAAAACGACAAAAACGACAAGTACGACATGATGCATGGGAAGAAACACATGAAAGCGAAACTACACAGGAATCACAAAGCATACATCATCTCCTGATATTACATCTCACCATTTCCGAACACGACATTTCCGCGGTGCCAAGACAAAAGGTATGCAGTACACTATTGTATGGCTCAGTACTGGCCATTTTTCTGTTCTGGATTATCAACATCACACTCGAAATAACAGCGCAAGATATTTAATGCATTCTGGGAAGAGGTGTGTCCTAAAAGCTGACGCCAATCGTCGAACAATCCATTACAAAGAATGGAGAAGTACGAAGAAATGCGTCTCCGGTTTAGTGTGGAAATCTCGGAGCTATCAAATTGATGCAGCTTCCGTCGCATGTATTTTTGTTATGGCCCCAGTAGCGCAGCTTCGATGATAGTGAGAGCCGAATCCATCTTGGCTTGCCTCAAAACGCTCTTGAGACCTGGACTCTTTTATTCAGATTGATAGACTATGGAAGCTCTCATCATTTGTGCAAGCCAACCGGCTTTTCACTTCATGTCTTCACGACTCGCGAAACGCTGCCTTCGCAGAGGACAGGCTCTGATAAAAGCGTCCGCGATATCATCAGTTGAGGCAGACCTGACTGCGTCAGGATAAGCGGCGCATAACGCAGCGCCATTCAGGCGTTGCTGTCTCATGGTTGACCTCAACCACGTCTTAATACGTCGGAGCAGCGAAAAACTTCGCTCCGCTGTGCAGGACGTGACTGGAGCAGTCAGCAGAAGCTTCACCAGCTTCACTGCCTCCGTAAAGATGGCCCGGGCGTTTTGATCTTTGTGGAGGAGGTGCCGTATATCCTCGAGAGATTTCAGCTGTGTTTGCTGATGTGCTGCATGGTCATGGAGCATCTCCACATGACACCGGAGGCGCTTTGCGTCTAAGCTATAAAAGGCTGCTGTCATATCCAAGAGCTCCCTGTTACTGGATAGGAGGCCCTGCTCAGCGTCATTGAGGACAGAGGCATCGGCGCTGACACCGAAGCGGTCCGTCAATGACTCTGAGCGAGCG
This sequence comes from Ashinkailepas kermadecensis, assembly GCA_034440615.1. Taxonomy (NCBI): domain Eukaryota; kingdom Metazoa; phylum Arthropoda; class Thecostraca; family Neolepadidae; genus Ashinkailepas; species Ashinkailepas kermadecensis. Next base: position 129,520 of record JAOTOM010004740.1, on the reverse strand, counting down.
TCCAGGCCCTCCATGTACAGGCGTCTGTACCGATCTTTAGGGCTCGTGTCGACATGAGGAGGAGCCCCATCGTCAATGCGTTTTGGGGGTCTCCTACTCCGCGGTAAGACGGGTCCTCCACACCCGTATCGTCTGCCTCGTTACACACCTCATCCCAGAACTCATCAAATCTCTCGCGCTGACCCTTTATGCTGTTCTTTGTGGTCTCCACCAGCGCCATGACCTGTTGCAGGCTGCTTTTGGGTCCCTGAACGGCCTTCATCGTAGGTGTCACGGCATCAAGCAGTTTCAGAGCCAAGGAAGCGGTAAAGAAGAAGTCAAATCTCTGCATCTCCTTCTGGTATCCACTGGCGGTACTGCTGGCCTCAATGTTATTACTTTTGTCGCTTGCCAGCTCTTCCATGAAGTCCACGACCCTCGAGTAGTTTCTCAGCACAGACCGTACTGATGCCTCGCGGCACAGCCAGCGAGTAGGGCAGAGCGGTCGCAGGGCCGATGTCGGCTCCTTGGCTGCGAAGGATGCCAACCGCTTTGGCGAATCGCGAATGAACTCCACGACCTTGCCGAGCTCGTGGAGGCCGTCACGGAGCTCCTTTACCAAGCCAAATGAATCCTGAACCACCAGGTTCATGCGGTGGCCTGCACAGTGAACGAAGACCGCCGCTGGCTGATCCGCTTTCACGAGAGCTTGGAGACCTTAACAGAATACACAAATTACACTTAACAATTAAGTCGCTTATTATATCACACTATGTTGTGTTCAGATTCAGAAGCAAAAACTTGCGCTCAACAAGTGTTATCTGACGATTTCCTGAGGATCTTACCATTCGTAGTGGACACATTTTGGCCAAACCACGCTAGGTCCATGCGGCCCACGCAGCGCGCTTGCACCGACTAAGGCGCCGCGTCACCGGGAATATCAGCTATTTCACGCTGTGGCGTGCTCAGAGATAGACCGCAGTCGCACGCAAACCACGTTTTCTTTTTTTAAGCCAGGATTAACCGCATATGTATTGGCAGACACAACTAGCTACCACGAGCCTTGAGCCTATTCATTTATTTGGGATATCTGTCTTGGTTCACCACTGCGGGATTCATGACGGGGCTAGCTTTGACCGCCAGGTACCGCAAAATGGCTGATTGGCGAACCGGGAAAGTGACACCATAGGAAAGTAAATTAATGGATATAAATTTGAAGCTGGGTTCCCCCGGGGAAATCGTTAGAATAAATGTGTGGTGAACCTTAGAAGTCGGAACATGGCCAAAATCGATGGCTTCCCCATGTTAACATTCGCCGACCGAGCACTATTGACCCCCCCCGGTACCGCTCCTATGTGAATGGTGCACCCATGATCCAAAGTGATTTAGAATCAGCTTGAAATTGCGCAACTTTTGAGCTGGGTTCCCGCAGGTTCTGTCGGATGGTATATCCACAGTGTCGAAATAGACTGAAATTTCACTGAATTCCCAGCGATCCGTCGCGCCCATAATTTCACTATGGGCGCGACGGATCGCTCAATGCGCTAAATCACGTTTGGACAAAATATGGCCACTACGTTCCTCTTTGCTGTAATACGATTTTCATATATTTGATCCATCAAATTGGACCCATGACTCCATTAAAATAACCAAACAAAACAGCGCTCGATAGATTTTGTCGTAAAACGTTTTATGGATTCACTGTTTATCTGTTATAGATTGTTATATATTCATATCCTGTCATATGACTGTGATTTAAGTCTTCTAGTATATGTTTCTGACCTTTAAAACGACCCGACATGTTGGCGGCTCCATCGTAGCACTGGGCGCGGAGTTTTCCCATGTCGAGCTGGCATCGAAGGAGTACGTCTTTTAGGATGGTGTAGAGAGTACACGCCTTCGTGTCAGGCAATTCGTAGAGCCCAATGAAATCCTCGTGGACCACCAGGTCTTCGTCTACGTGACGGAAACATATGGATGCCTGCTCTTTGCGAGACAGATCAGCGGTTTCATCCATTATGATAGCGAAGGCGTCACAGCTCCTGATCCGCGTCAGAATTTGGTCTTCGAGGGTGGCAGCGTATAGCCTCAGAATTTCGTCCTGGATTTGGTGGGAGGTATAATGCTGCACTGGTTGGTTCAGGAAAACCCGCAAGTCTTCTTCGTGCTTGGCTATGAGCTTCACGACTTGAATGAAGTTGCCCGAGTCCTCGTCCTTACGGCGGAAAGGCAAACCCTGCGCACTGAGGTACCCAACCGCTTCTATGAGGCAGAGCAGGCTGGTTCTGGCGACCTGCTGCTGTTTCTTTGCGGCATCGCTGAAGATGGACAGAATTCTGGGTCTCTGGGCAACTGTCAGCAGTCCCTCTGCTGGCTGCTGCTCTATGGGTGGCTGAGGCCTCGTGCTCCCTGAATGCCGCTGGTCCATTTTCCCATCGTGAGAAACCAACATTAATAAACGGCGATTTCATCCGTCGCGCATTCTTCAGCAGGCCCGCTTTGTCAGCATCCCGACAGGTCGTGCACAGTACGACGTCTCGTGTACTGTCGTACATGAGCCATTGCCACACGCTACGCCATTAAGGACAGAACTTTCTCACATGAGCCTTCTTGTCTGTCTTCAGAGGATTCGGACAGGACTCTTCCCCGGATCTAGAAACACCGGAGAACAAATATTTGTAAGGATGCTAAAAGGTAGCTTATCAGATCGTCTAGTGCAAGTTTGAGACTTGAGAGTGCGCTCAAATGCAAGTTGGAGACTTTTGGAGTTGGACAAGTTGGAGTAAATTTGGAGGGGTGCCCCTCCCTCTAAATTTCGCCACGACAATTGAGTGATTACGGATAATAAAAAAATTCGAGATGTTGATGTACAAATGCAATAAAGCTGAGACAGAGGCGCTATTTTATGTATATTTTTTTGCATACACATTCGTAATGTGATGTAATAACTAGTACTCTAAATGTTATGCGAACACATGAATTTAATTTTCACTATTTTTGCGCAATGCGTTTCCAAACGACGTACATGATACATCAGTATGGTTTTCCTCCATGTGTATCAAATAAATATATACCAAATGAGCAAAGGCTCCGGTACGGGGGCGACGGGGGGACGCGTCCCCCCCAACTTTTGGCAAATGTTAACATTAACCCTATGACAGTGACTGGAAAGGATGGACACGGCAAAATGTGGCCCGTCCCCAAAAAAAAATTTTGCCGTGGCGAGGCCCATGCAAATGAGTAAATTTGTAGTTTAATCAGGCAGTATTCCACGGGGTGTTAATCCCTCAACTGTCATCACTTTCCTCTGAGTCTGAGTCTGACAGTGAAGGATGAGGCGATTGCCGTTCCGAGTTAGGTGTGTCTAGAGAGAGACCACGCGAGACCGTCACAGTACACACAATGTGCTTGCCATCAGCGTGTCAAGTCAGGAAGAAGTGACAAAATTCCCAATTTGACTCCCCAAAGTGGCACATCCTGAACGGAGCCTTCTGTGCTCTCGGGTCTCCTCGCGCTCCGGAGGCAGAGCTTTCCTTCAAAGTCCCCAGACCAAGCATCCTAAGTAGTTGGCCTAGAACGGTGTAAATGCAGTGCAGGAAATGATAACATGTATCTCAGTGCAAACACTCGCTATCATTGAGTTAAGGTGACATGGAATAGTTGGAATTAACAAAAAAAAACAGTCTGAACAGGAGATCACGACGCGATTAACCCTCACCGGTCGTCGTCACTGTCGTACGCGGGGTCGTCCGCGTCTGGATGAGCGCGTTTGGATGTGGCGGCAGTCGGCTCCCGCAGCAGAACACCATCTCCACGGACAGCGGAAGCTGGACTGCAACGGGACATGATTTATCTTGAGGACGATGAAGTGGAGGGGAAAAACGGAGTAAACTGTCATGGACAGGATAAATGTGGGGATAAAGCGTTTCCAACTGACGTACCTATCTGGTTTTCTGTCATGTGTATACAACAGTTATCCACAAAATACTTGAATTTGTAGTTTAATTGGCAGCAGACCACCATGTATAAAACCCTCACCTGTCGTCGTCACTTTCGTACGCGGGGTCGTCCGCGTCTGGATGAGCGCGTTTGGATGTGACGGCAGTCGGCTCCCGCAGCAGAACACCATCTCCACGGACAGCGGAAGCTGGACTGCAACGGGACAGAATTTATCTTGAGGACGATGAAGTGGAGGGGAAAAACGGAGTAAACTGTCATGGACAGGAGAAATGTGGGGATAAAGCGTTTCCATATGGGGTCGCCCCCATGGGAACAAAACAATTACATACAGGCGTAAAGCGGTACGAAGTAGACACCAGCCGACGTAAAAACGGAATTATGACGGTTATTAATTATGAATATATGCTATCAGGTTGTAAAACTTGGAGCGGAATTTATTTGACACCTGTATGCAAAAGGGGTAACAGCACTGAACATTGGAAATGTCTGTTTTCCACAGTAAAAGTGAACTGCTCCCTCCCAGCCACATCCTACGACAAAACAAATTTTGGGACACTGTTGATTTAGTAATGTACCCCAAAATTCACAGCATCTTATATTATGGAAAATATCATCATAATTTCTCTTACACAAAATAAGTATCTATTTTGCTGGATGTCTTGCTGATCTCACTCAGTTTTTTTGCATCTCTCTTCTTCCTCTTTTGATCCCCAGATGCGTACTTCTTTGACTTTTTGCGGTTCATGATGGTTCTTGTCTTAGTTCAAAATTCTTGATTCAAAAGGTTGGCTAAAAACATGTAGGTAACATACATATCAGCGGAAAACAGTCAGACAAAGAGAATGGCCAACCCAGCAAAATAAGTTTCATTCCAAGACATCAATTATAATAATTGATGCATAGAGACCATAAACTCAGCAATTGAGGACGATAGTGGCGGGAATAACGGCAAAAAAACCCAGAAAACTCATTAGGACAAAAGACAAATTGGCATACACAGTAATAAACAACGGTTGCACCGACGATTAGTATGTACCTACGCACATGCGAAAACGTGCCAAAAGATGAGATCACACCATATTTTATTGGTATCTAGTGCAATATACTAGTCTAATGTGTTTGGCAGATTCTGGCAAAATAAACGTTTCAAAATGTCGACGAGGGTGGTGCAGAGGCGTTCCCAGATTAATATCATGGTGGGGCATAGGCATTCTCTTGTCTATTGCAGAGGGCAGGAGCATACCCAATTTTTATTAGCACATGGCAAACGCGTTCCCAGACGAGTATCAGGCAAGGCAGAGGCGTTCCCAGACGAATATTGGATGGGGTTCCAATTAGAGATGCCGATTGGATTCCAAATTTTTGGAATTATTGGTATCTAGTGCAATATTTTTTTTTTTTTTTTTTTAAATTTTTTAATTTTTTTGGAAAATTAACAAAAAAAAGTTTTAAAAAGTGGGGGGGGGGGGGGGGGGGGGTTTCCATTTTAATATAATGGGGGGGGGTAGGTATTTTCTTTTTTTTTGGGGGGGGGGGGGGGCCACATTTTTTTTTTATTAATTGGCAAAACGTTTCCAGAGGGGGTTTAGGGGAGGGGGAGGGGTTCCAAGAGGAATATGGGGTGGGGTTCCAATTAGAGATGTCGATTGTGATTCCAAATTTCTGATTACAAAAATTTAAAAAAGTCCAATTTGGAAATTGGACGGACATGATATAAAAATCTTAGGAATTTTTTGGGACAGCCGATATCATTCCATCGTGTTTTAGTAGTGATTGTGGTTATTAGTTGCAGGTAGAATGTATTTAATAATAAAAATGGAAATTTTTGGACAACTTGATTTTTTTGAACACTTGGATGGACAGCTAGCTGGTCAATCCTTGGACTTTCGATTGGACTTTGGACAAGAACTTCCAATAAACGGCACCTCTAGTTTCAATATGGAAATTTCTGGAAAGGATCTGAGCAAACAAAATGTCTCGCAACAACTACAGGCCCCATGAAAACGCCCAGGATTTTTTTTTCGGGCCGACACTCATAATTTTTGTTGACATCGGACAAAATCGGAAGCAAGAATTCTGCAAAACGACACCTCTAACAATTTTTGTATTTATTTAGCAGACGTCACACCTTGGGAACTCTTCACATTGATTGATTTCCCAAGGTGGGGCTAAAACCTAAGTTACCCGTGCCCCACTGGGGGGGCAAAATCTCCGCCCACCCCTGTTAGTTTATGTGCAATAACTCATGAACGATTAAGCTAGACTTTAAATTTGGTAGACCTTTTTGCCAAACAATTTTACATGTCCCAAGTTTGATAAAAAATTCGGCTGGTAATTTTTTGGGAAAATCGCATTTTTGTGACGTCACTTTTGCGAAATTTTAGTCATGTCACTGGCATATTTATAAATTCGTATAGAATCAATTTTTGATGCAATGACACCAAAAATTCATATTTACGCATATAATTAAATGGGCTTTCAAACTGCTATCTCGGATTTTCTATATTTTGCTTTTTGAAATTTTATAATTATATACATATATATTTTGGAAATTAAAAAATGCAAGAATGATGCAGAAGGAATATCGAAAAAAGAAAGCAAAATGTCCAAGACTATATTATTATTTCTCTGAATCCCAAATCCCATGTCATTACGTAGAAAACGTTTGTTATATTTATTTTTGTATTTGTAGGTTTACTAAAAAATTAGTTTTTTCGTGAATAACTTTTGAACGAATAGAGACATGGGGTTTGCACCAATGTGTTTGTCTCATCAAGCTGCGTCAAATGTTGTATCATATGATCCCACTAGGCCACAATGACCTTGACCTTAAGTCAAGATCAAACTTCGACCTAGGAAGTCATGCCGAATATCATTTGACGCGCCCCAGCGAGACAAAAACAATGGCGTTCGATGTAATACTCTAAGTCGATTAGGTCAAAAGTTATTAGCTAGAACATATGTACATGTACACATTCTAGTCCCGTTAGTATTTCGCTATGTTTGAGAGCCTCTGGAAGCCAAACTAATTGGCCTGAGGTCAAATCTGATGTTATCTTGCAGAAATAAATCGATTTTCTTTCGAATGGCGCCAACCCCATGTCTCTAGCTCATTTAGTTCCCGAAATATAGCCGAATCCCCGGAACACCCAAATTTGCCAGAATTTGACCTTTGATGACCTCTGGTAACCTTAATATTGACCTGAGCTGAAAATTACCGAAATAACTTCAAAAGATCTTGCTCCAAGCTATCTAACCACATTCTATTTTTATCCTGCTCCCCACAGGAGCTGAGTTAGACAGGGGGGGACAATATTCCCCCCCCCCTCCAGTGGGGTGCGTTCGGCCGCGGACCCCCAGTGGGGGGCGAGTTAACCTGACCTAACCTAACCCATCCTAACCAAACCTAAACTGACCTAACCTAACCTAAAGTCCTAAACCCCCTAAACTTCGGGATAAATTTCATTAGATGGGGAGTCGTTTCCCATGTGTGACTTCTGCTAAATGATTACCCAACTTTTTACGCTGTGGTGAAATGACGTCCAAAAAGGGGAATTTGACACTGCTTCTAGGTAAATCGGACCAATTCCAGGTAATAACCCTACACCGATGTATTTTGTAGTTCAGATCCACATTTCTCACACTCGCAAACGCCGCTATATCCAAGACAGGCAACAGAATGGCCGCCAAGCGTCGCCCTTAATAATATTGGCAACAGTGTAGTAGGCTGGAGGTACGTTTGTACCCAAACACTACATTATACAATGTACATTGTACAAACCATTCTAGGGACTCACTTTCTCAAGGGGCCCACCTTCTCCAGGGCCCGCCTTTCCCGGAGGCCCACCATTTCCAGGGGACCCGTCCTTTCCAGAGGGCCCACTCTCTCCAGGATGCCCACTCTCTCCAGGGGCCCACCCTATCCAGGGGGCCCACCCTCTCAAAGGGCCCACTCTCTCCAGAGAGTCCCCTCTCAAAGAGCCCACCGTCTCCGGGGGCCCTCTCTCCAGGGGGTCCGCCCGATCCAGGGAGCCCACCCTCTCCAGGGGTCCACTCTCTCCAGGGGGCCCACACTATCCAGGAGGCCCATCCTATCCAGGAGGCCCATCCTTTCAAAGGGCCCACTCTTTCCAGGGTTCAATCTAACCAGGCCCCACCCTATCCAGTGGGCCCACCCTCAACAGGGCCCACCCTCTCCAGGGGGTCCACCTTCTCCAGGGTCCACCCTATCCAGGGCCCAACCTCTCCAGGGGCCCCCTATCCAGGGGGCCCACCCTCTCAAAGGGCCCACTCTCTCCAGGGCCAATTCTCTCCAGGGGGCCCACCCTCTCCAGGGCCCACCCTCTCCAGGGCCTACCCTCTCCAGGGGGCCCACCCTCTCCAGGGCCCACCCTCTCCAGGGCCCACCCTCTCCAGGGGGCCCACTCTCTCCAGGGGGACCACCCTATCCAGGAGGCCCATCCTTTCAAAGGGCCCACTCTTTCCAGGGTTCACTCTAACCAGGCCCCACCCTCTCCAGGTGGCCCAGCCTCTCCAGGGCCCACCATGTCCAGGCGGCCCACCATCTCCAGGGGGCCCACTCTCTCCAGGGGGCCCACCCTCTCCAGGGCCCACCCTCTCTAGGGGGCCACTCTCTCCAGGGGGCCCACCCTATCCAGGAGGCCTACCCTCTCAAAGGGCCCACTCTCTCCAGGGTCCACTCTATCCAGGCCTCACCCTCTTTAGGGGGCGCATCCTCTCCAGGGCCCATTTTTTCAGGGGGCCCACCCTCTCCAGGCCCCACCCTCTCCAGGGGGTCCCGCCCTCTACAGGGCCCACCCTCTCCAGGGATCCACACTATCCAGGGGCCCACCCTTTCAAAGGGCCCACTCTCCGGTGTCCAGTCTACCCAGGCCTACCCTCTCAAGGGGGCCTACCCTCTCCAGGGGCCCACCCTCTCCAGGGGGCCCACCCTATCCAGGACGCCCACCCTCTCAAAGGGCCCAATCTCTCCAGGGTCCACTCTATCCAGACCCCACCCTCTCCAGGAGGCCCACCCTCTCCAGGGGGCCCACCCACTCCAGGGGGCCCACCCTTTCCAGGGTGCCCACCTGCACAAGGGGCCACCCTCTCTAGCGGGCCGACCCGCACAGGACCACAGAGGTGCCTGGTGCACCGTTCGGCGCGGCGGGCCCCCTTCGTGGGCCCCCCGCCGGGCCAACCCCCGCAATGCGGGGGTTGCCCGAGCGGAGCCCCGCCATGGCGGGGGTGGCGGGGGTGGATTCTCCACCCATGGTTGACGAGCAATTGATGCATAGCATACAAATGGCATGCTGTGAACCGCCCTCCAATGAAGAGCCTCACTTTCGCTGCTTGCCGGGTCGAACACCCGGATCCTGCAGGGTACGTTAGTGACGTCAGGAAAATTTCCATCGTCGGCGGACTGCAACTGACACGAGACAGTCTACTGCGCTGCAGGTGTACAAACCATGATCTGCTGACACTGAGGACGACTGACACGAGACAGTCTACTGCGCTGCAGGTGTACAAACCATGATCTGCTGACACGGAGGACGACTGACACGAGACAGTCTACTGCGCTGCAGGTGTACAAACCATGATCTGCTGACACGGAGGACGACTGACACGAGACAGTCTACTGCGCTGCAGGTGTACAAACCATGATCTGCAGACACTGAGGACGACTGACACGAGACAGTCTACTGCGCTGCAGGTGTACAAACCATGATCTGCTGACACTGAGGACGACTGACACGAGACAGTCTACTGCGCTGCAGGTGTACAAACCATGATCTGCTGACACTGAGGACGACTGACACGAGACAGTCTACTGCGCTGCAGGTGTACAAACCATGATCTGCTGACACGGAGGACGACTGACACGAGACAGTCTACTGCGCTGCAGGTGTACAAACCATGATCTGCTGACACTGAGGACGACTGACACGAGACAGTCTACTGCGCTGCAGGTGTACAAACCATGATCTGCAGACACTGAGGACGACTGACACGAGACAGTCTACTGCGCTGCAGGTGTACAAACCATGATCTGCTGACACTGAGGACGACTGACACGAGACAGTCTACTGCGCTGCAGGTGTACAAACCATGATCTGCTGACACGGAGGACGACTGACACGAGACAGTCTACTGCGCTGCAGGTGTACAAACCATGATCTGCCGACACGGAGGACGCTCACGGAGCTTGTTCTGGTCTCTGCCCGTCACGTGATCACATGGTCACTACTGGGCTGTCGCTATTGCAAGCCCGGCATTGTCCGCCACCCGACAAGAGGCTACCTCGGCACAGTACATAGCAGAACCTGTGTGCGACACAGAACCTGTGACGCTTGCTGTCCCACCCGACAAGAGGCTACCTCGGCACAGGACGTAGCGGTACCGTGCTGCCACGAGGGAAGCCGACGCTTGCTGTCCCACCCGACAAGAGGCTACCTCGTCACAGGACGTAGCGGTACCGTGCTGCCACGAGGGAAGCCGACGCTTGCTGTCCCACCCGACAAGAGGCTACCTCGTCACAGGACGTAGCGGTACCGTGCTGCCACGAGGGAAGCCGACGCTTGCTGTCCCACCCGACAAGAGACTACCTCGGCACAGGACGTAGCGGCACCGTGCTGCCACGGGGGAAGCCGACGCTTGCTGTCCCACCCGACAAGAGGCTACCTCGGCACAGGACGTAGCGGCACCGTGCTGCCACGGGGAAGCCGACGCTTGCTGTCCCACCCGACAAGAGGCTACCTCGTCACAGGACGTAGCGGTACCGTGCTGCCACGGGGAAGCCGACGCTTGCTGTCCCACCCAACAAGAGGCTACCTCGGCACAGGACGTAGCGGTATCGTGCTGCCATGGGGGAAGCCGTCGCTTGCTGTCCCACCCGACAAGAGGCTACCTCGTCACAGGACGTAGCGGTACCGTGCTGCCATGGGGAAGCCGACGCTTGCTGTCCCACCCGACAAGAGGCTACCTCGTCACAGGACGTAGCGGTACCGTGCTGCCACGGGGGAAGCCGACGCTTGCTGTCCCACCCGACAAGAGGCTACCTCGTCACAGGACGTAGCGGTACCGTGCTGCCATGGGGGAAGCCGACGCTTGCTGTCCCACCCGACAAGAGGCTACCTCGTCACAGGACGTAGCGGTACCATGCTGCCACGGGGGAAGCCGACGCTTGCTGTCCCACCCGACAAGAGGCTACCTCGTCACAGGACGTAGCGGTACCGTGCTGCCATGGGGGAAGCCGACGCTTGCCGTCTGGCAGTGTCCAATGACCATTTGCCGCTCAGCATGATGCGCGACTGAAAAGCAAACATTGGGCACCCACACGGCAATGGCAGTCTTTTTTCGAACTAAACTATTTGACACTCAGGCTGGGCCATTGTGGCAGTGGGTAATGACTTCGTCTGGATACGTGGCTTCCAAAAAGAAAAGCCAGTTGGTGCCCAGAAATGATTTAACCCAGGCTACTATTTCAGCATATCATATTTCACCAGTTGTCCCACCTGATGGGATTGCCATTTCTCGCGATAGATATTCTGTGGGAATGGCATCTAAAAACAATCGGTCAATCATGTATTTAATAATTGTTTACACACTCCATCATACGTGGGTGGCATAAAAGCTTCAGGTCAAACCTCGCTGCCTTTCTCTATCTTTGATTAATAAATGATTCACATGCCATGCCATTCGTCGACGTCATTCCTACGCCATGAACATGTCTGTCGCCGCAGCCGGTGTACGCCCACTTCCTCCACCACAAGTGTAGCTATGTCCACCAGGTGTACATACCAACAGTGGACAGATCCAGCGCAAAGTAGCAAAAACTCTTTGTTTTAGACGGGAACAGCTGACAAATATGTGCCAGCCTCTCTTCGTGCGCATGAATTCCAGTTCCAAAGACAGGAACATTAAATTTTGCGGGTCGCAACATGTTCTTGAAGTTGCATGGATCCGCTCAAATCACAGAGTTGATCTCTCGAATGCGCACATACACGTAGTAAACAATAGAAGATGAAATGAGTGGTATTTTCATTAGATCTACGCATGCGCAATTTGTAGTTTGTGGTTTTGGATTCAGGATTGCAAATTGCGTGCAATTAAGCTCGGTAATTCCTAGTCTTAGTCCAGTGTGGATGGCGTTTTTTTCTCGATATGGCCCAAAGAGTACTACCTAGGTAGACGTCCGATGCCAAGATGCCCTGCTGGGGCTCTTTTCAAGGCAAGATGTCCAGAATGGATCGGATATGGTTCGATAACGTATTCCAAAGCCAACTAGTGTTTGGCAGGAAGGACGTTTGATAGAGATGTGCGGTTAGAAAAATTATACTAGTAGTGTTTCGTAGCTGTCTTCTAGTTGTATGAACTTAATTGCAGTTCACTACATCTGATTTATTTTGGCATGTTTTCGCCTTGGTGCACTGATGTATGGAAAAATGCCAGTTTATGCATATGTCCTTATTTTGAGTGTGTTCCATCCCACGTAATTTAGTGGTCCTTCAGTTGGTGTTCTAAACAGTGCTCTGGTGGACAATCTGGCTATTTTGCATGTTTTCAAGCCTTTGCGAGTCAGAAGCTGTGAGGAGAGCACCATAGTCGCAGTAGTTAAGACCATCCAGACGTATGTAGTGTACATGGCGCAAATATTTATCGAAATGAAAACTTTGCTATGGGAGATTGGGCTCGTTGCTTTGTTAATTGAAAAGATCATTTTGTTTGTGTGATTATGGAACCTGAGGTCTGCCGACAATGAAAGTCGAAAGAGTTTTTGCAACTGTGTCCTTGAGTATAAGTTCTCCGTTAAACATAAGTTTGAGAAAGCACTGCAGCATTTTGGTAGCAAATATTTGCATGCATGTTTTTAGAAACATCTAATTGTACTATTGCCCAGTCTTCACCAAATTTTTATATCGTGTTGACTGAGGTCTTCTTGCAATGCATTTTGAGCGTCTAATGATCCAGGTCGATGCTCTGAACAGTGATGTGTCTTCAGCAAATAACTAAAAATACACTGACCGTAGTAGAAGAATTTGCTGCAATCCCAGAAGCCTCCTAAGGAAAGCTTGGCATTACCTGCGGAGGAAACTGGTCCTTGCCGCCCAAGAAAAGCTTGGCAACTCCCAGAAGTTGTTGACCAGACAATTTGGAATATCAAAAGCGTATGTTTCTTTTTACCCTTCGGGAGGCTAGTTCATTACAGGACACTGATGAAAGACCAACAGTAGCAGATGAACATGCTCGGGTTAGGACAACATATCGACTGCGTTGCACTTCTATCCACTGGACTAGTGATGGATGAATAATCCTAGGACATACAGCGGTAGCTAGATGCCTTTAAACGCCAGTTTATATGCGCTTGCTGGTGATGATGGCCTTCCCATGGTCCGGAGCATGCCGGAAGGCACGAGCCCAGGAATGTTGCTGGTGTGAGTAGCCATTAGCCCGCGAGGTAACACAACTGGTAATTTTCCCGGGACAGGCAATGTAAGCGGTGCATAGTACGAAGAAATGTGCTTGCGCCAAGCTCTGATACTATTTTTGGGTGCCAAGTATTCGAATCTGCTTGCCCTATTTTGGTCAGATCTCGCCAGTGCCCATTACGCCCGCCAGACCGTGGACCTGCTGGAGCAGGCAGCGGTACCGGCTGTACCTCTGACTGTGATCCCACCCCGCAATGATCTGGCTGTGATCCCACTCTGATCTGGCAAGCAATCGGCGAAGTTGATCCTGGTGTGTCGTGGAGCATGAGGGGACTGCCAGGGCGCTAGCGTCGGCCATCCACCGGGGAAACATGTCTCATATCCATTGGGTGCCTAGGAACTAAGCATAATGTCAGCACATGTGAGCCCAACGTGTGTGCACGACATGTGGGCCCGACATGTGGGTCCGACGTGTGAAGCTAATTTCGTTCTCATGCAAGGAAAATTGATCGCGTGGAAGAGACTGAATTTTCTCATTTCATACTGGCCATCCTTTATGGGATGTGATTCCCGAACTCCGCGTCTTCTATCAACTTAGGTGAAGTAGCGATATCATCACTGAAATGACTACTGCATTACTAAATATTTGTATATTTAGCTCAAAGCCTGGCATCTCTGGAGATATGTGGTGTTCTTGGATGTGTCCAAAGACGGGAAGCTTACATTTTTATACAGGGCTTTGAGGACTTTGGGATGATTGTACTCATCCACCTAACTCCCCGCGCCATACGAGCCGTACGGGCGGCGGCATTATATAAGAGCGGTGGCACTATGTACAAGCGGTTGTTGCGACCAGGTAGTAGTTCAAGCAATTGGTGTTACTAATATAATGTTCTCTCAATGCAGTCTTTTTTCCAGCGTGAAAACATGTTGTTTGATTGTAATAAGGGTAACTGTATCCAGATCTACCCAACTTCCCACATTTAGTATGTAGAAATTGAGTCTCATCCAGAAACTATCCACCTTTAGGTTTGTTCTACATAAAATTCCAGGATGCTACACCGACCACGGTTTCTTTATATGCATCCCGTTAATCATGCCTGGTTCGAACCTGCTGAAGAGCAAGCGAACAATGCCGGCGGTCAGGAAATGGGAACAGCAATTTTAGCAACCATCAGATTCCAGCATAGTTGCAAGGACGTCTTACGTGTTAACCGCCTGTTGTATGACACTTTTAGACTGGCTACATCAGTGTGGTAGGTAATTTAGGGTTCCAGTGCAATCTCCAGTGATGTATTTTTATATCGCTGAAATGAAGCACATAAACTGAGCTTAGCCAATACATATGCATTGGAATTCATCAAATAAGTGGGCTGCTGGGTGCTCTATGCTAGTTTCATCAGCACGCTGTGTCGTGTCCATGATTTAGCTTGATCCTCTCGGTATAGCAAGGCCAAGCTCCAATGTGCTGACAACTTGAAGCGATGTTTCCTCTCCCCATTTCCTCGAGAGGCCTTCGAGAGACTGATTACATCACTTCATCAGTTTCGTCATGGTGGGCACAGCTTCCGGCGACTCGGACATCCCCTAAGCTGGTGGGGAAAACTGTCTGACAGTCCTGATAGAGCAAGCCCGGAGAGCCCGGCGAGCGAGGAGTCGCTGTTTGGGCGCCAGCGTGCCCGCCAGGCACGAGCTCGTCTGGAAATTCTGACCACGTGACCGGCAGTCACGTGATGCGATAAAAGTGGCTGCCCGTGGCGGCCGCGCCGTCTGTTGCCGCCGACTGCCAAGGTGACCGGACCGGCGCGAACAGTGCTGCTGCTGTCCGTGACGAGTGCTGTTGGCAGGGACTCTGGGCCGTGTCGTGTCGTGTCGTGACACGCCGTCTGTTGCCGCTGACTGCCAAGGTGAACGGACCGGCGTGGCCAGTGCCACTGTTGTCCGTGACGAGTGCTGTTGGCAGGGACTCTGGGCCGTGTCGTACCGTGCGGTGGAAACGGCAGCGAAGTTAGTGAGGTGTATGAAAGCTACATTATAATTAATCCGGTTACATGTTCCCCTCCGTGCATGCTCGCATCCTCTGACTCAAAGTCAAACTGCCTTATTAGATATAAAAACTGATTGAGTGGATTTCTTGACATCTCTCCTCTATGCGTAAACTTCTCCGCCAGATGCAATCAGGAGATTTTTGACTAAAGATATATTTTACATAAATGAACATAGATGAGAAAATAAACTGATTTTGACATTTACCACATTTGAGCTAGCTTGACTGGCCATAAGCTGCAGTGAAAAGGGTTTGGGATAAAACATTTTTGGCTCTCGAATGAGAGCACTGGCGGATCTAGCCCACCGGTTTGGGGGGGGGCCAACTTTCGGTTTTCGGCGTCAGCCCCTCCCCTCCCCCTCCCCCAGTGGCGTAACTAGGAATTATATCAGGGGAGGGGTCGAACGGATTTGGAGGGTGCGCCTTCATCCGCTATTTTTGGTTAAAAGCACCGGATTTCGGGGCACCGTTAAAAGCACCACTATTTGGCAAAGGGGCCCATTTGAAGAAGTAAAAAAATTTGACAACATAATTTCCTGTGTAGGGGCCCCAGCCTACCTCCATCGTTTCTATGTTACCGGATTTTTGTTCTTGTTTACCAAAACGTTCACGTTCTCGTTCAACGTCTTGTACCACGTCAACGTTCATGCACGTGTACACACTGGCGGATCCGATTTGGTCAACTCTTGCTGTAAGCAGAACTTAGAGCATGGAACCCTCGATGTGTGTTAGAATCTACTAAGCTACCATACTTGCTTCCAAACAATTATTATTATTTTTTATTTTTTTAATTGGAGATTCTTTCCTCCAGACGCTATTTTTTAACCTCGGCAAAGGTTACTGCATTTTAATTTAGTTGACTTCTGTTGGTTTCGAGGGGCTAAAAGACACTATGGCCCCCTTTCAAGCGCTTCGGGGGGGGGGGGGGGGGGGGGGGGCATGGCCGGAATGGCCTCTCCCTGGATCCGCCAGTGTAAATACATACCTCCTCTTGCTATTCTTCTTGAACAAATCAGTCAATGTAGTCTGTCTCTTCATCTTAGCAACCCCAACACCAACATACGAAACATGCTGCTCAACTGGGCTCAACTGGTCATTCGCACAAAACATCCTGTTCAAATTCCGCTTTCGAAATCTGGCTCACTGGGTCCGCTTGCCCGTTACTGGCTAAGCAAACTTCATGAACCTATCTGACGAAGGAATAATGAAACTGCTGATTTCGTCATCTCTTGCTGTAAGCTGGGCGCGAAATGACCTATGCAGTCGATGCGCCCCTAAACCACAATAACTAACTAACTCTTGCTGTAAGCAGAACTTCAACAGCATAGAACCCTCTGTGTCAGAATCTACTATGCTACCATATTGTGCTTCCAAAAAATTATAACAAAATACCTGTAAAATTGGAGATTATTTCACCCGGAACGCTATTTTTTAACCTCAGCAAAGGTTACTGCATTTTAATTCAGTTTACTTCTGTTGGTTTTTTTGGGGGGGGGGGGAAAGACACTATGGCCCCCCCTTTGAAGCGCTTGGGGGGAGCATGGCCGGAATGGCCCCCCTGGATCCGCCAGTGAATGAGAGATTGAGGGGAATTTTTCCCTCGCTAAAGATGACGCAAGCTTTTCTTTTTTTTACCTCTGCCCGTATTGCACGGTGGCTTTACTTCCGCATACCATCACAGATGCAGGTGAATAGACTTGTATCTCATTGTACATCTTGCACAAGTGGTTGCCACCTATCCGTGAGTTTTTCCATGGATTCGTTCTTAATTGCAGTGCATTTTTCAACTTCATGCGTCTTCCTGATCCTTCCATTTAATTCCAGCAGTGATACTTCCATTTCTCTGTATTTCCCTACCTTTTATGTACTGCTTCGCGAGCAATAGCACGAAGTGGATAATGTCTGTTGAACCTATGCATCCGAACAGTATGCACTCTATGCATATATTCGGACTCGTTCCGTTTTTCAAACAAATTGTGCATCAGTGCATTCTAAAACTACGACAATTCTGCATTTCGCTATGCAATGTGTGATGGTATCGATGTGTGAACATAACTGGCACTCCGACGAATCACTAATTGTTTGGTCGTATGATCTTTTCGCGTACAATGTAGTCGATGCATTACCTGAAACTGCATATTTTAAAGTTACGTTTATTTGTCAATTTTTTTTGTGGTAGAGCCAGTGGCGTCGCCACGAAATTCTTCCAGGGGGGGCAATGTTCATAGGGGGCCTCCTGTTCCCCAAAAGGGGGCCTCCACTGTTTAAAAAAAAAAAAAATTATTAAACAGAATATGCATGGGTGAATACGAACCTAACAAAATAATCCATCACAAAAAAGAAGAAAAAAAAACATTCATTCAGGCACATCATACCTTTCTGTGTTGCCATATATCATCAACAAAGACATCCTCTATGGCAAGGTAGACTTTTTTTAAGTTATCTTTATGAATTATATGAACTAGATTCTGTCTTCAGTTTTCGTTTGATTTGTATAATTCCATAAAGTAACGTCCAAGACATTTCTTTAGCACTGCTTTTTTCCTTGGCACCTGTTCTATTCTGGGAAATATTTGGCAAATTACACTGTTCCAGTAGGTCCTGTGTTAGGGCCTCCTATTGCTTTTTAATCTCTTAGCATGGTTCCCGAATGGGAACATGATTTCATATTGATGTCTTGTTTGTTCTTGGCATGGTGCATCATTTACGCAAAACGCAATAGCAAGAATCATTTTTTTCGCTGAGAACTAAGCCATACCAGGGTATAAATAAGCAAATGTGGATAAATACGTCAGTGCCAAAACAAACCAATATCTTTATGCTTTATCGACGAGAAGAATCTTCCCACTGGCCTCTGGATTGTAGCGAGCTGGTGGGGCTCGTGCTGAGCATATCTGAAAGATATCCCATTGATCAACCCACTTCTATGTCCACCAAGTTTAACTGAATATAGCTAGGTTCATCACTACTGTTAGTAATTCCCACCAGCTTGATCTCATAAACAAGCTTAAACGATCATTTCACAGTCCTCTAACGACAATTTCGCGGATGCGACAACGAGAAGTGAATTGAATTGGTTTTCTGATCGTCATCTTAGGGATTTATTTCTTCTTTTCTTATAACATTTGGTGCTGGCTGCAAGGCACTTGGCACAGAAGCTAAGATAATAAATCCTCCGCGAATAAATTCACGGCAAGAACAAGCATTGAACAACAATGCATCAATGGCAATGCAACAATGTAACAATGATAATGCATAAATAATGCAAAACCTTCGAATTCCACGCCTTCACGCCCATGGTTATCGCTGTGCTGTACCGCTTTGTAAATTGAAATTGTGTCGTTGAGAAGGTACTGAAGCTGGGAAGCTTTAATCATGCAGGCTGTAATCACAGAAGACAACTTTGTAGGAAGAAATACGTTTTAAAACATCGTTCCTCCCATTTAATATGGGGCACCGGTATTGTTTTGTATGTTTGTGAGTGGGAAGTTTCCCCCGAAATGTTGACCTTGCTCCATGGACGTAAGTTTTCCGATTTAGACCACTATTTTGTCAAAGGGGACCATTTTAAATACAATAATTAGTGATCGACTGGATTATCCTGTGGAGGGGCCTAATCTATCACTATCGTTTCTGATTCGTCTGATTTCAACCTGAGCTCCCCCACCCTGTTCGAATGTATTATTTTGGTATCCCTTGACAAGTCACCTCGTACTGCTGAAATTACACCTACGCAAATCACTTTAAAATATAAAATTTCCCAATTTCAGACATTCCGGTTCATAGTGCCCTACCGAACCGAACCGCCTGAGTGTACCGAACCGAACCGCCTGAGTGCAACCTACCGAACCGAGGCCCAGCCTGAGTGTACTTCTTTGAACCCGTTTCGTATTTCTTCGTCTACGGATGCGTCTTAGGGCTCCAATCCATTTTTGTTAGAGATCCAACGCATTTTCGAAACTACT
Source organism: Ashinkailepas kermadecensis (assembly GCA_034440615.1). NCBI lineage: Eukaryota > Metazoa > Arthropoda > Thecostraca > Neolepadidae > Ashinkailepas > Ashinkailepas kermadecensis. Next base: position 110,141 of record JAOTOM010004740.1, on the reverse strand, counting down.
GCTCGTATTAGAGTTTGTTGCTTTTTGTGCACCGAAGACTTTTTTAGTTGTCAGGACGCTTTCAAAGATCTCGATGTGTTTACTTAGTGCCCGGCATTTTTGTTCGTTTCGGACCATGTTGCTTTTTGCGGCCCCAGCCTCTTTTCAGGCCCTTGTGCAGTCATATGGTCCCTGTATGCCTTGAGAGCTTCCGGTGTTTTTTTTAAAATGTTTTTTTAGAGTTCCCGGTATATATAGTTATGGTTACAACACATGTTTTCGGGTCTTGTCGCTTTTTGCGAGACTGCGCTTTGGAGGGCCAGTCGCATTCTCGGTCCTCGTTGTGCTATTAGGGTCCCGCTGTGTTCATTTGGGGCTTCTGACGCACATTTGTGGTGTCCCGGTACGATTTCGGGGCTTTTTTCTGGGTTCTATCGCGACTTATCGCGTCCAGGCGCGTGGTTCCGGGACCCAACGCCAGTTATCTGGGCTCAACGCGATTTTATGGATCTCTTCTGAATTTTCTTTAAATTCCAAATCCCGGCCTGATTTTTTCGAGTCCCTGGCGCCATGTTTTTGTATCTCACCTCGATTTTCTTCGAGCTCCGGTATGTTTTTCGATGCCGTACGCGATTTGTCAAGGCATCTGATAACATGTTCGGTGCTCCAGAACCATTGTCCTGACCTGGGCTTTTTTGGAATCCCTCATTATTTTGGAGGGCTCCGGCTTTATTTTTCGGATACCGATGCGACTTTGGGGGTCACACGGTGCCTATATGGGGCTCTAGACGCCAATTGTTGGCAGCCCCGACGTTAATTTTTTATGCCCAGACCAAATTTGTGTACTACCGATGGGAATTGTGGGTCCGAGCGCGAAATTTGGTGGGACCGGTTCGAGTTTGCGGGGCGCGTTGTACCTAGCTGTGACCCCAGCGCTATCTCGACGGTTCCTGTTGCAGATTTTTGTGCCTCGGAGCGAGTTTTTTGGGGCCCGGCGTATTTACTAGGAGTCTCTATGCGAATTCTGGTGGACCGACGCGAATTTGTGTGGCCTCAGCGCGACTTTTGGGGGCCTCGGCTCGATTCTTGGGAGCATACCCCTCTTAGGAGGGAGGGGGCATTTGCCCTTTTTATATGTCACTGCGGCCACCAAAGGACTTTTTTCAGCCGATGGCACCTTTCGGAGTATAAATGCCCTCCGGGCAATTTTTCCCGGACCTGTTCTTAATTTGCCGGTGCTGGGGTCGATTCTATCGAGACTCGGTGTGAACTTTTGGACATCGAGTTCTATTTTCTTAAAGGTCCTTATGCGATATTTTTCGGTCCTGGTACGATTCTTCGGTTTCCAGGTGCGATTTTTTTCGGTGCCCTGACACGTTTTTTTCCAGTGCCCAACGGGTTTTGGAGGGACTTTGACCCGATTTTTTTGTGGAGCAGAGTGACATTCCGGTTGATAATTGATTTTTTTGGGCAGCTGTAACATTTTGGGTCCAGGCGCGACCTTTTTGTGGTCCAGTGAGATTTTCAAGGGCTGCGACGCGACTTTTTTCTAGTCCAATGTAATCCTTTATGTCCCGACGTCATTTGCTTGGATCCCTAGCTCGAGTTTTAGCGACCTAGACACTTTGTGGGTGTCCAATACGTTTTTGATGCTTTTGGTGTCCTTGTTGGGGCCCCAGAGTGATTATCCATGTCCGGATTGTTTTTCGTTGCCCCGGCTTCATTTGTGTCCCAATGATACTGTTGGGGAACGGTACTACCTATCGTGCCCCTAGCGTGATTTTCATGGTCCGAGCGTGAACTTTTGGTACCCCTAGGCTCAGCGTGATATTCAGGGGCCCCGGCCGGATCTTTTTAGGCCCATATCGTGATTTTCAAGTACCCCGGCACGATTCCTGGCATTTCAGGGGCTTCTTGCAAATTATAGATCTCCTCTCGCGTCTTAGGGGTCTCGCCTCATTTCCTGGAGCCTTTTTACCGGCTTTTGGACGTCTTCTCGTGCATCCTACCCTCCTCCATATTCAATGGTCCTCTTCTCCCGTTTTGGAGGGCGTCCTCCCACATCCTAAGGCCCCTTTAACGTGGCATGGGGCTTCCTCTCATGTTCCAGGGGCATCCTCTGCTAAATTAGGGGCCTCCTGCCACGCCTCGTGGGCCTCCTTTGTCCTCGCAAAGCTTACCCGTCTTGAGGGATCTTCAATTTGGAAACCTCGCCTCGTTCCATACCTGCTACCTGCCACTCCCATCTTAAGTGCCTTCTCTCATTTCCTGTGAATTCCTTCCGGTCGTCGGGGCTTCATTCGGCCCTGGAAACCTACTCGATCTCGAGGGACTTCTCTCGAGTCCGGCAGGGATCTCCTTTTCTCTTCTAGAGGCTTTCTTTTTCAAATTAGGGGCATCCTCTCACGTCTTCGGAGCATCCTGTTCTGCGTTTTGATTATATCTTTGCCCATTTTAAGGGTGGCCTCTGATCTCCTGGTGGATTCCTGTTCTCTCTCTGGTACCTCCTCTCCCAAATTGCAAGCAACCTTTCCTATCTCAGTTACCTTGTCATTTCCTGGGGACCCTCTTACCGGTCTTGAAGCCTTCTTTCTCGCCTGGGAGCCATCCTTCTTATCTAATTGCCCTTCTCTCATATTTTATGGGCTTCCTCGTTTATCATAGGGTCTCATTTCCAATCTTATATCGCCCTCTTCCGAATTAGGTGCTTCCTGCCACTTTTCAGGATCATCCTTTTCTATCTTGGTGGAACCTTACCCGTTTTAGGGACTGCTTTTTCGTCTCCGAAACCTCATCTCATATCCACTGGCTTTATATTCCGTCTTTGGGCCTCCTCTCATTTTCTGAGGTCTCCCTTCCCGTATTGGGCCACCTTTGCAATCCTGGGGCCTCCTTTGCAATCCTGGGGCCTTCTTTGCAATCCTGGAGGCCTCCTTTGCAATCCTGGGGACTTCCTGTTCATTCCTGGGGGCCTCCTGTGCAATCCTGAAGTCCTCCTTTGCAATCCTGGGGGCCTCCTTTGCAATCCTGGGGGCCTCCTTTCAATATTAGGGACCTCCTTTTCAATCCTGAGTGCCTCCTTTGTAATCCTGGAGGCCTCCTTTGCAATCTTGGGGGCCTCCTTTGCAATCCTGGGGGCCTCCTTTGTAATACTGGAGGCCTCCTTTGCGTTCCTGGGGGCCTCCTTTGCAATCCTGGGGCCTCCTTTGTAATCCTGGAGGCCTCCTTTGCATTCCTGGAGGCCTCCTTTGCATTCCTGGGGGCCTCCTTTGCAATCCTGGGGGTCTTCTTTACAATCCTTGGGGCCTCCTTTGCATTCCTGGGGGCCTCCTGTGCAATCCTGAAGTCCTCCTTTGCAATCCTGGGGGCCTCCTTTGCAATCATGGGGGCCTCCTTTGCATTCCTGGGGGCCTCCTTTCCAATCCTGGGGGCCTCCTTTGTAACCCTGGGGGCCTCCTTTGCATTCCTGAGGGCCTCCTTTGCAATCCTGAAGTCCTCCTTTGCGATCCTGGGGGCCTCCTTTGCATTCCTGGGGCCTCCTTTGCATTTCTGGAGGCCTCCTTTGCTATCTTGGGGGCCTCCTTTGCAATCCTGGGGCCTCCTTTGTAATACTGGAGTCCTCCTTTTCAATCCTGGGGGCCTGTTTTGCAATCCTGGGGCCTTCTTTGTAATCCTGGAGGCCTTTTTTGCAATCCTGGGACCTCCTTTGCATTCCTGGGGGCCTCCTTTGCAATTCTGGGGGCCTCCTTTGTAATCCTGGGGGCCTCCTTTGCAATCCTGGGGGCCTCCTTTGCATTCCTGAGGGCCTCCTTTGCAATCCTGGAGTCCTCCTTTGCGATCCTGTAGGCCTCTTTTGCAATCCTGTGGGAATCCTTTTCAATACTGGGGGCCTCCTATCTTCTCCTAGGTGACTCCTTCTTCAAATTAGGGGCCTCCTCTCACGTCTTGGAGGCCTCCTCTCATGTCTCGTCGGCCTCCTTGCTCACTTTTTTGCTGTGCATTCCCGGATAGGGGCCTCCTGAAATTTCAGGGGGGGGCGGCGCCCCCCCAGTCTCACGGCAGGGGGGGCGACTGCCCCCCCTGCCCCCCCGGTGGCGACGCCCTTGGGTAGAGCATATATTTTCTCCAATTTTTGCACTCGGGTGGTAATTTTCGCCCTCATTTTATTTGACATCGTGGTTTTGCTGTTTTTGACAACAGCATTAGATCACTCCAACTACTGGGCCTAGCAACACGGAAATTTCCGGCGCTTTACACCAAAACAGCTGACGTGTCCTAAGGCGTAAGTAGCCGACTCGAAAATTCATGATTGGTCAGGATTATGAAGACTGCATTGGGGACTACGAACAAATATGGGAGACTGCAATGTTTCACACAAAGCCAAATTCGCGGCTTCCCCTAAATGCGTGGATGAGCGAGCTTGAGCCAATCGCCAAGGTGTCTGTGCTGCCATCTGTGATGAGATGCCTGCGACTTAATTGTCTAACTGATTACAAGCATATCCTTTCCAAAACATGCATTACACGGGCCGTCCAGTTTTCGAATACCAGAACAGGCATGTTGCAGTTTCCAGCACGGACCGGCGAGAGGCACCCGCCGCCGCTGTTGGTCCGCTGTGGCTGCCAAACGGTACCGCCAATCCGCTATAGCCGGGGGCCACGTTGCGAACCCGCTACGGTCGTGAAACAACGCCACTGGTCCACCATAGCCATGTGATGCCCCTGCTTAGCTCATGCGCCTGCACTGCTACATAGCTGTGCTCTCACACTGCCGTCTAGTGTGCGCCCGCACTGCTGCTTAGCTGTGCGTCCGTGCTGCTGCCTGGCTGTGCGTCCGCACTGCTACCTAGCTGTGCGCCCGCACTGCTGCTTAGCTGTGCGTCCGTGCTGCTGCCTGGCTGTGCGTCCCCTCTGCGCCCGCACTGCTTAGCTGTGCGTCCGTGCTGTTGCATCCGCACTGCTACCTGCTGCTTAGCTGTGCGTCCGTGCTGCTGCCTGGCTGTGCGTCCGCACTGCTACCTAGCTGTGCGTCCGCACTGTTGCCTAGCTGTGCCGTCTTGCTACCTAGCTGTGCCGTCTTGCAGCAGTTCTCCTGATGTGCTGTGCCGCTGCTGTGCTCTGCCATGTGATGCTGTTCTGCTCCTTGCACAGATGCTGCGGCTGCTGCTGGTCTCGACTGTGCTGGTCGGCTGCTGGTCGCAGAGCTTCACGTTCGGAGGAGCCAGGCAGAGCGTGAGTCCAAAGTTCGGACAGCAGACTACAGATGTCAACACCGCCTTCCGGATCGGACTGGTCGGCAGCGTGCTGGGAAACCTGAACCCGGTGCCCGGCTCCGACTACCCGTCCCGCATCGCCAACAACAACCGCAACCCGTCGCCGAACCACCAGGCCGGCGGCGCAAGTAGCGCGGGCCACTTTCAGCCGTCGTACCAGCCGGTACCGGTCGACCAGATCCAGCCGACACACCAGGGCGGCTCCACCCAAAATCTGCGCCAGGTCAACAACGGTACGTGCGAGTCTTGGGCCTGCGTGGTGTGGCCGTGCCCACGGCGAAGTCGTGGCTAAAGGTCGGACCTCAAGGCTGCCCGTTTCCATAGACATGTGCCATACATTCAGCACCAAGTGTATTCCCATGCACAGCGGGGGATTGAGTCAACGCGAAGGTACTTTTCGACTGCCTAATGCATTTGAAAACACTTCCAAGAGGCTTTCATTTGGGTGGCTTCAAGTTGCAAGAGCGTTAGTAGTAGCACTTTGAGGAGGAATTGAGTGGGACCTGCCCGCCTTCAATTTCTCATCTCTGTGAGCTCCAGAATTGGTCGGTGTACAGTTTATTGTCCCACAGCTTATTCATGGCTAGCTGCTAGCTTTATTGTTCACGTAGGTCGGTGATCTGAGCGAATGAAAAGCTCCGCCAGTCGAGAACAACTCTCACGTGTGACTGTGCCACCTTCAAGTTTCATCTTGTACTGTACATTTTAAAAAGCCTAACCCGGCTGCCCATATTCCAGTGTACAACGGTGGACAGTCGCCCGGTCGTGCGCCGCAGGGCGAGTGCTACTGTGCCAATATCAACGAGTGCAATTACGACGAAGGCTTCGATGGTGCCGGCCTCCTCGACATTCGGATCGTCAACAATAGACCGGTGAGCGGCCTGTCGTCGGTTACCTGCTCTCCCCCTGTGGCACGGCAACGGCACGGCACGGCAAATGTGACTGAGATGGGAGATTGATCGGCCAAAGTTTGCTCTGCTCAGCGCAGCCGCTCAGCTGTCCGGCACGCCGACGGCGCAGATCAATGAGCGAGATGTAAAATGAGAATGGGATGAAACGTGAGCTAGCCTAACCCCATCGAACGTCGAGCAAGTTTCACTTGCAAGAACAAAATGTCTCCATTGAACTCTATGCTTCTACGCTAGATCACATCAACGGAAAACTTGATGTGTGCGAATGATGCGGATGCCCTCATTATTATCCATACATCAGTTACTCGCAGAAGAAGCTTCCCTGAAAAAATGCTAGGGACGTTCTCGACTTTCTATTTAAAGCAACCAATGAAAGTATAGTTGTGTAGTGCGCATGGCTTACCTGTTGATTTGTTTGTATGCTGATTGATTTGCACTTATTTGCATTGATGTCTCCATGACAATCAACATTAAATTAGCAATGAAAGCAGAAGCGTAGTAAGCCTCGCTTACTCTGCGCACAAGGCGTTTTCCTGACTATGTAAAGATGTCATCAAATGCAATTAATATTTTAACACGGGTGGAGTGTTTGTGAGAGTCTCATTTGACTGTGTTCAGCAAGCGGGCTTCACGTCTGCACCTACTGCCGCAAATTGCTGGTCCACAGTTATATTATCTCACCAAGCGGGCTTCACGTCTGCACCTACTGCCGCAAATTGCTGGTCCACAGTTATATTATCTCATCAAGCGGGCTTCACGTCTGCACCTACCACTGCAGATCACTGGTAACATCCATTTCGTTATCAGATGTTGCACCAGTAGGTGAATATCCCCCTGGCTTCTGCTCGCCCAACAGACTGTCAACAGCCAGCCGCAGTGCGACAGCCGGTACCAGGAGCTGTGCTGTCCTCTGGGCGGCGGCGGCGGCACCAGCGGCGGCACCAGCGGCACCGGCACCAGTGCCGGTCTGGTGCAGCCCACCTACTCGAGCTGCCCGGCCGGCGCCGCCCGCCAGTGCGGCCTCCGTTCGCCCATTCCCGTCCCCGGCTACAGCAGCAAGCCGGCTGAGGCCAGCTTCGGCGCCTACCCGTGGGTGGCGACCATACTGCGCGAGGGCGACGCCTACGTGTCGTCCGGTGTGCTGATCGACAGCCAGTGGGTCCTCACGGTGGCCCACCACATCAACAAGTACAGGAACAACTACGGCAGTATTAAGGTAGGCGCCTACTCGGGAGGGTTGGACAACGCTGAACCTGGGGAAAATCGAGAAAAGATGCCGCTTAGACCCTGGTATTTTGAACCATGAGACTAGATAGCTTTCGCCCTCCACTTGGTTTATATATATCTCAGGTTCTGGCTTATTTATTGTATGTGCAGGCAGTCGCACAGCGAGTCCAAAATTGGCTAAGGTAACATGGATCAGCGGCAGAAAATGAGTAAGCTCATCGCAATGCTTCGTACTAGACATACCTATGAAAGTCGACGACCCCCATATAGTGAAATAATGCCATTTCGCTGCAAACGCTGTCAGGTTTTACAGTTCCGTTAACAATTAATGTGAATATATCTGGCTGACCTGACCAATCCACTGGCGCAGATACGCTTCGGCGAGTGGGACGCGAGCGACCCGAACCACGAGCCGTGCGCGCACGAGGAGCGCACGGTCATCCAGATGCACGTCCATCCAAACTTCAACCCGTCCAACCTTCACAACGATGTGGCGCTGCTGAGACTCTCGCAGCCGCTCAACCTGTACAACACGCCACACATCAACACCGCCTGCCTGCCCTCCTACGGCCAGTCGTTCAACTACCAGACCTGCTGGGTGGCCGGCTTCGGCAAGGACGCGTTCGGCTCGCAGGGCAAGTACAGCTTCATCCAGAAGGAGGTGGACGTGCCGGTGGTGGCGCACGACTCGTGCCAGGCGCAGCTGCGGCAGACTCGGCTCGGCTACAACTTCAACTTGGACGGCAAGTCGTTCATATGCGCCGGCGGCGAGGCCGGCAAGGACTCGTGCGAGGGCGACGGAGGAGCTCCGCTCGCCTGCCAGACCAACGGCCAGTGGACGGTGGCCGGCCTGGTCGCCTGGGGCGTCGGCTGTGCGGAGGCTGACCGTCCCGGCGTGTACGTCAACGTGGCCAGCTTCGCCGACTGGATCCGCGGCAAGACGGCTGGGTACGCAGTCTGACGCCCGCCGCGGCCGCTCTCTGGTGTCTCTCCCTGCGGCGTCCCCAGCCGGGATGGGTCCCTGATGTCTCTCCGTGTGGCGCCCCCAGACGGGATAGGTCCCTGATGTCTCTCCGTGCGGCGCCTCGAGCCGAGATAGGTCCCTGATGTCTCTCCGTGAGGCGCCCCCAGACGGGAGGGCTCTCTGATGTCTCTCCGTGAGGCGCCTCCAGCCGGGATAGGTCCCTGATGTCTCTCCGTGTGGCGCCCCCAGACGGGATAGGTCCCTGATGTCTCTCCGTGCGGCGCCTCGAGCCGTGATAGGTCCCTGATGTCTCTCCGTGAGGCGCCCCCAGACGGGAGGGCTCTCGATGTCTCTCCGTGAGGCGCCTCCAGCCGAGATAGGTCCCTGATGTCTCTCCGTGAGGCGCCCCCAGACGGGATAGGTCCCTGATGTCTCTCCGTGTGGCGCCCCCAGACGGGATAGGTCCCTGATGTCTCTCCGTGTGGCGCCCCCAGACGGGATAGGTCCCTGATGTCTCTCCGTGAGGCGCCCCCAGACGGGAGGGCTCTCTGATGTCTCTCCGTGAGGCGCCTCCAGCCGGGATAGGTCCCTGATGTCTCTCCGTGTGGCGCCTCGAGCCGGGAGGTGTCTGAGCTCGCTCTGAACATAGACTGGCTTCAAAACTATTTCGTCCTGGGTTAGGACTGGATTCCGCTCAAGCCTAGGCGGTTTTAAGTCCAACCTGAAATCAGGTTTTCCCGAGTCTGAATTTATTTTAGATTCATTTCAGGTTTAGTTTCACCTGGATTTGAGCTGGACTGTATGCGAGTGAGCTGAGTCAAGCCCAGTGCGTTTGGTGGAAGGGGGCGTCGCCGTCCCCCACGGCAGCAGATCGGACCAGGTAGGTCAGCTCGCATCACGTGCTGACAAGCGGACACCGCCGGAAGCGTGCTCTGACCCACTGCATGCCACACCGCAGGCTATGTAACTTCCACCATTGCTAGACAAGGCTCTGCGAGGCCTGATGACCCATATGTGGACAGCTGGTGAGATGGAGGTAGGGATCTTGACTGGAGGCTACTAAGCATTTATCACGTGCCCGAATCCTCGGGCCGCACGGTAGACAGCTGTTCTCGCCCGCACGTTCAGCTAGGCGTACCATGGAGACTGGTGGAGTCACCTGAGCGGATTATGGACACCGATGACGTCATCTGAGCGAATCATATTTGTTAGGATGACTTCACTATAAGCGTTTTTATACTTCATTCATCGTGTGAAATATATTTTGTGAACTATCGGGTTATCACCTATCTGGCATGGCCGAATAGTTCAGCATGTCTCTGAACGCCGGCTAAATATTCACCAAGCCTCCGAGTTGATTGCCGGTAGTGACAATGGTGCTGGACGCTCGACTGGGCACTCTCTGAAGACCATGCTTGTCCAGTCGTGCTGAATTCATGAATACATTGGAAAATCCCAGCTGTCCTGCCCACAGCACACTTACCAGGTGCCTCGGAATAATTACTATTGCGTTGGCCCCGTACTTGCCACGTCCTGGCACGGTTCGCCGAGGCCGCTGGTAACGCGCGCGCCGGAGGGCTTCTCGCATAACTCACAGCATAGGGGAGGGAGGATTTGGCCCCCTGAGATCTTAAGCTACTGGAGCTGGGGGCATGCAAATTGGAAGGTATATTGTGTGGCTGTAGTGCACTCTCTCCAACATAAATTGTGTGGGCTAGGTCGATACTCTCGGGGTCGGATGAGGTCTGAGATCGGCCGCCACGCCGCGCGCCGCCTTACCGTGCAGGCTAAACCTTTGTGACGCTGAACGCTCAGCGCCACGGCGGTCGGCCGACCGGCCGGCTGGCACCCGGCCTGCCATTTTTGCACTCCGCAGCTCCTATACTTACAAACAGATTCCGAAAGCAGTCTTTGCATACGATGCGCGTATCAGTTGTTAACGGTCGCAAGATTTCACTGCAGTATCTCCACTCGTTCTTGGTATATCGTCGACGAACAGGAGGGCTGGGCGAAATCCCCCTCCCGCCCTGGCGCGCGTGTTAATTTGCATGCGCCCGGCTGTAGGTGATGCCAATTGCAGTCTCTCGTCCGACCGCTATCAACAGAGCGTGGCAGCTCACTAGTTTCTTCCCAAACTAGCCTTCTTCCCAACCTGTGCTCGGCAGCACGGGGATCACGAGTTGCATGGCGATACGGGTCGGAGCTCAAATCAGACCTTGACGGAACCTGAATCGGTTGCGGAAGCGAACAGCGGGGCGATAAACAGGAAGCTCCTTTTTCAAACATTTATGCTTTGTGCACGGGAGATGGAGCGTGCACTGATTGTATTCAACAAATGCCACACTCTGCCTGGCAAACATAAACACTAAGACCACCCATGCATGCGATGAGCTTATAGCGTGTTCTTATGCGCATCGCTCTGAACGGTTCCAAATGAGCCGATGGCGTTTCATTGCCGTTCCGGGCGGTTGCTGATTGGTCGGATTAGCCACTTGCTGGTGACGTCAGACTGAACATTCACCTTGCATGCAGTCCCGACTTTCGCCGCAAAGCCGACCGAACCTGTGAGGACAGAGCGGTCTTTGGCGCGCCGGGGCAAACTTCTCCATCGGCTGGACCGGCACGGCGCGGCGAGGAAACCCCAGCCTTCGATTGGGTAGAAAGTCTGATCATTGTGAGAGCTCTGAGATTACAAGCACTGAAGGCTTAGCATAGTCCGATGCGTGCACATCGGACCCACGCATGTACGCAATGTACGATTTGCACAGGCGTTTGTGCCGGACCCCGTGTGGCGGCTGTGCGGCCACCTGTCACCGTCCAGTTCTCCCATCACAGGCGTCTGTCCCGAGCTCCGTGTGGCGGCTGTGCGGCCACCTGTCACCGTCCAGTTCTCCCGTCGCAGGCGTCTGTCCCGAGCTCCGTGTGGCGGCTGTGCGGCCACCTGTCACCGTCCAGTTCTCCCATCACAGGCGTCTGTCCCGAGCCCCGTGTGGCGGCTGTGCGGCCACCTGTCACCGTCCAGTTCTCCCGTCACAGGCGTCTGTCCCGAGCTCCGTGTGGCGGCTGTGCGGCCACCTGTCACCGTCCAGTTCTCCCGTCGCAGGCGTCTGTCCCGAGCCCCGTGTGGCGGCTGTGCGGCCACCTGTCACCGTCCAGTTCTCCCATCACAGGCGTCTGTCCCGAGCTCCGTGTGGCGGCTGTGCGGCCACCTGTCACCGTCCAGTTCTCCCGTCGCAGGCGTCTGTCCCGAGCTCCGTGTGGCGGCTGTGCGGCCACCTGTCACCGTCCAGTTCTCCCGTCGCAGGCGTCTGTCCCGAGCTCCGTGTGGCGGCTGTGCGGCCACCTGTCACCGTCCAGTTCTCCCGTCACAGGCGTCTGTCCCGAGCCCCGTGTGGCGGCTGTGCGGCCACCTGTCGCCGTCCAGTTCTCCAGTCACAGGCGTCTGTCCAGAGCCCTGTGTGGCGGCTGTGCGGCCACCTGTCACCGTCCAGTTCTCCCGTCACAGGCGTCTGTCCCGAGCTCCGTGTGGCGGCTGTGCGGCCACCTGTCTCCGTCCAGTTCTCTCGTCACAGGGTGTGCGATTCAGCTAATATCGTTCACATTCTCGCGCCCAGAATACATGGGTATCTTCTAGTGACACCACATGCACCAGCATACGCGGAGCACTGGGAAACCACCCATCCATCTCTGAAACGATTCGTTTGTGGGGGCTTGTTGTGACGGCAACTGTCCTGTAAGTGACATTAGGCCACTAGGTGATGGCGACAGTGTGGAAAGTTCGTCCACCACCAGAGATTAAGAAATTTTCAAGTTTGCTACGCACCAGAAATTACCTACCTTTTCCTACCTTGGCATAACAACCGCAAAGCACCTATAGGGACTGAAAATGTAGCAGTTTATGCTCACTGTTACCACCAATGCCATGCAAATTTCCATAAGTGCTTGATGTAACATAATTTTTAGTATTCTGCATGACATTCGGTGTGCTTGTTTACTGACGTCATTGGGCACGTGCTCTGAAAAACGTCGTTGCTACTGATGTAGTTATATTGTTATGTGCTACCGAGGACATAGAGCGATATGACACTATGCTGGCGCCTACCTACAGGGCATCATTGAATGAGGACAGTTGCTACCTGAGGTTACCCCTTGGTCAATCGTGCTACGCTCCATGGTTCATGATTGTGCAGCATTTTTTTTACCTCTGTCTGCCACAGTCAGTTGTGTGGTCTGCCACAGTCAGTTGTGTGGTCTGCCACAGTCAGTTGTGTGGTCCGCCACAGTCGGCTGTGTGGTCCGCCACAGTCGGTGGTGTGGTCCGCCACAGTCGGCTGTGTGGTCCGCCACAGTCGGCTGTGTGGTCCGCCACAGTCGGTGGTGTGGTCCGCCACAGTCGGCTGTGTGGTCCGCCACAGTCGGTAGTGTGGTCCGCCAAAGTCAGTGGTGTGGTCCGCCACAGTCGGCTGTGTGGTGCGCCACAGTCGGCTGTATGGTCCGCCACAGTCAGTGGTGTGGTCCGCCACAGTCGGTGGTGTGGTCCGCCACAGTCGGTGGTGTGATCCGCCACAGTCAGTGGTGTGGTCCGCCACAGTCGGTGGTGGTGATCCGCCAAAGTCAGTGGTGTGGTCCGCCACAGTCGGCTGTGTGGTGCGCCACAGTCGGCCAGTCGGCTGTATGGTCCGCCACAGTCAGTGGTGTGGTCCGCCACAGTCGGTGGTGTGGTCCGCCACAGTCAGCTGTGTGGTCCGCCACAGTCGGTGGTGGTGATCCGCCACAGTCAGTGGTGTGGTCCGCCACAGTCGGTGGTGTGGTCCGCCACAGTTGGCTGTGTGGTCCGCCACAGTCGGTGATGTGATCCGCCACAGTCAGTGGTGTGGTCCGCCACAGTCAGTGGTGTGGTCCGCCACAGTCGGCTGTGTGGTGCGCCACAGTCGGCTGTATGGTCCGCCACAGTCAGTGGTGTGGTCCGCCACAGTCGGTGGTGTGGTCCGCCACAGTTGGCGGTGTGGTCCGCCACAGTCGGTGGTGTGATCCGCCACAGTCGGTGGTGTGGTCCGCCACAGTCGGCTGTGTGGTCCGCCACAGTCAGTGTTGTGGTCCGCCACAGTCGGTGGTGTGGTCCGCCAGTCACAGTCGGCTGTATGGTCCGCCACAGTCAGTGGTGTGGTCCGCCACAGTCGGTGGTGTGGTCCGCCACAGTCGGCTGTGTGGTCCGCCACAGTCGGTGGTGTGATCCGCCACAGTCGGTGGTGTGGTCCGCCACAGTCAGTGGTGTGGTCCGCCACAGTCGGTGGTGTGGTCCGCCACAGTCGGTGGTGTGGTCCGCCACAGTCGGCTGTGTGGTCCGCCACAGTCGGTGGTGTGGTCCGCCACAGTCGGTGGTGTGGTCCGCCACAGTCGGTGGTGTGGTCCGCCACAGTCAGTGGTGTGGTCCGCCACAGTCGGTGGTGTGGTCCGCCACAGTCGGTGGTGTGATCCGCCACAGTCGGCTGTGTGGTCCGCCACAGTCGGTGGTGTGATCCGCCACAGTCGGCTGTGTGGTCCGCCACAGTCAGTGGTGTGGTCCGCCACAGTCGGTGGTGTGGTGCGCCACAGTCAGTGGTGTGGTCCGCCACAGTCGGTGGTGTGGTCCGCCACAGTCGGCTGTGTGGTCCGCCACAGTCGGTGGTGTGGTCCGCCACAGTCGGTGGTGTGGTCCGCCACAGTCGGTGGTGTGGTCCGCCACAGTCGGCTGTGTGGTCCGCCACAGTCGGTGGTGTGGTCCGCCACAGTCGGTTGTGTGGTCCGTCACAGTCAGTGGTGTGGTCCGCCACAGTCGGTGGTGTGGTCCGCCACAGTCGGCTGTGTGGTCCGCCACAGTCGGTGGTGTGGTCCGCCACAGTCGGTGGTGTGATCCGTCACAGTCGGTTGTGTGGTCCGCCACAGTCGGCTGTGTGGTCCGCCACAGTCGGTGGTGTGGTCCGTCACAGTCGGTTGTGTGGTCCGTCACAGTCAGTGGTGTGGTCCGCCACAGTCGGTGGTGTGGTCCGTCACAGTCAGTGGTGTGGTCCGCCACAGTCGGTAGTGTGGTCCGCCAAAGTCAGTGGTGTGGTCCGCCACAGTCGGCTGTGTGGTGCGCCACAGTCGGCTGTGTGGTCCGCCACAGTCGGTGGTGTGGTCCGCCACAGTCGGCTGTGTGGTCCGTCACAGTCAGTGGTGTGGTCCGCCACAGTCGGCTGGTGTGGTCCGCCACAGTCAGTGGTGTGGTCCGCCACAGTCGGCTGTGTGTCGCCCGCCACAGTCGGTGTTGTGGTCCGCCACAGTCGGTGGTGTGGTCCGCCACAGTCGGCTGGTGTGGTCCGCCACAGTCAGGGTGTTGGTCCGCCACAGTCGGCTGTGTGGTCCGCCACAGTCAGTGGTGTGGTCCGCCACAGTCGGGTGTTGGTCCGTCACAGTCCCACAGTCGGCTGTGTGGTCCGCCACAGTCGGCTGTTGGTGTCAGCCCGCCACAGTCGGCTGTTGGTGTCAGCCCGCCACAGTCGGCTGTTGGTGGTCCGCCACAGTCGGCTGTTGGTGTCAGCTGTCGCCACAGTCGGCTGTTGGTGTCAGCCCGCCACAGTCGGCTGTTGGTGTCAGCTGTCGCCACAGTCGGCTGTGGTGGTCCGCCACAGTCGGCTGTGTGGTCCGCCACAGTCAGTGGTGTTGGTGTCAGCCCGCCACAGTCGGCTGTGTGGTGCCGCCACAGTCGGCTGTTGGTGTCCGCCACAGTCGGCTGTGTGGTCCGCCAGCTGTCCGCCACAGTCGGTGGTGTGGTCCGCCACAGTCGGTGGTGTGGTCCGCCACAGTCGGCTGGTGGTGGTCCGCCACAGTCGGCTGTTGGTGTCGCCGCCACAGTCGGCTGTGTGGTCCGCCACAGTCGCCACAGTCGGGTTGGTGTAGGTCCGCCACAGTCGGCTGGTGGTGGTCCGCCACAGTCGGTGGTGTGGTCCGCCACAGTCGGCTGTTGGTGTCAGCCCGCCACAGTCGGCTGTTGGTGTCAGCCCGCTACAGTCGGCTGTTGGTGTCAGCCCGCTACAGTCGGCTGTTGGTGTCAGCCCGCCACAGTCGGCTGTTGGGTCCGCCACAGTCGGCTGTGTGGTCCGCCACAGTCGGCTGTGTGGTCCGCCACAGTCGGCTGGTGGTGTCAGCCCGCCACAGTCGGCTGTTGGTGTCAGCTGTCGCCACAGTCGGCTGTTGGTGTCAGCCCGCCACAGTCGGCTGTTGGTCCGCCACAGTCGGCTGTTGGTGTCAGCTGTCGCCACAGTCGGCTGTTGGTGTCAGCCCGCCACAGTCGGTTTGGTGTGGTCCGCCACAGTCGGCTGGTGTGGTCCGCCACAGTCGGCTGTTGGTGGTCCGCCACAGTCGGCTGTGTGGTCCGCCACAGTCGGCTGTGTGGTCCGCCACAGTCGGCTGTTGGTGTCAGCCCGCCACAGTCGGTGGTGTGATCCGCCACAGTCGGCTGTTGTGTGGTCCGCCACAGTCGGTGGTGTGGTCCGCCACAGTCGGCTGTTGGTGTCCGCCACAGTCGGCTGGTGTGATCCCGCCACAGTCGGCTGTGTGGTGGTCCGCCACAGTCGGTGGTGTGATCCGCCACAGTCGGCTGTGTGGTCCGCCACAGTCGGTGGTGTGATCCGCCACAGTCGGCTGTGTGGTGCCGCCACAGTCGGTGGTGGTGGTCCGCCACAGTCAGTGGTGTGGTCCGCCACAGTCAGTGGTGTGGTCCGCCACAGTCGGCTGTGTGGTGCGCCACAGTCGGTGATGTGGTCCGCCACAGTCGGTGGTGTGATCCGTCACAGTCGGCTGTGTGGTCCGCCACAGTCGGTGGTGTGGTCCGTCACAGTCGGTAGTGTGGTCCGCCACAGTCAGTGGTGTGGTCCGTCACAGTCAGTGGTGTGGTCCGCCACAGTCAGTGGTGTGGTCCGCCACAGTCGGCTGTGCCAAGCCGCCCGGCCCGCCTCGGGGGGTTGGCTTTTTCCCCTAACCTTTCCTTTTTTTAAATTAGGGGGGTCCCCATTTATGACGCGTTTTTAAAAGCAGAAATTTTTTTTTTTTATTTTTTAAAAAAAAGTAATTTTTTTAAATCCCCCGGGGCCAAAAAGGGCCCCATTTAACCTTCGCGAGGGCCAGATGAGACTGAGATTAGGAAACTGTGGTATGGTGAGGGTGAGTGCAGCTTCCCACTGTATTGTGGGCTTTGGTATGCTTCATAAATGTCTTGTGTGAAGCCCAGTACACATCGCGACAGTTTTAGGTTTTACTGACGTCGGACGTCCGTCAAGCGTCCGTAAAATCGTCTTCGGGTATCCGTTTTCGACGGACGCAGTGCATAGCTGCGACTTCTGAGCGACAATGTACGTCCGCCTGATGTTCGTTCAAACGTGGAATTTGTCTGGACATTTAATAAAGCTTCCGTGGATGCAATATCGCACAGCTGCGTCACAAACGCCGCTGACGTCCGTGGAGCGCGTAGCCGGGCGGAGTGCACGCGATTCTCTATTCTCTCACGCCTTTTCCAGCCTATTTTCGACGGACATCCGACGCTGTAAGCCTCTACTCGTGAGGTAATGGGACAACTAACATAATCCATCGTAGATATACATGTGGTTTAAGTTTCACCCATCCGGTTTTGCCACTGGACCAAGTGGTCTCAGTCAAGTTCATTGATTTGAATCCTTTGATCAGAGCTCTTCAAGATTCCGATCCTTAAATTCATCCTTGCTGAGACAATCTCCAGTGTCCTGTAGACTGTTGCTGTATTGGGCCAAGTTCTGGCAGCTGAAGGCAGTACAGGATCACTGGTGGATTCCAGGGGAAAGCAAACATGGCTTAGTGGTCTCGAACTTTCACGACCAAGCACACTGTGGCAAGTTTCATCATGGAAGTTTCTATCCCGAAAACAAATTTAATGCGGGACTCTTATTGCATTCAAATCAAGATAAAATTATATGGAGCTACAATTAATCGCAGCTTAAAAATACAATTCCTGAAACTCGCTAGAATAGAGGCGTTTGCAATGTATTTCACAAGATACTCCACTTGAACGGCTTCATAAATTACATCGTTTTATTGCATTTGCTCGAAGTCACAGGTGCTGCCTGCAAGGCTTTCCTCCAAGTTTTCCCCGTTCCGTGTAGTTTTCCCACCTTGCAACACTTTCGCGTTGCGTGGCGTATAACATCAGAATGGTCTGACAAGAAAGAACTTTAAAAATCCTCATGCAGCGTGAACACCGGTATGCACATCAATCTATGACAAAGCAGTTGCACAGCTGCGTTGCGTGTGCTACTGCATGCCAAGCTAAGGGTGTCGGCGTTCGTTTAGCTCTCGATTATGACTTGGTTGGGGGATTGGCAATATCCAACCAATTGTCGGGCTTATGGCTTACGCAACATGACCAGATTAGCATGGGTTCACCGTACAAATATCCGAGCACATATTCTAATTATATTTTCAAGAAACAATGCAACAAGTGAAGGGTATAGTGCAGTGGTTCTCAAACTTTTTGATGTGGCGACCCCTGTGTACCCGGAGCGTCGCGCCGCGACCCCACATTCTGTATTTTTTATTATAGTGTTCTGTATTTTGTTACTTGCGAAGCATCACTCATATTGCTCGCGACCCCACCAGAAGGGCCCCGCGACCCCAGCTGGGGTCGCGACCCCTAGTTTGAGAACCACTGGTATAGTGGGTCTAGTTGGTTCGGATGGCGGTCTCACGGTTGTCAATGCACGCGGCCTCAGTTAAAATTCCATAGTAGAGATCCTGGGCCGGAACAGGGCCACTACAACAGCACCTAACATTTACCGTGTTGCTTTTAAACAACTGCATTTGGGAAGAATTCTTCACAGGCTAGTAAAAGCCATCAGTACGTCGTCCAGTGTGCGCCCGCTCTGAGAGACTCGCATGCTCTGCAGCTGTTGGGACCTGACCTGAAATAAAACCACTGCCGCCAAATATACAATATATTTACATATTATCACAGCAGCACATGTTCATAAACAGAATAACAAAACACGCATGCCCTGTTTGGCTTCAGAGCACATCAGATACCATGACGATGCGATACGCCCTTAGATGTCCGGCACCGGGGCCAGAGCTGGGGCGGCTCAATACATGGTCACACCATAACAAATGGCCGCATATCCTGATGACACACCACTGTCGACACGATCGACATCATTGTGGACACCAGCGACACTACTGTGGACACGAGCGGCACCACTGCCTACACCAGTGGCACTGCAGTGACGGCGGCACACAGACGGGCAAGACACAGCGGTGCGTGTGGCCAGTCACTTAGATCGTCCACATCAAAACGACACATTTAGACTCGCACACGCAACTATGCAATATTTGAGTAATGTCGGAGAGTAGTGCTCACAAACAGACGAATGAACTGACTTCAAGCACAGAAGCACAGGCATAAAGCACACCAGGCATGAACAGTGCCGCGAGCCTCTGATGCAGGTTGGTCGTCCGGATCACCGCTGTTTCGGGCCGACTTGGAACACAAACAGGACGCAAGAAATGGGCGCTTGTAGTGATCCAGGTGATATTCCAGGTGTGGCCAATGATATTCCAGGACTCCGCAAATTTCGCAATGCCGCATTGCCCGGTTTTGATTGCCGTCGCTATTGTCCGTGACGCTGAAGCTGGGATGACCAGGCATAAACACACCTAAAAACGGTGCGCAATGTTCGTCGCGGTCTTCGGTGCCGCACACTCGCCTCATCGAACGCGACGAAGCGTCCCAGAGCACCACGCATCGTCTCGTGTCTCTGACGACGTCAGACTGGCGTGGCCAGGCTGCCGGACTTCAACTGCAGACCGTCCGGCGGCTCGCCATACACGTCCACGGTCCGCGCGCGACTCAGGCTGCCGGCGGCCGCGTCCGAGCGACAGTCTCGCCGGCCGGCCGGCTGCGTGTCGGCCGAGCACCGCAGCGGCGGCCGACGCGCCTCCGACTCGTAGTACGAGGAGCGGCCGGTGGCGGCGCTGGCGGCGGCCTCGTCGTGCGGCGGCCCGCTGAGCCGCGACTGGGACGAGCTGTTGCTGTCGCTGACGCGCTGGCTGTACACGTAGCTGGCACGCGCTGCGCCTGGCGACTGCGCGTCGCTCGGCGGGCCGCAGCCCGACGGGCCGTGGGGCGGTGCGGCGCGGCTCGGGAAGTAGCCCGGCTGGCTCTGGGGTGGGGTCGTCCCCCGAACGTAGTACGCGGGCTGCGGCTGCGGCGCGGTCGTCTCCGGGGGGTAGTAGCCCGACTGGGGCTGCGGCGCGGTCACGTCCTTCGAGTAGTAACCGGGCCGGTG
This sequence comes from Ashinkailepas kermadecensis, assembly GCA_034440615.1. Lineage (NCBI taxonomy): Eukaryota > Metazoa > Arthropoda > Thecostraca > Neolepadidae > Ashinkailepas > Ashinkailepas kermadecensis. The sequence goes on along the minus strand of JAOTOM010004740.1, from coordinate 90,461 downwards.
CTGCGGCAGCTCCTGCGCGTGCGAGGCGAACTCGATAGGCGTGCTGGCGTGCAGCATGCGCTGGTGGCTGCCCGACTTGTGCAGGTAGCCGTCCTGGTCACACGGCGGGTAGGCGGCCGCGGCCGGCGTCGGCATGGTGTCCTGGAAGGCAACCCGCGCTGGTGACGTTCAATGAACTGTGCTCACACATCTCACTGAGACGGACCACGCATGACTCCTTCACAATGCGTTTGATACAACAGATGCAGATGTGGCTGGCGTGGGTGGAAAATCACCCATTGGTGTAGTCAAACAAAACGGCTGATGTTTTGTTGTGAATTGGAATCAGCTGCATACATTCTCAGAATGCCGGTTTTGATCGTATTGCAGCGACAAAAATCCGCACAGCAGATGCGATGCCTACAATACTGCATGATGCAATACCCATGCAAGGTCGTATCGAAGCTTGCTTCAGCTTCCGTAGCTTTTAGGTCAATTAAACCCTTCTATCAATCGTCTCTTTTAGAAAACCGAGAATGCAGAGCAAGTCACAGATGAAAGCAATCACACCAAATCACTGCAACTCTACAACTCAGCTGGAAAGCCCACGAACGACCGCAAATATAAGTGCAATGGCTGGCATAGTGACTGGTGCAATGGCCAGTATAGTGACTAGTGCATTAACTGGTAGAATGACTGGTGTAGTGTCTGGTATAGTTACTGATGTAGTGACTGATATAATGTCTGATGCAATGGCTGGCACAGACCCTGACGCGATAGCTGGCGTAACAGTGATTTTAGCTTCAGTGATAAGACTTCAGTGATTAGCTGACGTAACAGTGATTGGCGAACAGATAACACAGTGATTGGTGCAGTGGTTTACTGATTGAATCAGTGGCTATCATGATGACTGGTACAGCGGCTGGTGCAATGGCTGTTACAGTCACTGGTATAATTCCTGATTCAATGACTAGTATAGTGACTGATGCAGTGGTTGGTTGGTGTAATGGTTGGTATAATGAATGGTACAATGACTGGTATAGTGACGGTCCAGTGACTGGTATAGTGGCCGGTGTAATGGCTGGTATGTTGACTGGTGCAGTGACTGGTGCAGTGACTGGTGCAGTGACTGGTGCAGTGACTGGTGCAGTGACTGGCCCAATGACCGGCACAGTGACCAGTGCACACCTTGGCGAACGGCGGGAAGGCTCTGACGTCGCTGGGGTCGTCGTGCAGCGGGCTGGGGCTGGGGTACTGTGGGTCGTCCCACCGGTCGGTGATGACCTGACCAGAGCCAGACGACGAGGTGCGGATCTCCACCTTGAGGTCGGAGTCGGAGCTGTTCACGTCGGTCGTCTTGCTGGACTTGTCGAACACGACGGTGTCTGCCGGGACACCACGTGACAGTCAGAACGGGCAACGATGGTCAGTCTGCTCGGTGGCACTCCGAACGTTCAGTTACCCTCAGCACACGTGAACACTAGACTCTGGGCTGTGAAACTTTGCTTGGAGATGGGCGGTGTCTCGTTCTGGGTATGAGGGCGTCCCGGAAGGCCTGGGTTTTGGAGGGTGTAAGATGTTCACACGACTGCTTACTCCTTTACCTGGAACGACGATATGCAAACCTGATTCCATTATGGTTATCTGGCGGCACCATCCATGGTTGTGGTGTTGATTAGTCCGGGCTGTATCCATGAGTGTGGTGTTGATTAGTCAGGTCTGCATCCATGAGTGTGGTGTTGATTAGTCAGGTCTGTATCCATGAGTGTGGTGTTGATTAGTCAGGTCTGCATCCATAAGTGTGGTGTTAATTAGTCAGGTCTGCATCCATGAGTGTGGTGTTGACTAGTCAGGTCTGAATCCATGAGTGTGGTGTTGATTAGTCAGGTCTGCATCCATAAGTGTGGTGTTGATTAGTCAGGTCTGCATCCATGAGTGTGGTGTTGATTAGTCAGGTCTATATCCATGAATGGGGTGTTGATTAGTCAGGCATGTATCCATGAGTGCGGTGTTGATTAGTCAGGTCTGCATCCATGAGCGTGATGTGGATTAGTCAGGTCTGCAGGCTATCTCACGTGAACACCAACGGTCTTAGTATACTCCTCCCATTATCCATTATTAATGGTTAATTTATCAATCATGGTACTGCTAAAATGGTAAATCCGCCAGCTTTCCATACAGGATAAGCCTGTCGACGCGAAGAGCGCCCGCAAAGCACTTCAACACATGCTTCAGACATGTGTTTCGTTTTAAGTCGGCCTTGATGGAGGCGCTTGCCAGTCGGGAGATCACACGTCCAGTCTGGTCGAGTCTCACGAGCACCGGACCGAGGACACGACCTTGTAAGCCGGCCGACGGCGCCCCACCACCGGCTCAGCCGGCCCTCCCGATGTAAGCGAATGATTAGCGTGCGCCTTAGCGATGTCGACATGCCATGATTCGGCTGACTTTTCCGTGAATGCTGCATGTTCTGTGGTGCCGGTCGATCAAGTTTGGCTTTTATCTGGCGATCGACGGGTTGCAAATGGAGCTGGACTCTGTCCGGAATGATCAGCCCGCGCAACACGAGTAATCCGCCCCGTGCGACAGGTGTAAGCCCCAGTGCGACTGACGTGGCGTATGATTGACAGTGTCGCCCGAGAGACGAGGGCTAATCTCCCGGGTATATACACACGACCTCATGACGGCCAGCATCCATGATGTCGCCTCTCGTCCTGACCGCTCCCGACAATAAACGTAACATGCATTGTTGATTAAGCACAATCACGGATTTACTTCTTTCTTGTGTAGATTCTCGCCATCTGTCTCACAATTCATCTTCCATCGATTGTGTGTTGAAGCACAATATTCGTCGCATAACTAAAGCAACATATGCAACATATCCATTATTTGATCGATGTTTCATGCCCATACGGACATTTTCAAGGCGAGTCAAAGGTGTCGCGGTCACAAGTTTGGAAACAAGTAAATGTGCGCGTACGATACATAGCACTCACATTTAATTTGCTACAGTGACAGAAGGCGGACTAAGCTTTAATGGATGCGAGGTTACAATTGCTAGCATGCAATTATAGGTTGGTGAAGGAAACAACAATTGGGATAATGATCCTAGTCCCATAATAATTTCATGTTATAAACGTTGAAGACAGACAAGATGGGTCATGTCAGCACCGCTCCAAATACCGTATAGCACCGCGTAGCATTGGCGAATTCAATGATGTATTTAGGAAGAGCCTGATGCTCACATGGCAGAGCTGTGTTGCTACATTTGACTTGTTTGGGCATGGTAGCATCTACATGCTTCACATGAGAAGGTCAAGCGTGCTGTTCGCCTTTCAAACCTTGGCGTCGATGTGATGAGCAAAGGTGAGCTTGGCATCTAAGGTAGCATCCAGGACACGCATGTGCTGACAACGCTCCAGCTGATCACCGTTCAAAGGTGAGCTTGGCATCTAAGGTAGCATCCAGGACACGCATGTGCTGACAACGCTCCAGCTGATCACCGTTCAAAGGTGAGCTTGGCATCTAAGGTAGCATCCAGGACACGCATGTGCTGACAACGCTCCAGCTGATCACCGTTCAAAGGTGAGCTTGGCATCTAAGGTAGCATCCAGGACACGCATGTGCTGACAACGCTCCAGCTGATCACCGTTCAAAGTGTAACAAGTGTCGAAAGCAGAGATGCGAAGTGTAATGAACATGATTCACATTTTAGTGGATTGGGTTTAGCCTCAATATCTTAGATCACTGACAGAAGCTATCCAGGTCCATCTTAGGAGAGTCGACGTAGTTTTTTTATTGGGTTCTGCGATAAATATTGATGTCATTCGCATAGATCAGACGGCTGTTTTGTATGTGATTTGGAACGTTAGCAACCAACAGGCAACACCATGCAGCCCAGAATGCTGCTTTCTGAAACACCATACACCACGGGAACCCAGTCAGACTGAGTGCCGTGAAGCCCAGGCGCTGGGAGCGATCGGTTAAGTATATCAACGCTGTTGACCTTTAACGCCCATATCATAATGTTCGCGCATTGTGTGGACGTCTTGAAAACAAAACTGGTATTTAAATTATTGAGACACATTTGCCAAGTTTAGTTTTAAAAAACATAATCCACAAAAAAGAGCAAAAATGTTCCCAACACAAACTATTAAAACAGCTGTTTACAAATCATGCTCTTTATTTGTATTGCTTTATTCATAATCAGGATGACGTTAAATGGGTACGAAACTGTGTTTTATTATTGGTATGCGATCAATTCCTTACAATTTAGCCCTACAATGTATGTACTGATTGATTCTTAACTTCACATGCTGGAAAACTTCAAATGCTTCATCGGACTTATGCAGGTAATAAGTCATAATCATGTTTGCTTCATGTTTGTTGGTCCCATAATTATGCGCTTTAATGAAAAGGTTAAGATACCAAGTTGGCTTTCAAAAGCTTAAATACCAAGTTGGCTCAAGAGCTTAAATACCAAGTTGGCTTTCAAAAAAGCCCTTTAACTGGCGAAGCATTATCATATAGGCGTTAAAAGGTTAGCATGACGAAAGGCAAAAAGAGAAGTTATTATCTGACCAGCACAATTTAACAATTTTCTAATTCTATAAACATCGTTTTAATCAGAATTAAATGGAACATTATCATACGGGTAGAGCGATTTTAAACTATAGAATTAGTTTTTTTTGTCTCGATCCGGCCTAGTGGCCTGCCCGCTCACCTGGGGGCACATCATTGGCCTTGCGGTGGTGGCGCTGACACAGGATGATGACCAGCGTGATGGTGGTGATGATGATCACGCCGCCGATGCTGATGGACACGATCACGAGCAGAGGCAGGTCGTCTGGAGAAGAGGAGACACATGGCTCGTGATAACCTCGCGCTCGTTGGTGGTGAATGATGACAAGGGTTGCTGATTGCTAACCGGTATACTGCCCACGGTCGGTGAAAGTGTGCCATACAGCTGAGGGTAGGCAATGGACACCCTTAGGACAGCTGATGCTGTCCACGGTCGGTGACATTGAGGCACACAGCTGAGGATAGGCAATGCACACCCTTAGGGCATCTGTCGAGTATCGACAAGACCTGCTTTGGGCGTCCGAAAGACGTTCTAAGGGAGTCACGCAGACGTCCTAAGTGTGCCCTTAAGAAATCATTTGGGTACCCTTAGAACACCCGCAGGGCGCCGGTAGAACCTCTTTCGGACGATCCAAAAACATTGGATGGGTGCCACACAGTTGCTCTAAGTGCGCCCGCAAGACGTCTGTGGGGTGACCTTCGGACACCTTCGGGTGTGCCCAATATGTTTTTGATTAATTCTTGCAACGCACGTTGAGTGCACATGTCCACCACCAATGCACCGGATTAGCCACCAAGGAGCGGCGTGTGGCATAGCACCAGTTAGCAAGGCCAGAAGCAGGTGCCAGAAGTCGCACAAGTCAACTCTGAATATCAAACTGACCAACAGAGGCGTTAGAAATACCCCCAAGCCGACTATGACCAACAGGTCACAATGCATTACAGAGATATGACGGAAAGCATGGTTATCACTCCATAGGTGTCTGACTATTCGTTAGTTCGGCACAAAACAGTCGACTACTCATGACCTCATCGGACTGAGCTCGCTGACTACTGTGCCAATCCAGTTACAAGCTGCTATAGTATGTCACAGCAGCTCACTGACGACTGTGCCAATCCGGTTACTGGCTGTTTTGGCATGTCAGACCGCGAGAGCCATTAATCGTCTGCACAAGACGGATCCTGACGCGACAGCTGTCGTCCAGTTAGCACGTTATCCAACGTAGTCTCCAATAATTCTGCACACACGCAAGTGCATGTGGACATGCACGTGTCTGATGTCAGGAATTCAATTTTTACTGGAATTTTTAAAAGTCCGTAGAAGACATAAAGCAGCCATAGGAACTGCATAGCAACAAATAGTACTGCAGTTAATATTGTTCGACTGGTACTTCTCAAACTATGTGCTATATATATATATATATATATAAAAAAAAACACACATACACATATACATATACATATACATATACATATGCATATGCATGTACATATACATATACATATGCATATATATATATATCTATATATATATATATATATATATATATATATATATATATATATATTGAGTACTATTTTGACAAGTTATACGTAAGTGGCACAATGATAAAAACTATATTTCCACCAAAAAACACATCACCAACGTTTCGGCCAAAGACCTTTTTCAGGGTGTCACAATTACCAAATTTAACAAGTTTAAGCACGCAATGACGCACTCGAATTTCTGCGCTCAGAACGTGACACGCATCGCAGCCTCTCGCTGGGCTGACGAACGATATAGTTCGAAACACTGCGTCAATGGCGAAGGGCGACATAACGGAATACACAAAGCAATGGATGGCACTCAAGAATGCCAGATCCCATATCACTCACATCGCGATGCGTGTGTATGTGTGCGTGCGTGTGTGCGTGTGCGTGTGTGTGTGTGTGTGTGTGTGTGTGTGTGTGTGTGTGTGTGTGTGTGTGTGTGTGTGTGTGTGTGTGTGTGTGTGCGTGTGTGTGTGTGTTTGTGTGTGTAGGTTTTGGTCGAACTCTAGCCCGGGTCCGATGCCGCTGTAACGGGCATCAGTTCGCTGTTTCGAACTATATCGTTCGTCAGCCCAGCGAGAGGCTGCGATGCGTGTCACGTTCTGAGCTCAGAAATTCGAATGCGTGATTGCGTGCTTAAACTTGCTAAATTTGGTAATTGTGTCACCCTGAAGAAGGCCTTCGGCCGAAACGTTGGTGATGTGTTTTTTGGTGGAAATATAGTTTTTTATCATTGTGCCACTTACATACATATATATATATATATATATATATATATATATATATATAGTGTATATATATATATAGATATATACATATATATATTTAGCAATGTGCAAGTCTGTGTTTCACTGTGTGTGCATCTATTATTCGAAACTCGAAACTGATTGAATGAGGCCTTTAAGTACTTGCAAGGCTCACGGTGTTCAAACATACGAACCCACGCTGTTGCTTTAACGATTGCTTAACTCATCATGTTGCTCCAGGGGACAGCCGCACTCGCCCTGCTGCTGCCGGGACAGCCGCACTCACCCTGCTGCTCGAGGATGATGAGGGCGGAGTCAGAGCCGTAGGCGTTTGTGGCAGAGCAGTTGTAGAGGCCGAAGTCGCTCTGCTCTGCGTCAGGGATGACCAGCAGACTGCGCACCCCGCCCGCCACCTCCTCCTCCACCACCGCGCAGCTGCTCGTCTCTGTCGGCGCCAGTCTCGTCACAGCCCGCCACAACACGTCACAGCCCGCCACAACACGTCACAGCCCGCCACAACACGTCACAGACCGCCACAACACGTCACAGCCAGCTCACAACACGTCACAGCCCGCCACAACACGTCACAGCCCGCCACAACACGTCACAGCCCGCCACAACACGTCACAGACCGCCACAACACGTCACAGCCCGCCACAACACGTCACAGCCCGCCACAACACGTCACAGCCAGCTCACAACACGTCACAGACCGCCACAACACGTCACAGCCCGCCACAACACGTCACAGCCCGCCACAACACGTCACAGCCAGCTCACAACACGTCACAGCCAGCTCACAACACGTCACAGCCAGCTCACAACACGTCACAGCCAGCTCACAGACGACACCGTGCTGGCATCAGAATATCAGTGATATCTACTGCTATGTCTCTGCGCGTGGGGACGAGACTCTCATCTCACCCCCTGCCCCTCCCCATCACTCACCATAATTTGTGCTGGCACTTCAGCACGGTACCATACTAGAAGGCCACTGAAATGTTTTTTTTTCCGGGGGACGACAAAACACACCTGGCTAGTTCCTTACAGTTTTTCCAAGCTCCCAGCGCATCAGAACATAGAAAACGCAGCCGAACATAAAAAAATGGGGAACACAGGAAGCCAGGGAAGCCAGGGAAACGGTTCCACGACTTGTTGAGCACCTCGATCCGAATCGGAGCATGCAGAGCATGCACCGGAATACTACGGCGCAACACACTGAAACAGCCAGTTTCAGTTTCATCCATTTCAGCCAGTTTCAGCCAGTTTCATCCATCGAAACAGCCAGTCACTGATCCACCGAAGCAGCCAGTCACTAATCCACCGAAGAAGCCAGTCACTGATCCACCGAAGCAGCCAGTCACTGATCCACCGAAGAAGCCAGTCACTGATCCACTGAAGCAGCCAGTCACTAATCCACCGAAGAAGCCAGTCACTGATCCACTGAAGCAGCCATTCACTGATCCACTGAAGCAGCCAGTCACTAATCCACCGAAGAAGCCAGTCACTGATCTACTGAAGCAGCCAGTCACTAATCCACCGAAGAAGCCAGTCACTGATCCACTGAAGCAGCCAGTCACTGATCCACTGAAGAAGCCAGTCACTGATCCACTGAAGCAGCCAGTCACTGATCCACTGAAGCAGCCAGTCACTGATCCACTGAAGCAGCCAGTCACTAATCCACCGAAGCAGCCAGTCACTGATCCACTGAAGCAGCCAGTCACTGATCCACCGAAGAAGCCAGTCACTGATCCACTGAAGCAGCCAGTCACTGATCCACTGAAGCAGCAAGTCATTGATCCATTCCTCATGCGCTTAATGCGTGAGTTATGATTTGTCCTCGTAAGCTTTGTTCTCTTGAGTTGCCATTTCCTGAACTGTTTACATTGGTCATACGGAAATGCACTGCAGAACGCAAGGTCCAAGCACCGCCTGAGTCAACATCACTCAATAGAGCACAGAACACAAGTCCCACACACCGCAGCACACTGCACCGCACTGCACCACAACGCACCACACCGCACCTCTCAACGGAAGTCAGAAGACAAGTCCACAATACCTGTAATATTAATAAGCACCCCGATATCATCGATAAAAAGAAGGAAAAAAACGAGGTTGGGTGGCAGTTCCTATTTCATGGACGGAGAGGGGGGGGGGTGTATTCGGTACGATGCAGCATAATGCGATAGAAAAAGCGTATCTACTTCGGATTACTAATGCATCGAAGAATCCATAACGTTACAGATTGTGTGCCAACGACCAAAAGATGAAAGTTATGCTTGGGGTTGGAGATGTCCACCAACAGTGCCAGCTATGGCTATGTTTGGGGTTGCAGATGTCCACCAACATTGCCAGTTATAGCTATGTTTGGGATTGGAGATGTCCACCAACAGTGCCAGCTATAATTCGTGCAATACTATTTTTGGTAAGCGATAAAAGGGAGGGAATGGGGAGAGCGTCCAATGTTCCGAAATGGCACATAGAGGTTGCCATTTTAAGCGAAGAATGTATTGAAAGCATTGTCCTGGTTCCAACGTTCAAATGGTTCATTTTAATGTTCGCTACCGGCATCACATTACTGTTGCCGACATCTCATTTTACATTTTGGATGAGAAGTCAGGGGCGCATCATGGAAACTGGTGATGCGGAATAGAAGTTGGGAGTGCACCATCAAAGTTTGAACAGCACATACAGTTCTTCCCGTGCCAATATCTAAATCATCGAGAGTTGTCTATGCGTTATAGTTGGTCAGCCGCACCAATGCGTGCTATGTACGATCTGATCCTGCCTGGCTGGGCCATGTGACTCTGACAATTACCGGAAATGTTGTTTCCGTGACAACGGTCATCATGGCCGCGGCTGATTATCCGGATCACCGGGGGATGCCAGAGAGATGGACAGTGTGTGCAGGTCACGGTCGTGCATACCATACCGTATCGGTGGAGTGCCTGATCACCGGTGGTAGAGTGGAGTGGTAGTGTGGATCGGAGTGGAGTGGTGGAGTGGAGTGGTGGGGTGGAGTGGTGGAGTGGAGTGGTGGAGTGGAGTGATGGAGGGGAGTGATGGAGTGAAGTGGTGGAGTGGGGTGGAGTGGTGGAGTGATGGAAGCGAGTTGTGGAGTGGTGGAGTGGTGGAGTGGTGGAGTGGTGATGTGGTGGAACGGTGGAGTGTAGTGATGGAGTGCTTGCTCCCAGGTGGTGCCGAACAAAAGACGGTGTGCAAACTAGGTCCCGCTTACCCTGCGATGAATACCAAACACATCTGCTGTCAATGTCGCTTCCATTAAGCGTTCCAGGTGAAGTTTGGCATTCAGAACAAGCAAATTGGACTTCACGGTGCATTTGGAGACATGTAAGCTACACCGATTCTTGGCAGCTTTTATTCCGACGGCTCGAGCGTTAGTAGTAGTTTGTCTCCGGATGTGGACTCAGGCCGTGTTTAAGAATACACTGAGGCTTTAGAAAACGGCCGAAAGTTTGCCAAGAGATGTTTGGTTCGTACTCAGCCTCTCCCGGGTATTCACAACGTTATGGTGAACCACAACTTGAGCATGCTATTCCCGGGCTTTCTTGTGCTCACGTGTAGTTCATACAGACTCCACACCAAGCCCAACCCTCGCCTAATTACTAGCGTATCCCATCTATTCCCAACGTCTCCGATTTGTCTCCAGATTATCTCTGATCTACCCCTGGCCATTTCCAGCGAATTCCTGGTCCACTCCGAGCCTATCCCTGGTCTGTCCACAATCACTTCGGGTGTCATCCCTCATCTCGTCCTCGGTCCACCAAAACTGCACTGCAGGCTACATCCTGAGTTCAGCCAAGTCTTCCCAAGCCCCACATTCCGTTCACTGAGAACATCCCGAACCCCACATTCGGTTCACTGAGAACATCCCAAGCCCCACATTCCGTTCACTCAGAACATTCCCAGCTCCACATTCGGTTCACTGAGAACATCCCAAGCCCCACATTCCGTTCACTCAGAACATCCGAAGCCCCACATTCGGTTCACTGAGAACATCCCGAGCACCACATTCGGTTCACTGAGCACATCCCAAGCCCCACAGTCAGCCGATCCGAATCGTCTCACGCTCGAACACGGCAGGCTGGCGCCTCACCGAGCGGCACGGGTCTGTTGTTGAAGAGCCAGGTGACGGCGGTGGGCGGCGGCACGCTGGCCACGTTACACTCGAGGTGCACCAGCTGGCCGGCGGTGCCGCGCTGCGCCGGCGGCGCGCGCACCCGCGGCGCCTCGCGCACGAACAGTCGCACCCGGCCCGACACGGACGCGTGGTGGTCGGCCGACGTGCGACACTCGTACAGACCGACCGTGGTCGCCGAGGCGGTCAGCGTCAGCGTGCGGCCCGCGCCCACCGGCTGTCGGAGAACGGGGCCGGTCAGTGTCGCACGGGTGTCGGAGGGTCAGTCAATGTTGCACAACTACAACAGTATGGGATCAGTCAGTGTCACCCCGGCATCACAGAGTCGGCCTGTATCGCACTGGTGTCCTGCATGGGGGAGAGGTCAATGTTGCACGAATGTCAGTGTTAGAGGAATCGATCGGCCGGGAAGGTGCACCAAGCCCCAGTGTTGCAGAGGTGTGACTGGGTCAGGTGCGAAACAGTGAGGTAGAACATTTCGCCAATGCCCCGAATGTCGCCCATATAGCTGCAGATATGTTACTCATTTACAGTCAAAGCCACAGGAAACACACATCAAGGAAATTGCCTTTGCATGTTATCTACAAGATAGTACCGCAACATATATCGCAAGTACAAAACAATAAATATAAAATGTTGACGTTGTGAAAAGCATGGTTGTAAAAGTACATTTTACGATTATGCATTACAGGAGTTCGATGGCTGTTCTGTTGTATCTATCGAATTATCACAGCTTCGCTACTTGCAAAATAAGCATCCATTTTTAAAGCCCAACTGTTTTTCTCATAGAGCCCACCAACACGAACTGTAGGAAAATGGTCTGTTAGTTATGTGACGAGTATGGAAGACCGAAGCCGAGTCGCTGGTTGGCACACAAGCGTTTGATCACAGTTGCAGCTGACGTCATAAGCCGTCTAATCTGCATTTAGTTCATACACCATGAGCCAACAGCAGTTAAAGAAGATGCAACACTCGCGGCTAATTATTAGCATACTTGGATTCCCTATATTCTACAACAGCAACAAATCACCAACTGACTACTATTGCATGCAATAAAAACGTTGGATGCCAGCTTGGTCACACAGGTTCCGTGCCCGAGAATAGCAAGGGCAAGGCAAGCGTAATGGAGGCGTAGTTCATCTCCGGGCACATTTCAAGAACCCGTTTTGCCATTAGTTCTCTGTTGGCCACGTAACAGCACCGTCATCTTTGTGTAAACGCCGGAAATAAGTGCAGCGGCGGCCGTCAGACCGCCTACTTGGTCGCCGAGCAACCGTGTGAAAATTGAATGACCACCGCGAGGCGAGACGGAGGCGGTAGCTGGCTGCTCCCTCCTCTAATTGTGGTCGGCATGCAACGAGGCTGCGTCCGAAAACGAGCAGACGACTGGGTCGGCGGCTGGGACAGCAACTGGGCCGGCGACTGGGGGGGAGGACTGAGACGACGTCTGGGGGGGGCGGCTGGGGCGGCGACTGGGGGGGGCGACTGGGTGCCGACGCAGTGCCGTCCGCAGACGGGCAGCGGCTGGGCCCCGGCACAGTGCCGTCCGCAGACGGGCAGCGGCTGGGTCCCGGCACAGTGCCGTCCGCAGACGGGCAGCGGCTGGACCCCGACGCAGTGCCGTCCGCAGACGGACAGCGGCTGGGCCCCGGCACAGTGTCGTCCGCAGACGGGCAGCGGCTGGACCCCGGCACAGTGTCGGGCTGCGCTGCACCTGCAGGTCACTGACCCCACACCCGGTCCTGCTCAGCCCGGCGCGGCGTCGCTGATACTCTGAGCAGCCGGCAGCCCGGCAAGGCAAGGTCGGTGGCCGAGTCGGCAGCTGGTCTCAGCTGACCGGCAGCTGTCGGCAGCTCGGCCAGGTGACATGCTGTACACATTGCCAGCTGGTCTCAGCTGACCGACAGCTGTCGGCAGCTCGGCCAGGTGACATGCTGTACACATTGCCAGCTGGTCTCAGCTGACCGACAGCTGTCGGCAGCTCGGCCAGGTGACATGCTGTACACATTGCCAGCTGGTCTCAGCTGACCGGCAGCTGTCGGCAGCTGGTCTCAGCTGACCGGCAGCTGTCGGCAGCTCGGCCAGGTGACATGCTGTACACATTGCCAGCTGGTCTCAGCTGACCGGCAGCTGTCGGCAGCTCGGCCAGGTGACATGCTGTACACATTGCCAGCTGGTCTCAGCTGACCGACAGCTGTCGGCAGCTCGGCCAGGTGACATGCTGTACACATTGCCAGCTCACCTCCCACTGTCGACGTCTCGCGGGCGGGCCGATGCGCTCAACGCAGAGCGCTTGCAGCTCTAATGATAATGACCAGCGCCGGCGCATGTGCCAACAAACAGCCCGGCCATTATGGTGATTAGTGCGGTCGGCGGGACGGAGGCCGCGCCGCCTGGTTAGAGGGTGCCGCTGGAAGGCAGCCGCCGCCAATTGGCGGTTGACAGGTTGACACATGGGCCGATTTGTGCCGAATGGTCGGCGTCACGGCATTCTCGAGTCAGTGCAGCGGGCGCCGGCGGTGACAGGTCGGGATATAGTGGTGGACAGGACTTCAGACATCGTGCGGTGCGCAGCGGGCGCCGGCGGTGACAGGTCGGGATATAGTGGTGGACAGGACTTCAGACATCGTGCGGTGCGCAGCGGGCGCCGGCGGTGACAGGTCGGGATATAGTGGTGGACAGGACTTCAGGATCGTGTGGTGCGCAGCGGGCGCCGGCAGTGACAGGTCGGGGTATAGTGGTGGACAGGACTTCAGGATCGTGTGGTGCGCAGCGGGCGCCGGCGGTGACAGGTCGGGATATAGTGGTGGACAGGACTTCAGGATCGTGTGGTGCGCAGCGGGCGCCGGCAGTGACAGGTCGGGGTATAGTGGTGGACAGGACTTCAGGATCGTGTGGTGCGCAGCGGGCGCCGGCGGTAACAGGTCGGGATATAGTAGTGGACAGGACTTCAGGATCGTGTGGTGCGCAGCGGGCGCCGGCAGTGACAGGTCGGGATATAGTGGTGGACATGACTTCAGACATCGTGCGGTGCGCAGCGGGCGCCGGCGGTGACAGGTCGGGATATAGTAGTGGACAGGACATCAGACATCGTGCGGTGCGCAGCGGGCGCCGGCGGTGACAGGTCGGGATATAGTGGTGGACAGGACTTCAGGATCGTGTGGTGCGCAGCGGGTGCCGGCAGTGACAGGTCGGGATATAGTGGTGGACAGGACTTCAGACATCGTGCGGTGCGTCAGAGGTTCCGATTTCCAGATGAGCATGTCCGGATCACTGGATTCGTGGTGCAGAGTCGCTTGGCATGTGGCTCGCTGAGTCGCCTGTTGTCCAACTGTCCAGAGGTCGCTGGGGCGACCTTGCGCCACACACTGCCGACGACACACCCTCCACTCTCCCACCTCGGGCTGGCGTGACCGGCCGCCATCACCGGAGTGCAATCTGGAGGTGCGGCGGCGCCGCCGGCCGAGGTCGTTCGCCGCTGACCTACGCCGGCCAACGACATTCCGCCGCCGTAGGGGCGGCGTCAGCCGGTCTGTCGGAGTGGGCGCAGGTCGGGCCGACCCCCCAGTCAGGTCGGGAGCGCGGTGCGGCAGTGGCAGACCACCCTGCCGACGAGACACGCCGCCGCCGCCGCCAGCTGGTGCGCCTCACGCAACAGTCGTGCGCGATGGCGGTAACGTGTCATGTGTTTTGCGTGCGGAATTTTTGCTCGGCCGGCGGATTTCGACACGGTTTTCGTTCAGATGGCAGTGTCACCAGAGTGCATGCGCACGGCGGGACAATTGTAATGTAACCCATTACAACTCCAATGTAATCATTGAAGATCTCCATGGTGGGCTTCGCAGAACTCAGCCGAATCGTCCCAGGAAAGAGCCTAACTTCGTCGGCCTTTTTACTTCAGACATTCAGCTATTCATTCAATCTACGTTGAACTTCAAAGCGATAGCCCAAATCAGATTCATTGCTTGCATCGATGACAATTATTGACTCACTCCAGAAGTTTGAATACTATTGAACCTTCCTGCAGTCATTAATAACATACATACAGTTAACATGTCTTCATTTAATTAGGCTCATACCAAGATACGCTAATCTAAATTCTTTAGCATAATGGTCAAAGCTAGGAATGTATCACTCATATTCGTAATCGCTAGAGAGCTTTGCAGGTGGGTTTCCCAGAGATACAATCAAGTTCATCGAAAATAATTGACTCGCTTGAAAGATAGATCGGTCAACATCCAGTGTCACCGATGCTATTGATTAAATTTCAACCGCATCGGTAAACGTATTGAGACATTAGCCTGAGTGGTTATTTAAAACCATTAAGCGAAGACAATTATCACCCCATTTTTATTTCTAGCTGGTCAAGTCATGAGACCAACGAATATATAGTCAAACTGGGTGTATTCAGCACTGGTGCCATGGCGAATACCGAGTTATATATCGTCAAACTGAATGTAATTAATACTGGTACCGTGGAAGCCAATTTTTCCAACCACTTCTTCCAAATATCAGCCATTTCGTTAGCCTGGCATTTGCTGGAAGGCGCTTAGCGCAATGTAATAACATGCATTTGCTTTTATTTACTTTCCAAAGCATGCTAATTTGTATGCGGAATTAGAGTCCCGGAACTAATTCGAGCTCCGCTGAGTTATCGGATCTGTGCCTGGTATTTT
This sequence comes from Ashinkailepas kermadecensis, assembly GCA_034440615.1. Taxonomy (NCBI): domain Eukaryota; kingdom Metazoa; phylum Arthropoda; class Thecostraca; family Neolepadidae; genus Ashinkailepas; species Ashinkailepas kermadecensis. Next base: position 74,790 of record JAOTOM010004740.1, on the reverse strand, counting down.
GTTTGACGAATGCAAATCTTATCCAGCAGTTGGTTGAAAATTTACCGCTCGGTAGAATATTCGATACCTATATGCACATATCTATTTGGAATACAGTCTGGCGTATCTTTATTCATTCTCAAATCCGTGCCATTTGACTCACCTGCCACGTAATCCGTGTATTGACCTGCACAAATTGTTTTGAAGTTAAAGCGACTAGGGTCGCTCAAGCTATTCCGAAGTAGATTAATTTGTGTGCAGTTTATAATATGATTGCAAAACTCATCTCATGTTATCATTCAATCTCTGGTTGCTAATAAAAAAGCTTCAACGCGGTGTCCACATCATGTCCCTCCTTTTGCTATATTGCGTGCACATAAAAGCAATGGAAGAGTTCCGTGTTGATTAATACATTTTATGACGCAACGTAGGTACAAAATATCAATATGATTTCGCCGCTTACTAATCGTCCACAAATCCTAAGATGTTGGTGCATACTGTAGTCCTGCGGCGCTATGCTCGCCGGGTAGACATGGGTCAGTAGTGTGGCCGACAGGACGACATGCCGTTCTGTAACCCCGACCCGACCCGACCCGACCCGGTCCGACCCGACCCGGCCGGCACGCATGTGCAGGACAGCCGGCGTGGGACTGCCGGGTCGCGGTGTCCAGTCCACTAGTGCCGAGGCGGCTGGCACAATCGTCACCTGTGTGCGGCGCAGGTATGCGGCCTGCAGTGACCGTGCCGTCGGTCACCCACCTCGGGACACGACGGACAGTCGAGCTGGACCCAGTCACCCACCTCGGGACACGACGGACAGTCGAGCCTGACCCAGGTGACCCGCGGCCGCGGGTTGGCGTCCACGTCGCAGACCAGAGTCGCCTGGTGTCCCACGTCGACGGCCACGTCTCGGGGCTCTGAGCGGAAGCGAGGCGAGTCTGCCGGCCAGTAGGGGAGTCAGAGGATGGTCAGAGGAGGATCAGGGGAGGGTCGGAGGAGGGTCTGGGGAGGGTTAGAGGAGGGTCTGGGGAGTGTCAGGAGATGGTCAGAGGAGGGAGGAGGGAGGGAAGGTCTGGGGAGGGTCGGAAGAGGATCAGAGGAGGGTCGGGGAGAGTTGGAGAGAGCCAAGAAGTTCAGATGAGGGTCAAAAGAGTGTCGAAGGGGATCAGAGGTGTGGATTAGGGCGAGGGTTGGTACGAGGGTCAATGAGGTCAACCAAGGGTCAGAGTCAGGATTATGGGAGAGTTAGAAGAGAAGGGTCGGGGGTGCCTGTCGGGCGGAGGATCAGATTGGTGCACTTGAGTGCCAGTAAGATTGAGTACGAAGTGAGGCTCAGGTGAGATATGGGCTGCGGCTTAAGCCGCTTTACTGAGAATGCCAAACAAATCTAAAACAGGAATATGGGAACTAAGGTGTACATCAGACACAGTCTCACGGCTGCAGGTTAGACACAGAGCCAGCTAGATCAAACAGGATTGTGGACGTGGGACACGGGATTACCCATTCACTGGATCCGAAGATAAATAGCAGGCCTCCGAACAGGCATTGTCACGGGCACGAGTCCAACATGCGGGTGTGTCGGGGCATGGACGACACATGAACCCGCAGATGTGCCTGGCGCGCGAAAAGCTGAGACACGAAGCATGCAAGTCAGAGGACGCAGAGTTGGAGACACTAGTGACGTCAGCTGAGGTTGTAGAGTTGGATACACTAGTGGCGTCAGCTGAGGTTGTGGAGTTGGAGACACTAGTGGCGTCAGCTGAGGTTGTGGAGTTGGAAACACTAGTGACGTTAGGTGAGGTTGTGGAGTTGGAGACAGTAGTGAGGTCAGTTGAGGTTGTGGATTTTGAGTCACTAGTGAGGTTAGCTGACGTTGTGGAGTTGGAGACACGGAGACACTCGTGAGGTCAATCGAGAGCGCAGAGCCGGGGACTTGGGGACACTCGTGTGGTTAATCGAGAGAGTAGAGCCGGATACGTGGACATGCTGGTAAAGTCGGTGGAGAGGGCGGTGGTCAGAAATACCGGGACACTCGTGAGGTCAGTTAAGAGAGAACGGCGGTTGGACGTTTGTTCCACGCTCGCGCTGACGACAATGGCGGATGGTTTCATTGTCCACAGCCGGGTCAGCGGCGGTGGGACTCTCCCGCAGCCGTCGACACCGCTCTACACCGACCATCACCAGTCCGAGCCGGATATTGACACTGCTCTACACCGACCATCACCAGTCCGAGCCGGGTATTAACACTGCTCTACACCGACCATCACCAGTCCGAGCCGGGTATTAACACTGCTCTACACCGACCATCACCAGTCCGAGCCGGATATTAACACTGCTCTACACCGACCATCACCAGTCCGAGCCGGGTATCAACACTACTCTACACCGACCATCACCAGTCCGAGCCGGATATTGACACTGCTCTACACCGACAACCACCAGTCCGAGCCGGACATTGACACTGCTCTACACCGACCATCACCAGTCCGAGCCGGGTATTAACACGGGACCTACACCGACCATCACCAGTCCGAGCCGGATATTGACACTGCTCTACACCGACCATCACCAGTCCGAGCCGGGTATTAACACTGCTCTACACCGACCATCACCAGTCCGAGCCGGGTATTAACACTGCTCTACACCGACCATCACCAGTCCGAGCCGGGTATTAACACTGCTCTACACCGACCATCACCAGTCCGAGCCGGATATTAACACTGCTCTACACCGACCATCACCAGTCCGAGCCGGGTATCAACACTACTCTACACCGACCATCACCAGTCCGAGCCGGACATTGACACTGCTCTACACCGACAACCACCAGTCCGAGCCGGGTATTAACACTGCTCTACACCGACCATCACCAGTCCGAGCCGGATATTGACACTGCTCTACACCGACCATCACCAGTCCGAGCCGGGTATTAACACTGCTCTACACCGACCATCACCAGTCAGAGCCGGGTATTGACACTGCTCTACACCGACCATCACCAGTCCGAGCCGGACATTGACACTGCTCTACACCGACCATCACCAGTCCGAGCCGGATATTGACACTGCTCTACACCGACAACCACCAGTCCGAGCCGGACATTGACACTGCTCTACACCGACCATCACCAGTCCGAGCCGGACATTGACACCGCTCTACACCGACCATCACCAGTCCGAGCCGGGTATTAACACTGCTCTACACCGACCATCACCAGTCCGAGCCGGGTATTAACACTGCTCTACACCGACCATCACCAGTCCGTGCCGGATATTGACACTGCTCTACACCGACCATCACCAGTCCGAGCCGAGTATTGACACTGCTCTACACCGACTATCACCAGTCCCAGCCGGGTATTAACACTGCTCTACACCGACCATCACCAGTCCGAGCCGGACATTGACACTACTCTACACCGACCATCACCAGTCCGAGCCGGACATTGACACTACTCTACACCGACCATCACCAGTCCGAGCCGGACATTGACACTGCTCTACACCGACCATCACCAGTCCGAGCCGGACATTGACACTGCTCTACACCGACCATCACCAGTCCGAGCCGGACATTGACACTGCTCTACACCGACCATCACCAGTCCGAGCCGGACATTGACACTGTTCCACACCGACCATCACCAGTCCGAGCCGGATATTGACACTGCTCTACACCGACAACCACCAGTCCGAGCCGGACATTGACACTGCCCCACACCGACAACCACCAGCCCGAGCCGGACATTTTTTGCTCGGCTTGTGCTCGGCTAAGTCGGCCATAATCCGGCTATGATCTGGTAGATCCTGACCCATGTACGCTGCTCGGAGCGCCCGGAACACACGACGTATCTGTTACACGGTCGGGCTGATATCGCCAGTTTTTACCACACCGTCGGAATGCTGAAGTGATACGGTGCACGGAGAGCCAGGCCGTGACGCCCCGGCCACAGCCCGGAGAGGCGTGCAAGTAAGCGCCGGTGCCGCGCCGAGAGATGGGCTTCCGCGGCGGCACCGGCGACGCACCGGCGACGGACCGGCTGCGGGGAGCGTGCGCCGACGGTTCAGACTGGTTAGGAGAGAGGGGGAGAGGGGATGGGCCATCCAAAGCGGATTACAGCGGCGCACCCGACAGCGACTGCTGAAGCAGCGCTGGACACCGCCTGCTGGAGCAGCAGGTGGGTGGGCTGGTGTGGAGGGGAAGGACAGGACGAGCGCCAGCTCGACGGACACTGATCAGACACCTCTCGGTACATGATGCCCCGATCTGATGATTGTCACCACAGGCTGCACGGACTGCTCGGTACATGATGCCCGGACACAGTACATGATGCCCGGACACAGTACATGATGCCCGGACACAGTACATGATGCCCGGACACAGTACATGATGCCCGGACACAGTACATGATGCCCGACACAGTACATGATGCCCCGATCTGGTGATCACCACCTCAGGACTGCACAGACTGCTCGGCATCTGATCACACACAGCTCTTTTGCACTCAGCACACACAGCTCTTTCGCACTCAGCACACACAGCTCTTTCGCACTCAGCACACACGGCTCTTTTGCACTCAGCACACACAGATCTTTCGCACTCAGCACACACAGCTCTTTTGCACTCAGCACACACAGCTATTTCGCACTCAGCACACACAGCTTCCTCGCACTTAGCACACACAGCTGCGTCGCACTCAGTACACACAGCTGCGTCGCATTCAGCACACACAGTTCCCTCGCACTCAGCACACACAGCTCCCTCGCACTCAACACACACAGCTTCCTCGCACTCAGCACACACAGCTTCCTCACACTCAACACACACAGCTGCCTCACACTCAACACACACAGCTGCGTCACACTCAGCACACACAGCTTCCTCACACTAAACACACACAGCTGCTTCACACTCAACACACACAGCTGCCTCACACTCAACACACACAGCTTCCTCACACTCAACACACACAGCTTCCTCACACTCAACACACACAGCTGCCTCACACTCAACACACACAGCTTCCTCACACTAAACACACACAGCTGCCTCACACTCAACACATACAGCTGCCTCACACTCAACACACGCAGCTGCGTCACACTCAGCACACACAGCTTCTTCATACTAAACACACACAGCTGCCTCACACTCAGCACACACAGCTGCCTCGCACTCAGCACACACAGCTGCCTCGCACTCAGCACACACAGCTCCTCGCACTCAGCACCAACACACACAGCTGCGTCACACTCAGCACACACAGCTGCCTCGCACTCAGCACACACAGCTCCCTCGCACTCAGCACACACAGCTGCCTCGCACTCAGCACACACAGCTCCCTCGCACTCAGCACACAGCTGCCTCCACCACACACGCGCCACAGCAACAAGCTCACACACACACGCGTCACACCAACACACACAGCTGCGTCACACTCAGCACACACACTCCTCCACTCAGCACACACAGCCTCGCACTCAGCACACACAGCTCCCCACAACCAAGCACACAAGCTGCCTCACACTCAGCACACACAGCTGCCTCACACTCAACACACACAGCTGCCTCACACTCAGCACACACAGCTGCCTCACACTCAGCACACACAGCTGCCTCACACTCAGCACACACAGCTGCCTCACACTCAGCACACAAGCTCCTCACACTCAGCACACACAGCTGCCTCACACTCAACACATACAGCTGCCTCACACTCAGCACACACAGCTGCCTCGCACTCAGCACACACAGCTCCCTCGCACTCAGCACACACAGCTGCCTCGCACTCAGCACACACAGCTCACTCGTTGGTCAACCGCGCTGCACTTTCGCATAGCAACACGACAGGACCCAAGGAGCACTCGTGAAGGCCCACAGTCATTCAAGCATTGTTCACAGAACACACAATCTTGGACGTCTACGGAGCACGCGGGCAGGACTCACAGAGGACAACGATGCGAGCCGAGCCTGAGCCGGTGCCGACGTCGTTGGTGACCTGACAGACGACCGTGGCATTGTTCAGATGGCGTCCGACCGCCCGCAGAGTCTTCGAGCTGTCGGTGGCTCCCAGCACCGGCTCTCCGTTCACCAGCCAACGGTAGCGCACCTGAGGCAGCCAACGGTTGCGGGTTCGAATCTCGGTCGCACCACGCATTCACTTTCACCTTCAGGGCGTTCGCTGCCGGCGTGGTGGTATGCGGCTAGCACTGTTACGGATGGGATGCCAGTTAGATAGGACTCTCAAAACAAGACATGGTTGCCGAAAAAACATACGATGGCAAGATCCGATGACATTGTATGGGGATTTGCACGAAATCGTAAGTACCACGGTGTTGCAGGGATGAAAGCGCAATTGCTGTTGCGGCTGATACTCGGTATCCGATACCTCCGGAAAATCACCCGGCAGCTGATCTAACTTGTCAGACGATGTTTCAGCTCTGAACAGATCGGGGATGAACGAATGGCTCTCGTGACTCCAAATCCCACCGATCATACAGATTTGAATATTGAAATCAAGTCGACACTAAACGACTGCCGGCCGGCTAATGAATGGAGCAACTGGCTGACCAGTCCTACAGACCACCAGACCATCCAGCTAACCAGTGCTACAGACCACCAGGCCATCCGGCTGACAAGAAAGCCAGCCTGCTGACCAGCAGAGAAGCGTCACAGACCAGCAGACCAGCTGACTGACCAGCCCCACGGGCCGGTGGCAGTGTGGGACAGACACGAACACAGCCCGATCGTCGAGCAGCCAGACAAGGACCACCCTACACCGGCACCATTGTGGGTGCAGCGATTATTGAAACGAGTCGCTCGAGCGCGTCAGCAGACTACCGTTAGACGGCTACTTCACCAATAGTAGTGCTGCCCGCCATATCGGGCGGGTAGCGGCTACGCCGATGATGTAGGCCCTATCCCTTCCTTTCCCCCTCATAGTGAGCCACCGAAGCAGTAGCGTCGCCACGAAATTCTTCCAGGGGGGGCAATATTGATAGGGGGCCTCCTGCTCCCGAAAGGGGGCCTCCACTGTGTTAGGGCCTCCTATTGCTTTTTTAGGCTCTTAGTATGGTTCCAGAATGGGGAACATGGCTTCATATTGATGTCTTGTTTGTTCTTGGCATGGTGCATCATTTACGCAAAGCGCAATAGCAAGAATCTTTTTTTTTTCCGCTGAGAACTGAGCCATACCAGGGTATAAATAAGCAAACGCACTGGCGGATCTAGCCCACCGGTTTGGGGGCGGGAGCCAACTTTCGGTTTCGGCGTCAGCCCCCCCTCCCCTCCCCCCAGTGGCGTACTTAGGAATTGCATCAGAGGAGGGGTCGAAGGGATTTGGAGGGTGCCCATTCTCCCACTATTTTTGGTTAAAAGCATCGGATTTCTACCACTATTTGTCAAATGGACCCATTTTTTACAATAATAATTAATGACAACATAATTTCCTGTGTAGGGGCCCCAGCCTACCTCCACCGCTTCTAAGTTACGGGATTTGTGTTCTTGTTTACCAAAACGTTCATGTTCATGTTCAACGTCTGGTACCACGTCAACGTTCGTGCACGTGTACACACTGGCAGATCCGATTTTGTCAACTCTTGCTGTAAGCAGAACTTGAGCAGCATAGAACCCTCGATGCGTGTCAGAATGTACTATGCTACCATATTGGCTTCCAAACAATTATAAAAATACCTTTAAAATTGGAGATACTTTCATCCAGACGATATTTTTTAACCTCGGCAAAGGTTACTGCATTTTCATTCAGTTTACTTCCGTTGGTTTCGGGGGGCCAAAAGACCCTTTTAAGCGCTTCGGGGGAGCCATGGCCGGAATGGCCCCTCCCTGGATCAGCTAGTGAATGTAGCCTGTCTCTTCATCTTAGCAACCCCAACACCAACATGCGAAACATGCTGCTCAACTGGGCTCAACTGGTCACTCGCACAAAACATCCTGTTCAAATTCCGCTTTCGAAATCTGGCTCACTGGCTCCGCTTGCCCGTTACTGGCTAAACAAACTTCATGAACCTATCTGACGAAGGAATAATGAAACTGCTGATTTCGTCATCTCTTGCTGTAAGCAGAACTTCAACAGCATAGAACCCTCGATGCGTTAAAATCTACTATGCTACTATATTGGACTTCCAAACAATCATAACAAAATACCTTTAAAATTGGAGATTATTTCACCCGGAAAGCTATTTTTTAACCTCAGCAAAGGTTACTGCATTTTAATTTAGTTTACTTTTATTGGTTTGGGGGGTGGGCGGGGGCAAAAGACACTATGAAGCGCTTGGGAGGCCATGGTCGGAATGCCCCCCCCCCTGGATCCGCCAGTGCCAGTGACGTACCTATATTTGCGTCAAGGGGAGGGGGGCAAACGTATTTGGAGGGGTCCACCTACTCAATAAAAAGTCTTCCGATTTCGACCACTATTTTGGCAAAGGAGACCTTTTTTATATAAAATAATTAGTGACCAACTAAATTATACTGTCGAGGGGCCTAATCTACCACTATCGTTTCTGATTCGTCGGATTTCAACCCTGGCTCCCCCATCCTGTTCGAATGTATTCTTTTGGTATCCCTTGATAAGTCACCTTGCACTGCTGAAATTACACCTGCACAGATCACTTTAAAATGTAAAATTTACCAATTTCAGACATTCCAGTTCATAGTGCCCGGTCGCCACGACGCCAACGTTAGTGCGTGTGCACACCCATCTTGCGCATTCGGCGCATTCGCCACACTTCGTGCGATGCTACGGATTCTGCTGGGCCTCCTACGCTTTGCTAATTGCTGCCACATGATAGACTTGCGCCTCATCTGACGTGATGGAATGCTTTGTATGGGCGTTCGCTGCGAAAATTCGATTAATTAAATTCGATCTTTAGTTCCTCACTTCTCATATTTTATGATGAAGAAATGCGGATACCCGCTGAGCTTTGATGCACCTCATATCTTTGATTAAACATGCTTCCAGGTTGGCTACCGAACCGAGGCCCTGCCTGAGTGTACTTCTTTGGACCCGTTTCGTATTTCTTCGTCTACGGATGTGTCTTAGGGCTCCAATCCATTTTTGCTAGAGGCCCAATGCATTTTCGAAACCCCTGCTCGTTTTAGGGTTTGTTGCTTCTTTGTGCACCGATGATTTTTCTTAGTTGTCGGGGCGCTTTCAATGATCTCAATGTATTTATTTAGCGCCCGGTATTTTTGTTCGTTCTGGGACCATGTTGCTTATTGCGACCCCAGCCTCTTTTCAGGCCCTTGTGCGGTCGCATGGCCCCTGTGTGCCTTGAGAGCTTCCGGTGTTTTTTTGTGTTTTTTTTAGACTTCCCGCTATATTTATTTATGGCTGCAACGCATGTTTTAGGGCCTTGTCGCTTTTTGCGAGACTGCGCTTTGGAGGGCCAGTTACATTGTCGGTCCCCGTTGTGCTCTTGGGGTCTCGCTGTGTTTATTTGGGGCTTCTGACGCACATTTGTGGGGCCCAGTACGATTTTGGGTCTTCGGTGCGATACTTCTGGGTCTTAGCGCAACTTATCGCGCCCAGGCGCGTGGTTCCGGGGACCCAACGCCAGTTATCTGGGGTCAACGCGATTTTTGTGGACCTCTTCTGAATTTTCTTTAAATTCCGAATCTCGGCCTCATTTTTCGAGTCCCTGGCGCCATGTTTTTCCATCTCACCTCGATTTTCTTCGAGCTCCGGTATGTTTTTCGATGCCGCACGCGATTTTTCGAGGCATCTGATGATATGTTTGGTGCTCCGGAACCATTTTCCTGACCCGGACTTTTTTTGGAATCCCTCCTTATTTTGGAGGGCTCCGGCTTTCTTTTTCGGATACCGATGCGACTTTGGGGGTCACACGGTGCTTATGTGGAGCACTAGACGCCAATTGTTGGCAGCCCCGACGTGAATTTTTGATGCCCAGACTAAATTTGTGTTACTACCGATGGGAGTTATGGGTCCGAGCGCGATATTTGGTGGGACCGGTTCGAGTTTGCGGGGCGCGTTGTACTTAGCTGTGGCCCCAACGCGATCTTGGCGGTTCCTGTTGCAGATTTTCGGGCCTCGGAGCGAGTTTTCTGGGGCCCGCCGCATTTACTTGGAGCCCCTACGCGAATTCTGGTGGACCGACGCGAATTTGTATGGCCCCAGCGCGACTTTTGGGGGCCTCGGCTCGATTCTTGGGAGCATATCTCTCTTAGGAGGGAGGGGGCATTTGCCCCTTTGATATGCCCTGCGGCCACCGAAGGAGTTTTTTGTTCAGCCGATGGCACCTTTCGGAGTATAAAAGCCCTCCGGGTAATTTTTGCCGGAACTGTTCTTAATTTTCCGGTGCTGGGGTCCATTCGATCGAGTCTCGGTGTGAACTTTTGGACATCGAGTTCTATTTTTTTAAAGGTCTTGATGTGATATATTTGATGTGATAGCCTCATTGACAAACCTGTAGGCCTCCTTTGCAATCCAGGGGGCCTCCTTGATAATCCTGTGGGCCTCCTTTGCAATCCTGGAGGCCCCCTTGACAATCATGTGGGCCTCCTTTGCAATCCTGGGGGCCTCCTTTGTAATCCTGTGGGCCTCCTTTGCAATCCTGGGGGCCTGCTTTGCAATCATGGGGGTCTCCTTTGTAATCACGGGAGCCTCCTTTGCAATCCTGGGGGCTTCCTTTGCAATCCTGGAGGCCTCCTTTGCGATCCTGGGGGTTTCCTTTGCAAGCCTGGGGCCTCCTTTGCAATCCTGTGGGCCTCCTTTGCAATCCTGGGGGCCTCCTTGATAATCATGTGGGCCTCCTTTGCAATCCTGGTGCCTCCTTTGTAATCCTGTGGGCCTCCTTTGCAATCCTGGAGGCCTCCTTGACAATCATGTGGGCCTCCTTTGCAATCCTGGGGGCCTCCTTTGTAATCCTGTGGGCCTTTGCAATACTGGGGGCCTCCTTTGCAATCATGGGGGACTCCTTTGTAATCACGGGAGCCTCCTTTGCAATCCTGGGGGCCTCCTTTGCAATCCTGGAGGCCTCCTTTGCGATCATGAGGGCTTCCTTTGCAATCATGAGGGCCTCCTTTGCAATACTGGAGTCCTTTGCAATCCTTGGGGCCTCCTTTGCAATCATGATGGCCTCCTTTGTAATCCTGGAGTCTTTTGCAATCCTTGGGGCCTCCCTTGCAATCCTGGGGGCCTCCTTTGCAATCCTGGGGGCCTCTTTGCAATCCTGGTGGCCTCCTTTGCAATCCTGGGGGCCTCCTTTGCAATCTTGGGGGCCTCCTTTGCAATCCTGGGGGCCTCCTTTGTAACCACAGGGGCCTCCTTTGCAATCCTGGGGGCCTCCTTTGAAATCATGTGGGCCTCCTTTGCAATCATGTGGGCCTCCTTTGCTATCCTGAGGGCCTCCTTTGCAATCCTGGGGGCTTCCTTTACAATCCTGGGGACCTCCTTTGCAAACCTGGGGGGCCTCCTTCGCTAGCCTGGAGGCATCCTTCGCAATCCTGGGGGTCTCCTTTGGAATCCTGGGGCCTCCTTTGCAATCATGGGGGCTTCCTTTGCAATCACGGGGCCTCCTTTGCAATCATGGAGTCATTTGCAATCCTGGGGGCCTCCTTTGCAATCCTGGGGGCCTCCTTTGTAATCATGTGGGCCTTTGCAATCCTGGGGGCCTCTTTTGTAATCCTGGGGGCCTCCTTCGCAATCATGGGGGCCTCCTTTGCAATCATGGGGCCTCCTTTGCAATTCTGGGGCCTCCATTGCAATCCTGGGGGCCTCCTTTGCAATCCTGGGGGCCTCCATCGCAATCCTGGGGGCCTCTTTTGCAATCATGGGGCCTCCTTTGCAATCCTGGGGCCTCTTTCGCTTGCCTGGAGGCATACTTCGCAATCCTGGGGTCTACTTTGCAATCATGTGGCCTCCTTTGCAATCATGGGGGCCTCCTTTGAAATCCTGAGGACCTCCTTTGCGATCCTGGAGCCTTTGCAATCCTGCGGGCCTCCTTTGCAATCCTGGGGACCTCCTTCGGAATCCTGGAGGCCTCCTTTGCAATCCTGGAGGCCTCCTTTCCAATCCTGGGGCCTCCTTCGCAATCCTGGGGGCCTCCTTTGCAATACTGGGGGCCTCCTTTGCAATCCTGAGGACCTCCTTTGCAATCATGGGGGCCTCCTTCGTAATAACGGGGGCCTCCTTTGCAATCCTGGGGCCTCCTTTTCAATCCTGGAGGCCTCCTTTGCAATCCTGTGGGTCTTCTTTACAATCTTGGGGGCCTCCTTTGTAATCACGGGGGCCTCCTTTTCAATCCTGGGGGCCTCCTTTGCATTCCTGGTGACCT